>JAQPZY010001318.1:0-420000 GCA_029931535.1 Margaritifera margaritifera
AAAGATAATTATGATGGAATTAAGTAGTCTCTTGGAGTTTCTCCCCAAACACAGGAGACAAATAATGGTATAATTGGGAAAATTAAACCATGTCTTGCCAAGTTGGAAGTATATTTGATAATTTCAAGGAAAAGATGTAGTACCGTTAAGGATAACACGAGATGACGCACAGGTTCACGTGACTGGTCAGTTTTTTTTTAAGCAAAAGTATCACGATACATCATGACCGAGAGAAAGGATGTGTGTCTGTCGGGGGCCGGGGTGGGGTTGGGCGTGTGATCTGTCAGGGTACTACAGGTTCGATATTATGAAACTATCGTCAGGCTTCAACTTGGGTAAGTATCGTTCAATTTTCCAATTTTCATCGAACCTATTCTTACCCTAAGGAACTCCACGAGGATGTTTAGAGAATGTATCCTGTGACCAGAAATAGAGGTGCAGAAAATGTGAATTACAGGACATCGCAAATAATAATATACTCTGAATAGAAATTCAAGATGAGAACAAGGTACTTGCATGTAATTAATTTGAGCTAGCAATGGGGTTTTTTCAAGCTGATTCTCACAGTTTTTCTACATGAATGTAAAGTCAAATGTAATCGATTTTCTGGTAATATTTCCGGAAAGCTAGAGACTTTGCTGTAAGTCCAGCTGTTTTTAATATTGTAAGCTATAGGTACCTTGGCTGAAATAGGGAGCACTAGTGGGATGGCATTTCCCTAGTAATATATGGGGTAAAAATAATCACTCTTGATACCATGCAGCTTGTAAGGTTGAAAAAATTTCAGCCATTCTTGAAAACAGTGTCCTTACTCACTTCCTGTGAAGTGATCTACTATACAACAAACTTCAATTACCCACCATGTGTGGGTCTATCATGGGGATCTAACCGGAATTTAACAATTACGCAGGTAGATTTAACATATTTGTGGCTCTCTTGCCTTGAACAGAAATCCTATTATTCTCTCTTTTATGGCTCTTCTAAGGGGAATTAACATGGTGCCGTAGTTTTAAATTATTACGTGGTTTTCTCTAGTCTCTAACAGGAAACGTGATGTTAAACATTTCCATAGGTTTTACAATACACTTGTACTGAAGACAATACACAGTGACCTCCAATCAATTAGCCCCATCCATACTATCGGAATGCTCCTACACCTACTAAACCCATTATACCCCTTTTTGACTAACCGGCACTGATCCCCCATAACACAAGTGCAGAAGGTAGGATGTAAACGAAAGGGGCATATAACAAATAGAATCTAAAATACCTTATAAACACAAATTAATCCCCATATCCCGTATCCTCCCTATTATCCCCTTATAATGTCAGAAAGAATCCCCCCCCCAAATCTCCCTTATAGGATAAAATTGTTATCCCGCTTACCATTCTCATGATCCCTATAATTTTGACCCAGTGGAGTGAAAGAAAAGGGGAAGAACACAATTGGGAGAAGAATTAAACACACACACTTAAAGAACAGGAAACTGACTTCACCTTTTTAACAAATACATAAAATATCCTTTATAAATCATGTATGCAGTCCAAGAGGCGGGGGAGGAAGTTGTAGGACATTTTTATCTATCCTAAATTTAAGATTCTCACTAAAAATGCGACCTAATACTGGCAACCATTTGTATTTTTCAGTCATTGTTAAGTCGGGCCATAATTTCATTCATCAGTTTTTGTGAAAAATGTTACAAGTTTGCTAACCAAGATGCCGTACGCTTGACCGACTTTATCCAAGGTATGTCATCACTTGTTTAAAAAATTGGTTTTATGGTAACGCTGACCCGACTATACATCCAAAGGTTCTGTCCACTTGTTTAAAAAAATTGTTATGGTACGCTGACCGACTATACTCCAAAGTCTGTCCACTTGTTTAAAAAAATTGTTTATAGTACTCTGACCGTTGTTATCCAAGGTATGTCCACATTGTTTAAAAAATTGTTTATGGCACGCTGACCGACTTTATCCAAGGTCTGTCCACTTGTTTAAAAAAATTGTTTATGGTTACGCTGACCGACTTTATCCAAGGTCTGTCCACTTGTTTAAAAAATTGCTTATGGTACGCTGAACGACTTTATCCAAGGGACGGTCCACTTGTTTAAAAGAATTGTTTATGGTACGCTGAGTGCAAATATCACCTAGTCGAGATTCAGGTCAGAGTTATTTTATCTACATTCTTAAGCAGAATTTGGCGAGTGCCAGATATGGTTCTTAAATATTTTTTGTTATCATTTTTTTTTTTACAATTCTGCCAGCCGTACACTCACTTGACTTTGGCTTAAAATTACTGTCAAGATTTATTTTTTCGTTACATGTATAAACTTAAGGCAGAATTTTGATCTGTAGTTTTTCTTGTAAGGTTGTGATTTTTTCTTTTTTTTTTCTTTTTTTTAAGACAGGCAGATTCAATGGTAGTTCATTTTATATGACACATTGGATAATTTCGTTTTCTTTTTTCGCCAAGTCAAAGATTGATCCTAACATTTTTTTGTCTGTGTTTTTTAAAAACATCCAAACTGAATTTCAAAAGGCCAAACTAAACTCTACATTTAATATTATGAGTTAAATGTACCCTATAAAGAGGCAGGACTGACAGAACAATTTTCCATTTTTGATTCTGTAATCATCGTCAATTTTGACAACGGAAAATCATTACGACATAGACGAGAGAGAGAGAGAGAGAGAGAGAGAGAGAGAGAGATAAAGAGAGAGAGAGAGAGAGAGAGAGAGAGAGAGAGAGAGAGAGAAAGAGAGAGAGAATATCTGATCCATACTTTTAAAACTTCAAATTAAGGCATACAGACACTTACGTTTTACTTGGTATACTCTTTTGAATATGAATCGCAATGAAATTTGAAAACACATCACAAAAGTTAATTTTTCCTCTAGCTTTTACTGTCTTTCAATTTCTAATTTCTTCACTGGCTTGGGTCCCTCTGTTGTTTCTTCTGCTTGTCTTGCTTTGAATTTCTTTCTGGCTCTTTCATCTTCACAGACTGAAACTACGTGAGTGTATTCTCTTAGGTAGAGGTGGGCCATTATGATGACACAAGTCGTGTCATGTCAAGGCTTATAAAGTGTTCGCAGAAGAGTCTTGTCACAAAAGATTAAAGAAATACTTTTTATCTTCAGGCTTGTTCAATCTCTCATCGCTGTATTTTTAGAGCGTTCCGATATATTTCATTCATAATTATGTCCCAGCGTAAATGCTGAAATGGTTCGCAGAGAGAGAGAGAGAGAGAGAGAGAGAGAGAGAGAGAGAGAGAGAGAGACTTGGGGTATTTTTGAATGACTGTTTGTTAATCTCTGACAAGAAGTGTCATCTGTTGTCTCTCTTCCTTATTTACAGATTGAAAATTTAATTCAAATATATTATAATAACCTATAATGTGTCACTATATTTGTTTTTCGTCACATTGATGTCAAGCAGTGTCTTACACTTTTAGACTCATCTCTTTTAACTTTACGAAAATGCTACCCTTTGATTTTCCAAAGTCCACATGGTTAAAAATATGATTTTGCATTGTATTGCGATATTGATCAATTTCTATAATTTCTAAATATGAACGTCTGTTTTTGTAGTAAGACGATGAAAGTGGTCTCAACCCACCTACGCCCCTAATGTTGCTGAGGTGGTGGGGTCTAAAGTCCACCCGGCAAAGTCAGAAAGAATAGGAGAGCCACTAATTATCTTTTCACGTCCTCCTGGAATCACGCTACAATTCGAAAACGACATCCTCTCCTGTAAAAAAATCAGCCTGCGTATGTTACTGGGTCTGTTTGGCGGGAAATGTAACATTGTAACATTATGGGTCTGTTTTGGCGTATAATGTTAATTTAACATTGAAGCTATACTATTTGGTTTCAAATATATATATATATATATATATATATATATATATATATATATATATATATATATATTTTCTTTATCAGTATTTTTCAAGATTCGAGTTTTACTTTATTATTATTAAGTCAAAACCCCTCTATTTGAAAACCGAAACAAATTTCGATCCTAAATTTCAATTTTACACTTAATAAAACCGAAACACACTTCAAACTTGGAAACGTATTATAGCTGCTAAATTCATGAGGCGCGCTGAACCAGATTACTGACGGTTAATAATGACTGTAGTAGCCCTATCCGTGAGAAAATGCGCCAATGACACGACTGGTTAAAACAACACTTGACACTTGAGTAGTATGGGGGGGGGGTAAATAGACCCAAGGGGGGCAATATAGACCCATAGGGGAAATTAACATGGATGGGCTTGTAGAGGTCCCCATACGTGGGGGCACTATAGGCCAAAAAAAATTTGTCTGGAGAGGCCCAATACGTGTATGTGTGTGTGTGTGTGGGGGGGAGCACTATTGACCCAAAATGGTTTATGGGACAGAAGTATTTTTAGAGAGATAGAAGTGACACATACACCTAATACACAAACAAAACATAGAAACAATATTTTTTTTAAGGCAATAATGGAGTAATCTTTTCTAGATCGGTGGGTGGCTCTGCAAAAGGCCGTTGGAGTTGTATGAACCAAGTTAACACAGATGCCACCTCGTGGAGGGTCTTCTTCTCCTTAAGCTTCGACGGACTTCAGGTCCGTAGAGGAGCACCCGCTTCAGACAGCCTTGTCTCTCGATATAGATGCGTCTTTTTCACACCGCTGTATCTGTCATCTTAGTGATCGCCCATGATGCTTTCACATACATCGGGAAGTCCGGGTTGAACAACATCCCCGATACGATGGTTGATGATTCAACACTAGTCCACATCTTCTAGTCTTGAGAACCGGTGAAGCTATGTGACAAAAGCGGTGGTATATATAGCCTAAGACCGGATTTAAACGGATCGAAATAAACCACCAATCCAAATGCGCGTTACAACAGGGTAGGTCTTTCAATCAGAAGAGAGCGGGAGGGGGGGTGGGGTGGGTGACGTCATCTTCAGTATATAGGCGTCACAGCGTTCGTATTTTGAGTATGACTGATACCACGAAGACCATGTATTGGGGTGAACCTGCGACGGAAAGTTATGTTCGGAGTGAGAGTACGACGACGGCGAATGCAGTGGTGAACTTTCAACCAGAAGACTTTAATTTAGATTTTGTGGATTTTCTGTCGTCGCGAGAATTTGTGCCACAACCATCTTTACCTGTGATCGATGATTTTAAAAAGAGACAGAAGGAAGAATTGGATTTTTTTTTACATCGTCAGAGAGAAGCAGAAGAAGCCTTTCTTCAGCAAGAAGAGGGAAGAAGAAAGCAACAAGAGAAAATAAGAAAGCTAGAAGAGGAGAAGTGTGAAGGACAGAAGGAAGAGAGTGATGAAAACAAAACGGTGAGTTTATTACAAGACATTTTAGCCGAGTTAAAGCATCTGAGAAACATGTATCAGACTTCTTTAACACAACCCAGGAGAAAGAGACCATCACGGGTTAAAGATTCTAAACCCATCACTAGTACTACTACTGAGATGCTACCACCACCATTGACTACTACTATCAAAGCAGCAGCAGCAGGAGGAGGAGGAATAGGACTTGGCCGTGGAAAGGGATTGAGACAGTTAAAGCTCATCATGTCGAGTCCATAAATTTGTTTAAGAAACAAACACCCCAACGGTCCTTTTCAGGGCCACCTACATTTCTTAGAAAAGAAATATAATCTCATTGCCAAAAATCAAGTAAAACTTTAAACCCCATCTTTGGTTTGTGTTTGATAGTCCATACTCTAAAAAATCAAAACCAAAAGACACTTATTTTTTTCTTTCCATTTTGGTATATTCTCTTAAAAATCACAATGAACATTTCATAACACATCACTCAAGTTCATAGTTTACTGTCTGTCTCTCTTTTCTTTGAATTTCTTCACAGGGATCAAGGGTTCTTTTTCTTCTTCACTGTCTTCCAGTCGTCTGGCCTTCTTGCCTTTCTTGACGACGGGGATGAGTTCTTCTTCTTCTTCTAAAGATCCCTCTGATTCCTCCCTCTCTTGTTGGTTCTCTTGTTTTTTAAGGCATTCTGAAGACCAATGTCCTTTTTCTTGACAATGATAACAGGTATCTTTCCGTTTGTCTCTCTTTTCATTTTCTTGGTTTTGACGTTGTGGACATTCTGGAGCCCAATGTCCTTTCTCTTGGCAGATATTGCAAGTATCTTGACTTTTATCTCGAGAGAAGTAGTCCTAGTCTTACTGAAGGTGATATACTTTTGAAGGACTCTCTGCAAATCTCTGACCAGAAAGGCGATCTGTCATGACTCTTCCATTTTCACTGTTTAAAAGTTGAATAACGAATAGTGACTCTGAGAGTAGGAAGGTCTCTCTATATATAGGGAGAGAGTCTGTGTAAAACTCAATCAGATTCAAGTGAGACATCAAGATGAAAAGATCACGCCATGTCAATGAGAAAACAGAAGAAGAAGAAGAAACGAAGAGGCCACGACAGAGACTTTCCTCAAACACCGCTGGCCTCCGGAGCTGAGAGAGCGCATTTACCAAGAGTTGGTCCAGATTCAAGTGAAACGCAAAGAACAGTTACATCCTTTACGACACAGACAATTTAACCATTGGTACCTGAATGCTATAAGAGCATTGGTTCTTTTCAGAGTGTATAAAGAGTCAGTCATTGATCAACTCCCCATAACTCATAACGATTTCTATGCAATTACTTCTACCTACAGGGTTGGAGTGGTACACAGAATTCGAGAGAACAATGACTTAGAGGATTACAAAAAACTTTAGCAACAAGTGTCACCTCAAGAAGAGACTTCTTCACGGCGTGTTTTGTGTGAGTTAGTAACTGATCAGGTTTCTTATCATTTACCACCAGATAAAGATTCCATTTGGCAAAAGTATGACTCTTTTCTCAAAAAGAAAGACGTGCCTTTGAATGACTAGTTTAGAAGAACACATTCAGAATCTGCCTTTGGAGCTGCGAGATCGCATTTACAGAGAGTTTGTCAAGATACAAGTGAAACGCAAACTCAAAGTCATTTCTCGATTTTAAACTATTGCTACTTCCACAGTATAAGAAGACTGATTCTTGGGAGAAACTATCACAGATGCTGTGGAGTAGACTATCACAAAAGATACCAACCTTAATGAACCTGGATATAAAAGCGAACTATGCCCGGACCGTTCTCTTCACTTGTGAAAGGTATTCCGTGGAAGGAAGTCAACGATAGTGTTCAGACCTTAAAGGATTATAGACACCTGATACAGGAACCGTTTCCATTGAATCTTGGACGCTATGCGTTGTGTGTGTTAGTGACTACTTTTTTTTGGGATTTCGTTTTCCAGGACATTTGTTGTGGACTATTTTGGAGGAACAGTGTTTTTTGTCGATTATTTATGAATGGTACAGGCGACAAAGACATGACCATTCACGGTTTTTCGGCGCACGAAAGACAAATTGTGCTAAAAGTGTTGAGAATCCTGATGAACACTAGTTGTGTACCTCCGTGTGAAGAAGACATTTGTCAAACTTTATCTTCACTTCACACGTTTCAAGAAGTGTGCATCGCTAGTTGGTCACACCAACAACTTTACGACTGGAAAGATGTACGTGACTGGAAAAGTGTTGTTTTCGATGCTTGGCTACCAGAAGTGGCACAATATGCCAAGGACCTTGCGCGTCACTAATTTTCCAAGACAAAAAGTGAACTTGGAATCCAAGTTAACCATGACACTCGAACCTCAAGAAGAAGCAGAAGACCACACCGTCGTACCCATAGAAACACATGAGGAACAAACAACCTTTTCGCCAGAGACATTTCATTCTTCCACAACAGAGACAAGAATACCACTGCGTGTACACCCATTTCTATTGAGACACCCCCATCGGGACTATTGTTGTTGTACATTGACTTGTTATACAGAACTTTGATTCTTTTAGTGGTTGCCTTATTGTTGTACCTCACCATTTTTGCTGCATGCGTTTTTGTGCTTCATGACCTGTCAATACGTTTTTGTTGTTTTTTTTTTTGAAAACATTAAACGTGTATGAAACGTATACAATGTCTTGTGTCTTTCGTGTTCTTCTCAAAATTCTTAATACCTCAGTCATGGCTGCATCTTCCTCTGCCTCCTCTGCCTCTTCTTCTTCTGTGGTCAAAGTGATTGACGAAAAGTTAGAGCGTCCAACCTGGGAAGCTTTGTATCTACGCCATCCATTTAACATGTTGATTGCTGGACCCAGTGGGTCAGGCAAAACTGAATTTGTCAAACGTTTGATCGAATAAAAATCTCATTTGTTTGATCGTCCTCCTCAACGTATCGTGTGGTGTTACAAAGAGTGTCAATCGTCTTACACGTTACTTCGTGAAAGTCAAGGAGAAACCATTTCGTCTGTCGAAGGCATTCCTCGCGAAGACGATGGGATTGTGTCTGACTTGAGTCAAATGCATCTGGTCATCTTCGACGACATGTTAGGAAAAGACGAAGAAGAAATTAAACTTTGGTTTACACGACAAGGACATCATCGTAATGCCAATATCATTTATATTACTCAAAATTTATTTCAACAACGTAAAGCCCATGATACCATCAGTCTCAATGCCCATTACCTCTCCTTCGCAGAGTGGTCTTGTTCTAAAATCCCAGAGACAGATCTCAAGTGCAAGTGTTAGCCAAACAGTTAGGCACTCCTTGGCTAAAATTATGCTTACGACGATGCCACTCAAACACCACATGCGTATTTACTCATCGACTTAAAACCTGCCACTCCCGAGTATTTGAGATTTAGTACCAGTTTGTGTCACCATTTGTGTCAAGAAGGAGGTCCCGTCATTTACACGTCCCCTTCGGTCACTCTCTGACAGAAAAAAGCTATAAAAACATGCACCGCGTCATTTCTTTCTCACAGTCATCGAGACGACTTCCTTTCAATCTCATCCTCCTGCCAAATTGATTCGTGCCCTGTATGGCATCAGTCGTGAAAAAAATGTACAAGTCCGTGCCCATTTGTTAGAAGCTAGTCTCAAAGAAGTGTTACGATGGTTTACTTTGACGGCACGTCAATTACTTCAAGGCATCATTCACATCCCTCATCAAACAAAACGTTTTTTTAAAAAACATAAAGTGGCGTTGTCACAACTGGCCGATCCTAGAATCGATCAACGCACTAAAAAACAAATCATTTTGACCCCTGGTGGTAGCGGTTCTTTAGGAGGTGTCATGATTCGTTCTCTTTTGAAATGGGATCCTAATGCCCAAGCCAAACAAAAGCAAAAAGAAAAGCCCCAAGAAGAAAACCCCTAAGAAGAAAACCCCTAAGAATAAGAAAACACCAACCACTACTGCTGCTGCCCGAAAGATAGGTATAACTGCTATGACGCGCATGTACTCCCGAAAGCCACGAGTGGCAGTGAGGGTGTCTTCTTCTCCTCCGTCCACGTCTTCTTCTTCGCTCTTCGTCATGATGCCTGCCAAACCTGAATTAAGACAAGTGTTTCCTAATTTGATGCAAAAATGGAAACCCATTTCGAAAGTCACCACTCCGGGGGCATCTACTTCGGCTGCTCTGGCCACTGCGGCTGCCGCTAAAAACGTACCCTCACCTCAAACCAAAGTCCAAGAGAGAACCGGCGTGTTACAAAGTTTACTGGATTTATCCAAACAAGAACTGACACGATTTAGTCCTTTGAAAACAACTCAACGTCGAGTGATGACTGTCATGAAGATGGTACGCCGTGCGGACAATCAGTGGAGACATGTTCCAGTATAAAAAAGAAGTGTGACCTCCGAGAGACCTCAGTTCTATTGTTTGCTCCTGACATCCAAGATGACCCCCAAAAGTGGACTCCATTCTACTCGTCCCAGGAAAGGCAAAACAAAAAATGGACTTCCACCTCGTCTGGCCAAACATTATGACGTGTTGTCTGTCCTGACTAAATCCAGTCCTCCCATGCGAAAACAACTCATTCAAACAGCCCCTAAAGAAATCATCGATACCGTGTGCGAATGTTGTTTGAATGTGTTGAGAGGAACGGTACCTTTGTCCAAGATACAGAAACAGAAATTAGGCAAACATCGGAACGTTCTTCGCCAAATGGTCAAAAAGAAAATACCTCTCAGTCAAAAAAAAAACATGTTGGTGCAACGAGGAGGATTTCTACCCATGCTGATAAGACCGTTGTTAAAAATAGCGGCTCTTTTGTTAGGAACGATTGCTGGACCACTTTTAGGAGGAGTCATGCGATAAAGACGGGAAGAAAAAAGAAAATAGAAAGGACACCCTTCTCTGGAAAGACAACACACTTGTACATTTGGATCTTATGGAAGGACGAAAACTGACTTTAGTTCCTTACACACGATGGATGGAACTACATCGTTGGAACGTACAACGGATACCTCATTTACCTCCCAATCCGAATCTCAACTAGATGTCTCAGTTACAACAAGAATTACAATCGCTTATGGATCGAAGTGATTTGTCAGAAACATAACAATCGCAACGGTATGGTCAACTCTTGCAACTCTTTCACCAGAAAGCTTGAGACGAAACAGCTAAACCCACTCTGAGAGATTTCAAAGCCATGAGGAAAAGCGAACCTAAAGTCACCACCACCAAGACAGCAGACACCGCAACGATGACGACAGAAGAAGACGAGCCACGAGAAGTGTTTCAAACTCCGTCTGCTCCCATCCCTAGTAAGATTGCAGCTGAATTGTTGAAACACTCTCCTACACTTCATCGAGAAGAAATGAAAGTTTGGGTTAAAAAGATTATGACCACTCCCTCTTCAGCAGAAGAAAAAAGAAACAAAGCAAGACTGAAGTGAAAAAAGATAGCAAGAAGAAACGTACCATCACCCCTTCACAACCGACTCCTGTGGCTCGCCGAACGCGTCAAGCCGCTTCGTCCAAACCTCACGACACCAAAAGTGCTAGTAGCATCGAACAGTGGGTAACTTATTGAGGAGCAATAAAACCATGGAGAAACTTTTAGCTAGCATTTAATACAATCCTGGCCATGCTGCTGGTTACGGAAGAGTTAAAAAATTGTATCGGGCTGCTAAAAGCAAATTGAAAAGTGTACGTTTGCCAGAAGTACGACGATGGTTACAAGAACAATCGACGTACACGTTACACAAACCCATTCGACGAAAATTAGCTATAAGTCAAACCAAAGTGGATGGCATCGATCATCAATGGCAAGCAGATTTAGCCGACGTCTCTCATTTGGCAGCGTACAATCGTGGTTACAAATATTTGTTTTGTGTCATCGACGTGTTTTCCAAATTTGCTTGAGTCGTTCCTTTGACTTCTAAAAGCAGTACCGAGTTAGTACGCGCTTTAAAACTGGTGTTGAAACAAAGTGGCTGTCACCCTTTACGATGGCAAACCGACAAAGGCACCAAATGTTTAAACCAAGCTTTTCAAAAAGAATTGAAACAGTCATTTTTTTTTACCACCGAAAATCCTGAAACCAAAGCCAGTGTCGTTTAACGTTTTCAAAGAACTTTGAAAGAACGCATGTGGAAATATTTTTACACATCAACACACTCTCAAGTACATCGACGTGTTACCACGTTTGGTCAAAACGTACAATCAATTGTACCATCGTAGCATCGGATGTGCCCCCGAAGAGGTCACCCTTGAAAACGAAGTGACAGTGTATGATAAACTGTTTGGTACACCAAAGATGGGACACCAGACATTCCTGGTGCTCAAGACGGGAGATTGGGTTCGCATTGGACAAATCAAACACACTTTTGACAAAGGTTATTTACCCAGCTGGACTACCGAATTGTGTCGTGTCACTGGACCAGTGCGTGGACGTGATCCAACCGTCTATAAATTGGAAGACATGCACGGAGAAGTGTTATAAGGAACTTTTTACTTGCCTGAGTTACAACCAGATACCAAAAAAGAAGACCACTTTTACGATATCGAAAGCATTCTCGAACGAAGAACACGCAAAGTGGGAAAACGTCTAGTAGAAGAAGTCAAAGTGCGTTGGAAAGGATATCCACCTAGTTTTGATTCTTGGATTACCGCTTCCCAAGTCGTCGACTATAAAAAGAAGAAGTAACAAACATGCCGTTCAACACAGCAGCTACCTCTCCTTCGCAGAGTTCCCCTCTTCAAGAATTACAAAAACAACCTTTGTGGGTGTGGTGCGGAGAACGTGTCCCCAAAAATCAAATCGTCTTTTTCTGCCAAATCTTTGTGGTGTATTGTGTCATCGGAGCAGCGATTGCCAAAGTTTACAACAAGGGGACAAACAATTATGGATCATTTTACTCAGCAGCAACTGCTGTTATCTTCTGCCCAGTCTTTCCTTGAAATTTACAATGGACAGTCACAACAACCACCATCAGAACAGTAGGACCAACGCCAGTCATCCTTCTTCCAGTCACAACAATAACAGCCCTCTGTTGGCACAGTTTGAACACCATTCTCCTTTGGCCACGAGTGACTACTCGGACACCAGAACCTTGAAACTATGAATAACCAACTTTATTTAACTTTACCCAGTGACAGTTCGATGGATGTGTTTCCCAATAATGTTGTTTCACGGCCAAATTACCTCAGTCCATACAAGTGGATCACGAAGCTCATTGGGAAGTAGCTTTGTAGAAATCATTCATCCACGCAAGCCCTCAATATCAGCGAAGGTCAAAACACTTTCAGCGTGGATATCCTGAACGAGCAAGTGCAAGAACACTTGGACAAAAATGATCCTAGCCTTTAACGAATCCAAAAAACACCAATCCTTCTTCCTTGAATAGCTATACCATGAGAATTCCCGTGGGGTATTATTTTAATGCTCAACATTTGGTGGACACCATTGCAACTATCTTTCAAAACCAATTTGGCAAAGCCTTGGACAAAGCCAGGAAAACTGTCCAGATCGAGTACCATAAAGTGGCACATCGTCTCAATATGCATTTTTTTGACCCTAGAATATTGTCCATCACTTTTTGTCCTGGGTTGTTTGCTATTTTGGATGGATACACAAAGCTAGTTCCCATGAAAGACATCAACAGCAACGATCGATTTTACAAGTTTTTTCGCTACCACGTCGAATTGAAGGAAGGACTGAATTTATTGTTTGTATACTCCGATGTGGTGGAGTGCAGCGTGGTGGGAAACACAGCCGCTCCGTTACTGAGAGTCATTCCTTTCATAGCGGATTCTGCTGTCACCGCGTACGAGAAAGGTGGAAACACGTATCACGTTCACCGTGAATTTGTACATCTTCATTATCTTCCAGTCAGTAAATCGTATTTTGACAGTGTCAACATTATTATAAAAGGAGATTTGGGACAAGGTGTTCTATTCACTAAAGGAAAAGTCACGGTGAAACTACATTTTCGAAAAAGGATCTACAGCGAATTGTAAAACAAGATGTATCCTGTGTACCGAGGAGTGGCTCGACAACGATGACATGGTTTAGGAGATATGTTAAAATCTGCTTTTTGAACGGTAGCTCCCATCTTGAAACCCATGGTGACTCGAGGATTGCATGACTTAAAAGATGCCGCTTTGTCGCAAGGAAAAGAATTTCTTCAAAACGTCCTCATTGACAAACAAAATCCTAAAGAAGCATTTATGAGAGCAGGAAAAAATGTGTTGCTGCAAAGTGGAAAAGATCTTTTGGATCTCCGAGAGACCCCTATAAATTCGCTTCGCACTTCTGGACCTGGCATTACTTCTTTCCTCAACGCCACAACAAGGACACCCCTTCAGAACTCATAAAACACACGGTGTTCAGAAAAAGAATAAGAAAAGAAGAACGGTCAGAGAATTAGACGTGTTTGATTACTAACTGTTGAAAATGATGCACCGAGATTCTTGCGAATGTACCAAGTCAGAACTGGATCTGTTTGCCATGCCCCCTACCATGATGACGACGCAAGAATCCCAATGGGTAGAATTTCCTCCTGTATCGTCTTTGACGACTTCATCTGCTATCGAATTTGAAATCAAAGGACAAACCTAAGATTACATCGATCTGAATAGCAGCCACTTGTATCTGAAACTCACAGCGATCAAAACGGCAACACCAATCCTGGGGCCGATGCCAGAGTAGCTCCGGTCAATAATTTCATGCATTTCTTGTTCAGCGAAGTGGATTTGTACTTGGATAACAAACTGGTCAGCAGCAGCATAGATACTTATCCTTACCGTGCTTACTTAGAAAATCTCTTGACGTACGGAAAAGAAGCCAAGAACACCAATATGGATGCTTCCGTGGCATGGAAACCTGACACCTCGGAAAAGTTCAACGACACAGAGTTGCGTGCAGATGATGGTACAGACGAGCACAATGTGGGATTTAACGACCGCCGAAAGAAAATCAGACAAGGGCGCACTTTAGAACTGATGGATCGTTTGCATTTGAATATGTGGTTGCAAGACAAGTATTTGTTGAACGGAGTGGATGTACGCCTGAGACTGAATCGCAGTAGTACCGTCTTCCATTTGATGGCTAATGCCAACGAGTACAAAACCATCATCGAAGAAGCCAGACTTTACGTGTGCCGTGTAGAAGTCTTACCTAAAGTAGCCAACGGCATCAGTCAAACTTTGAGCAGAACCACTGCCACTGAACGTACTGGCATTTCGTACGAGGATTATGCAGGAGGATATGCTTTGTGTTCATTTGATTTCACTTCTGACCAAGGCAGCGACGAAGGACATTTCCACCCTTTAAAATCAGGCCAACTTCGTGTGGAACTTCAGTTTGCTAAAGCTCTGGCTAACACCGTGAACGTCATCTTGTATGCAGAATTTGACAATACTCTAGAAATCAACAGTTTGAGAGAAGTGATTCCAGACTATTAGAAGAAAAAAAGATTCAACACGAAGAACCCATGGGGATAGAAGATGAGGTCTTTTGTGAACCACAGCAGTCACAAACCACCAGTGATGACAAAGTTTTTGATCCAGAACCAAAAGAAGAAGAGAAAATTAGTGTTCCCAAATTTTACTGGATTTATGGCTAGTAGATGGCCAGAACAAGAACAACATTTAGTCTCCTCTTTTGCTACAGAATTGGCTGAAAGATTTACAGCCCTGACCAGAGTCTATTGTTTTGGATGTCAAATCGATCATCCGAGTCAGAAACAACACGACAAATGTATGATGATGACTGCAGAAGAAAAATTGGACGAATATTTGGAGGAAGCATGGTCTCTGATCTGGGAAGAAAAGGTATTGAGAAAGTGGTATAAAGACTTGCAGGATCGTTCCTCACCTCCACTCACTTTCTGGAGACCAAACGCATCGAAGCTCTCTTGCAACAGAATACAGAGACTACCCGCCGTGATTCATGGACTCACTTGACAGATACATTCAAGCATAAAGTCAAGTGTGAATTGATGACTTATCATTACCTGTGAACCAAGAAAAAAATGGATACCTGGGAACTTCATTACCTGTTAACTCGCAGTTCGTACACTTCTTCTTGGAATCCTGTGGTGTGTGTTAAAGATGAACTTCCCCATCGCAAACCTAAACACGTTCATGCCCATGTCATCAATACCGACGACATTGATCGACCAGGAACCCATTGGGTAGCAGTGTACTTTCCCAACGATCACATTGTGGAATATTTTGATTCTTATGGATTACCTCCTTTGGAAGACGACATCATTGACCTTATGAGAAGAAATGCGGTCTCCACTCGATTCAATAATGTCGAGTACAAGGATCATATTCTATGGTGTGTGGACAATACTGTGTACATTTTCTTCATCGACGCAGTCTTGGATATTCCTTAGAATAGTTAGTGAGTTGTTTTGATAGGGAGTACGCTAGAAACGATGCCAAAGTAGAACGATGGTTTTGTGAACATTATGGTTATCTCTTGTCTTTAGCTCAGAAACGTAGTGTGCATCAAGGCAAGAATGATTAAGAACAGTGGAAGTCTAGTTTGACTTCACAACGTTGTCAACTTTGTAAATACGTTCATGCTTAAAAAAATGTTTGTTAGTTTGTATTTGCATTTTGTGTTAGAGAAGCTTCTTCTTATGTATTAAAAATGTTGATTTTGAAACAACTGGTGTTGTGTTGTTTATTTTTTGAAACAAAATGAAATGGATATGCTCTTTCACCCTTTCTATCGATCTGAGGTACCTACTCTTTCACATTTCTCTCTATCGAGCTGAGTCATGTTTTCCATCGTGTTTGCGCTTCCAGCGTATAAAGCAGTGCGTGTGCCAGTCGGGTCATTCTCGTTGACTCGTCAACACCTCAAGAAGATGGCAGCCAAAATTAGCAAGCTGAATGAAGCAATGGTTAATATGCAGCGGGTGAGACATAACCTGATTCAGAAGAACCCAGAGAAGAAGACGATAGTCGTCTTGCAAATGGCTCAAGATCTAGTGGAAGAAGTTTTGCGAGAAGAAATCGTCAGGGACAGAGCGGAATGGGAGGAGAGACAAAGAGTTCAGCAGCAGCTACAACAACAACAACAGCAGCAGCTACAACACCAACAACTCTTGCAGCAGCTGAAACAAGTCAGCTGTAGGATGGATTGTGATGAGTTTGCCTTCTCTTTCACCAGAAAGCAACCTTGTCCTGCAGCGGTGAGACCTGTGGCGAAACGTGGCCGTCCTGCTGCTAGAAGTTAAAAAAAAAACAATTCTCATCAAAACAAAACCCAACGGCCCTTTTCAGGGTCACCCAGATCTCTAGAAAAGATTACTCTAGGATTGCCTACAAAACATTTAGTGTCTTTGTATGTTAAGTGTTTGTTTGTTTTGTGTGTCTTTGTCTTCCCACTCAAAACAAATCCCTAACCCTTCTAAAAAATGTATGTGTGGTGCGTTTGTATAGAGTGTGTTTGGTGTATGTTGTTTTTAAAAAATAAAAAAATTAAAAAATTTATGTTTGCATGTTTGGTGTATGTGTTTTAAAAAAAAAAAAAATTAAAAATTAAAAAGTGTTTTCTTTTAGGTCCGCGTACTTGGCGTGTTTTGTAGGGGTGGTGGAGTGCAGGATCCGCAAAGCAAAGAATGACGTCATAAGGATGACGTCAGACGCGGTAGTGTGGGTGATGTTACTAGAAACACTATTTTTAATCACTTTTCATAAACAAAATACTTTTTACCAGTTTTATTCACTTTTTAGAAATATTTTCATGTTGAGAGAAACCTGGTTCAATGGTTGTCAAATTATTCGTTAGAAAACGAACCTGGCTCATGGTCGTCAATTTTGTTGAGAAAAAAGCCTGTATGTTGATTCTGCCTCAAGGTCATCAATTTGCTTTTAATGGTAGAAACCTAGTTTAGAGGGCGTCAATATTTTTATAACAAAATCCCGGATCAGTCGTCGTTAAATTAGTTGCAATAACAATACAAATCCTAGTTCAGTTGTCGTCAAAATGGTTCTTATAACAAGCTCTCCTGAGAAGCATGCAGAGACGTCCCGTCCCTCACCAGCATAAAAAATCAGCACTAATCCCCAGATTTTACATAATTAAATCATGGAATCCAATGTAGCAACAAAAATCACAAATAAGTAACACACCTAACCCTTGTCATGCAGTCAATTTTAGTGTACCAAGTGATACAGAAATAGCATTTCTATTTAACGAAATAAAGATATCGTGTACAGAAAATGCCCTTTTTATACACAAGCCATTCACTGTTTTGGATCAACACACTTTAAAATTTGATATTGATGATTCACTGAACAATTATATTTCAAGATCCAAAAGGTAGACCAAACAATGCAGTTAATGCTGATTTCGAAGTTTTCATCCCAAGCCATATGGTGATGAAAATGGATAAGATTCTTTTTAACTAGTAGTAAATCCTAATGCAAATATCGAGGTGGCAAAAGTTGATAAACCACCTGCAATAATTCGTCAGCAGACATACAATACAGGTGATAATATTAATAAGAATTATGTAGACAAACCTACAATTAATATGACTGATAATATAGATCATGAAAGAAAAGAAACCCCGTATTTATTATTATATTTATGCAGAATCTGGCAAAATTTACATCTTGAAACAGATTAAGAAATTAACAGATTAACTAGCTACTTAATAGATTAATCTATAATCATTTTTGTTACCACAAATAAACATTTTAGTACAACTGCAAAGAACAAACTGCTTAATGCAAAACTGACAAAATGGAATTATCAGTTATTAAAGAAATAATGTTTCCATCAGATGTTAAAATAGAGCTTATTACACTATCAATGATAAAAGTCAACGATGCTGCTGGGGTTTTTTTGCAGCTAAGTTAAACAAATATTCAGCAAAGTTTTCAAATCCTTTCTTGAATTTATATATGAATCCGCTATTTGTTTAAATACCTAAAAAAAAACGCAAGTGACGGGAACTACTAAGATAACCTCCAAAGAGCCACATCAAGTAAATCCATTTCCAGAAATGCTGTAGATTACTAATGGAGTCATGAGTAAATTTAATAAACTTTATATTAATAAATGGCAAGCGCAATGAACAACAAAATTAACACTAATTTACCATGCAGCATTAGGATCAACTCTTACAGTAATGTATAGTATGCTTTTAGGTTTTTTAGGTCTTTTTTGGAAAACTTTATAACTAACACATACTCCTATAGCAACAACTTCGACAGCTATTATGCAATACATGATGTAGCCTATTTTAACAACCTGTGAGTCACGCAAGCATGACACTATTCTCTGAATAGTCTCATGTTTTTTAATTTTTCTGCTTTGCTTTCGACATTCTTGTGAACGTTTTTCAAGTTGTTTACCAAGTTCAACTTTACATGGATCTTTAATCTTTTGTGAAGTTGCCTTCTCGGCTTATTTAGAAACCTTTGATTTTTCTTCAGTTTTACTTTCAAGAACTTGTTCGCTTCCTACCATTTATTTTGTAAGGAAAGTAAAGAGTTTCTAAATAGCTATTCAAGTTATTTTCGAGTTACCTTCAAAGTTATTTTTAAGTTGCATTGAAGTTATCTTGAAGTTACCTTCAAGTTACCTACAAATTAACTATGCAGTTAATCCAAGTTATTTTAAAGTTAGTGACTTTCTGCCTAGCTCCTGGTTGTCTTGGCTTTCGAAGCATTGCTGACGTCCCGTCCGCTTTGTTTGCTTTGCTTTGTAAAATGAAATTGCTTAGAAATTATCAAGCTAGCACTTAATGCCAACATTGGCAATCCAAATCTAAAAGAGAAAAAGGCACCTAAAGTATCTATTTCCCTTTTTTCTTAAGCACTCTTCCTTAAACTCTTTCTTCAATTCGTGCACGTTATCAATTGGAAGAAATTTACTCATCAAAGATGTCAGTCCTAGTGTTATTCTATCTAACAACTACTTTGATACTTTAGCTTATCTAGCATTTACATAATAAGCACATGCTTTCTTGATTTGTTTTGAATCTATTTTATCCAACTCCTGATATATTAGGTGCTTACAAGTTATTTCCTTGCATGTTCCATTTACTATACTAACTTTTCATTCCTGTTGGTGGGCTTGTATTATTTTGCCTTTATATGCGAAGCAGTCATCCCGTTCTGTTATACCTTGCTTAGATTCTAAAAATCTAATTCTTCTTCAACTTTATTTTAATTCTTTTAAATAGTGTCAAATTGCTGAAGAACCTCATGAGAGAACTCCCTAAACGTCCTACCCCTAATATTACTCCTGATCATACTCCTGGTCCTACTACAACAGTTCAGTAACAAGTTATTGATCACCTGTACAAGAGGAAACAAATAAAATCCCTTCTCACCCGTGGCTCTCTTTCGGGCTCGACGATCCGTCCCTTCTCTGTCATGAAAGACGAAGCAGCTGCCCTGGTTGACTCGGACAAACCGACGGGCCAAAGTGCGAGCAAATAATGAAGCGTTCCCTAGTAATTGCTTCTCCCCGACCCTCAGACATACATGGCTTCGGGAGTGACATGAAGTCGCAATATGCGTTCAAGATACCGATGTTAATGTGTCCGCAAATTCACATTATCGAAGATAAATTTAAGTTAAGCGAAGAAGAGTATACATAAACCTCATTTAAAAATTATATAAAAAAAGTGTAATACGAAGAACTGTCTAAGATTGGTACCCCCCCCCCCCTCCAAAATAAAAAAATAAAAAAAAATGTACCACTATATAGCTAGTAAAGACGGAATGTAGGTTTCTGGAAATGATAGGTTGTAAAAAATAGGTAATATGTCGCCTAAGGAACCATAAATTCCGCCATAAGATTTGAGTGGGCAACTGATAACAGGTAATGATGCTGAATCAAATGTGTTAGATCTTATAGCAGAAAATACATGAGAACTTAAATACGGGAATAGAGAAGGAAATGCTCTCAAATTGTATACTGATCAAGAAGAAAGAGAATTAGGAGAATATGTTATTGTTCTTAAAGTTGTAAATTCAAAAATATTATCAATGAAAACAAATATTGTCTTGCTTGACAACAATATAAAGAAAATTAAAAAATGATATTGCTAAGGAACAAGATCCAACTAACAAAGCTAAATTAAATGATTTCTTAGAAAGTTGATAAAATCAAAGATCACATAATTGGCCGTTTAATAGAAAGAGAAAGTAACTTCAGAGAAAATATTAATAAAACTGCGACAAAAATATAAAAAAATTACCATTAGGCGAAAGTTTAACACGGCTGTTCAAAGAAGGTCTAACACTTGCTACCATTTCTATAGCTATTGGTATTGTAATGGGCAGGAAATCTATTAGCCTCGAATGTTTTTATTTTTTTAATTTAAATTTAAACTAAGTTCATTATTCGTGAAGATCTCTGTGGTAAAGCTGGCGTGGGTGGGCGTTGTCAGCATTTACGGTCAATATTAATTTCTTCATTAATACCTACCGTTATTCAATGCCAAACGATGGCTGGTATGATTCCCGTTTATATTTCATATTCACATATAAATTGATCAAAAATCACCCTTTGAACTGTTTAAATTCATGATATTATGCCATGGATCGATCTGTAAATCCATCCTCGGTATCAGCCTCGTTTCCAGGTTTGTCACATTTGGAACACTTCGATAGTTAACGCGCGTAATGGTCGCCTACGGCATCATCCATTTCAAAGCTAATCATATTTTGTATTCCAAATTTTGAGGATTTAGACATGCATGCACACGTAGCTAATACATTAGGTAATCTAGGCTTTTAATCACAATTAGTCTTTAAGGTGTGGTTGTGCTGTTATCAGTAGCAAAGTACGATTGCCCCGGCGAGCGCGCACTTGCAGAATGTTTCCCAGAGAACGGCAGAATTTTCCCCGCCAGGCGCAGAATTCTGCAGAATTCCGCGGGCAGTATTAAAGAGCTTGTCAGCGTCTGTGCTAGGACTTGTTCGGGTTTCCGAGGGTCGCGTTAAGAGTTCTGTGTGTTCAGACAGTGCGTGAGAAAGTTGCTTTACTATTTTTACTATAAGGCAGTGTGCCATGAAAAGGTAACTCTTGTTTATTATTTTTCTGCGAATCAGATATTTACAATTATTTTTCAAGACGTCTTTATAAATATTTGTCAGAAAAAATAACGTTTTTTTAGTACATTTTGGTCAGGTCTAAAAGTAAGTTCTGAAATTTCTATTTATATAAACTAATCTTTTCTGGATAGTTATTCGTTCGTTTTTATGTTTTAGAAATTAGCAACTTTAGTTTAAATATTTGCCGAATCAGTTAAATTGCACGCAGACAGTATTTTTCATGATCTTGTGAGGTCAAGTCAAGTGTTTCTTGTAAACGTTATTAAAATAATAAGACCTACTACATTTCAATATAAATAGGAAATCACGGATTAATAATGTTAATACTAATAATAATAATAATAATAACTGAAAGTTGATTATAAAGCCACTAAGTGTTTCTCAATGCTCTATTCATAAGGTATTCGTTACATTGTAAAGCTGTTAAGTGTTTCTCAAGGCTTTGTACATAGGTTGTCAGTTATTATTGTTATAGCCATGTAATGTTTTTCAAGGCTCAGTTTGAAGTTAACCCATATGAATCTAATTAAATGTTAGCCAATCTTTCTAATTCTATCACTAAATAATAAATTAATATAAAAGCTGAACATTAAAACTTTGATATTTGTAAATGTTTATATCAAATTCTATTATAATAAACTGATATTCTAATTAAGTATGTTTGTCCAAAGGCATACTACGTCTGTGATATCAAGTCAGTAAGTCATTGTATCGAAATGATGCACCTGATGTTTGAGTCTTGAATTTGTTTACGGGCATATGACTTTATGAATGTTAATAAACCAGATGAAACTAAACATTTGAGTCTGCGTTTCATCCCAAGCCACATTCTTATAGTTATGATTGCCCACTTCATCAGGGAATCACAGAGACCCCTTGGAGTTTAGGTCTAAGTTTAACTGGGCCTGTTTTCTAAGGAGATTTTATCGGCCACAAAGAGCACAATGAGTCATTGAGTGGTCACCAATTTATCGGTCAACGCTATCCCGTAACAGTATTACAGCTACAACGCTTGGCCTAACCATAGCAAAGTTTGCAAAACAAATTAGGAATCAGTTGTGGTATTGCTTGTGCAGATGAAGGTGGAGCCGACGATGGGGATGCTGGTGGTGGAGACGAAAGCAGCAGCAATAGCGGATTCATAGATAATTCAAGAAAGGATTGAAAACATTGCTGAATATTTGTTTAACTGAGCTGAAACAACAGCAGCATCATTTATTGGTATCATTGATAGTGTAATAAGCTGATTTTTAACATCTGATGGAAATAGTATCTCTTTAATAGCTGATAATATCATTTTGTTAGAATTTTCATTAATTAGATTATCCTTTGCAATTGTACTCAACTGTTTATTTGTGGTAACAAAAAGGATTATAGATTAATCTATTAAGTAGCTAGTTAATCTGTTAATTTCTTAATCTGTTTCAAGATGTAAATTTTCCCACGTCCTGCAAACATAGATATAATAACAAATACATGGTTTCTATTGTTTCATGGTCTATATTATTAGTCATATTAATTGTAGATTTGTCTACATGATTCTTATTAGTATTATTATCTGTGTTTTATATCTTGCTGTTGCATAGCATACTGTCCAATTTAGTTGATTTTGCCAAAATGCCTTATATCTGTTCAGTGAATCATCAGTATCAAATTTTAAAGTGAATTTATATAAAAACATTGAATGGCTTGTGTATAAAATAGGCATTTTCTGTACAATATATCTTTATTTCGTTAAATAGATATACTATTTATGTTTCACCTCGTACACTGAAATTGGCTGCATGACTAGGGTTATGTGTTGTACTTGTTTTTTTATTTTTGTTTGCTACATTTGGATTCCATGATTTAATTATGTAAAATCTGGGGATGGGCGCTGACTTTTTATCTAATTTAACGCCCATAGAGACAGGATTTTGTTATAAAAAATATTGACGACCTCTTAACCCGGTTTCTACCATTTAAAACAAATTGATGACCCTGAGGCAGGATCAGTATAAGGGGTTTTTTCTCAACAAAATTTGACAACCCTGAGACAGGTCCCTTTTCTAACGAATAATTTGATAAAAAATGAACCAGGTTTTTCGGAACATGAAACATTTGCTAAAAAGTGAATACAATTGGTAAAAGAATTTTGTTTTATGAAAAGTGATTTAATGTAAAGGTTGTCTTTGGATGTTACAAAACGTTTATGACAAAGTTGGCTTGCTACTCCATATACTTATCGCTTGATTCTAAATAAAACCGACACAAGACCTATCTTTCTAAACGTGATATTTTTTGTTGTTGTGTTTTTTTTTATTTCGACACTTCTACATTGTACATTTAATTTCGAGAAAGGAGAGTAGAATTTCACGATTAATGTCTTTTTCCATTCTAATCAGTCTATACTATCCAATTCTGTTTTCATCAACTGGCTATCGGTAGGAGAAAATATTCTGTAAAAGAAAAAAAGAAAATTGATACAATTTAACGTATTCTTCCTAAGAATATTACACATAGAGAGAGAAACATTAATACTCAGCATATATTCTGTAGCAAGCCTATCCGATTAAAAATAGAGGTATATTGTACATGTTTTCATTTTCGTTTAATTTGTACAATAGAATCGAGAGTTTACATATGACATCATAAGCTTAAATAGTTACTTCTTTTGACATAGCATTTTACCATTTGGATGTCATCCTGCCATAGCCAATTCATTAGAGATATTGATGCCATCAAAATATATAATCTGAAACAGCAAGTATGTCTTTTTTAAGTATATAGATAACAAAATATGCAGAATATATTTCTTGAAAGACAAAATACATAATTTTATAGTATACGAGTGTTCATTTGATACAACATTTATGACTTAATTAATATCATATACTATCAAGTGCCTCCAGTGGGTGGAATATTGTATTATTAAAAGAGTTTTGTTAATTTTCTATCAAATGAACACGAGATTTTGATAGTATTCATACCATAAAAAAACGATAAGGAATTTGCATCACTTGGTGACGTTGCTAAACCTACCAATATTTACATGTATTAGTACAAATTTTAAACCAATAACTATCAATACCCACCTGCATTCTACGAGCTACAATCATAAGTTTGTTGAATGAAATGACTGGATCACTGGAAGACCATTCCCTAGCCCAACAAGACCGGACAACTACATCTTATTGTTGGGCAAGTGAAATTTCAAGTACGTTTCCCATTTTGTACATAGTAAAAAAAAGCAAATTTTTTATTTCGAGACTATTTTTTTCGCAGCATCCTTGGTGGCCAATTAGTTCACAATTGAAATTGTTGCCCCTTGTGGTTGAGCTTAAAGTGCCTTCTGTAACTATTTATTAGAAAGCCTGAGAATAGATCAACTACATATTTAAGCGTTCCATCCAAATGAATTACATTGGTCTCAAATCATCTTTCAATTGAGCCATGAATAATAAAAGCTGAAACATTGAATTTAGATCGATATCAGTTTGTCTTTTCTTTATTCCTCATTAAATCTGCTTTATTCATAATATTTCAGATATCTTGATGCATATTACAGTTATATGCATGCAAAAGTGCCCCATCTTGTAGAATACGTCGGTGTAAATAATATTTACACTCAGTTCTCATAAGTCAGACACGAACGCTGAGGTGCCGTAAACACTACCACATACATACATACGAACGCATAGGTAGGCAGATAAGTCGGTACTAAGGTAAGTCTGTTGATAGAGAGGTAGGTAGGTAGATAAGTAGGTAGGTACATAGACAGATAAAATATATAGATAGAAGGAGGTGAGTGAATGGATAGCTAGTTTGTTTGTTGGCAGAGAGCATACAGAGTGCATACACTAGACATTAGCGTAGTTTCCGTTTGGATCACAGTTGAAATCTTGTCCAGTCCCACCCATTTGTTGATATTCGTGCTTATCTCTTGCACACTCTAAATAAATAAATAAAAACGTATGTAGGTGGACAAGTGAGTATAATTGCCTCGACTTGCCAATTATGAAATTTGTTTTGGAAAGGATATTGGAATGTGCGAACAATGACAGTTGCACAAAAGTGCCATGAACATAATAATCATAATAATATACCGAAAAGCTAAAATTATGTATATGGTATTCTCATATCCCTTATAGCTAAAGCAATTACTGTTATGTTGTTCATACAACGTTAACTTTCCCTACGAGCTAGCCATATTTCCATTTAAAACAAAAAAAAATATTGTATTTCAATTGATTTAATTTCTTGCGTGAAAAACATACATTCATATCGTCCTACATGACATCATGGAATTTTAGACAGAAATACATATTTGTTCACATCCGGGAACATCAAAATACATTCCACTTGAAGCGAGGATTTGGCGGGCGACATGCGTAATGCTTAAACTTACCTTTCTCGTGGTATAGTCGAACAATAGATGTAAAACAAATAATTAAACTTTAGCTAACAAGTATATTTATTTTACGTTGTAATTTATTTGTACATAATAATTACGTGACATTAGTTTGGCGATAACTCACAAATCTACAGTTTTTTTCCTTATTTCGTTCTCACAACCAACCTGCGTCTTTTATCATTGTGGGCATACACTAGAGCTTGATTGTAAATTTAATACTAATGACCTACACTTCATATTATATGAAGAACTTACCGCAGTTCATATTCGCAGCATCCTCTAACTTCTGACTATAATCTTTAATATCCTCACCTTTCATGTTCGTACAGAAACATCTGAAGAATGAATTGTATCACAATTTAGCCTAATTATCATTTATGTTTTCACAATAAAGTGATCTTGATACTTTCTAGATTGATACTTTATTCTTTGTGAGCACCCGGACACAGAAAACTTGTGTATAGCGGACTCATTCTTGTTCACAATTAAATATAATTCAAATGCATTACGCTAAAAGAGAGTACTGTGAGTGTTTGTCCGATCTGGGACGTTTTCTGTTACAATCAGTCGTCTCGTATGACAATTTTTACAGTATTTTGTAAGTTTTAAATGTCAATACTGAATAAACCAAAATATTGTTGTTCGATTTCGAATCGTTGATTATTTGATTTGGATATAATCCGTGTTTTCTAAAATTGTAATCTAGAAATATCGACATAATTATCTTTCGTCATAATGATCTCTTTTGAAAACATCTATAATATATGTAGATACAAACTATAAATAAATAAATAAATGAAAATATCGAAGGAACGTATGAACGAAAAACGAACAAACATAAAATGATTGAATACTGACACAAAGTCATAACACTGCACAGCGTCATTGTAACCATGCTCGATACAAGTCGGTATATATTGAACATATTCACCAAATCTCACACCCTTCCTTATCTCGTGTTTCCACTGAGCACA
Source organism: Margaritifera margaritifera (assembly GCA_029931535.1). Classification (NCBI taxonomy): domain Eukaryota; kingdom Metazoa; phylum Mollusca; class Bivalvia; order Unionida; family Margaritiferidae; genus Margaritifera; species Margaritifera margaritifera. The sequence goes on from JAQPZY010001318.1 coordinate 26,805, forward strand.
TTTGCCTGTAATAATAATAATAATAATAATAATCCAATGCATGGGCGTGTTGTTCGGCATATCAAGCAACTTGCCTGTGCAAAAGGAAACCATCAAGTAGAAATTCATGCAAGAATATATCCGGACAGCATTTCTCCATGATGATAGCTACTCTATTCTTGTAGAAATCATTTTTTTCGGTTCCGAACACACGTACATGGGGCACGAATAGTCAACTATTGACGCACATATCTTTAATTTACAATTTACATATACTTCTAACGAAGAAAAAGGTTTTAAGATTGAACAACTCAAGTACTGCCTTTATACCAGCTGGTGTTTTTACAAACGTTCGAGAATAAGTTCGGAAAATCTTTCAGCCTTTATAACAAAAGAGTAACACTAGTTCTGTTTCTAAATCGTTGATGAACATCGAAAACGTAAAGATATTTTTCAAACCAAACATTTAAATGGATGAACGGTTGTGTCTGTTTCTAATGGTTTATTCTCGATTGTTTGAATTTTCTTTATGAATTAGATTTACAATTAAGAACATGTCAAAATAATTGACATTATCCAGATCTATCTTAAGCGTCCACACCTATCGTATAGATCAGCGGACATAACTTCTCACGTCCAATAATTGATCGGCATTTAAAACAAGCATATTAATCATTATGTTGTTATAGGAATAACACAATTGAAACAAAAAAATATTTTTGCCAAAACTAAAAAGAAAAATTGCTAAATATTTTTAGGTTTTTGTTTACTTGAATCTGCATTTCAGGTTGAAGAATAAAGTCAATAAATCTTACTTTATCATGAATGGGGTCCACTGAAAAAGAAATTCTTACCTGGAACAGTGACACAAATGGAACAACATCCACGGGCTACCTTCATAAGAGTACCATTGCAGGTGGAAACATTTGGGCAGTTGATACTATCACAACGTTTGATGGGCATTTGGCCTGTGTATAGACCACAATGGCAGCGAATACCAAACACTTCAACATTTTGAATAAAAGTTATCTAATATTATAGACTATAATGACACAAAACCTGGATTGTACAATGCAGCAATCACATGAATGTAACATTTTTTGTTCATACAGTAGTTGCTCTTAATTGTAATTGAGATTTTGTATAACGGAAAGTGTATGTGTCAAAGCGAAAACTACTTTGAATCGATTCATTTGAGGCGTTGGCATTACATTGTAGGTAAATATTCTGACTGTATTGGCTGGTGAACAGTCTTTCTTTCCTGTTCTCTTATCTATATACAATCAGTCAATCATCTATGGTGCATATTTTAACTGAGTAAATGGTAATGTCACGGTGGATGATACAGAATGTATATCCTCCTGCAATTATTATACACGTGATGCACTTTATTTAAAAAAGAAAGTGTACATCTCTTTTTTCTCGAAGTTCTTTGACGTACAAAACTTCGAGCATCTCCCAACACAGTGGATCATGAAATCTTACATAAAAGAGAAACAACATCAACACTGAAGTATAAGATTAGTTATTACTTTCACCATCGATAACAACAATGGGTGAATACCAGACGGTAGACATTTACCATTTTCTTTGTAGAAAGACCACCTGCTGTTGCGAAAACACTGTTTCAATCAGTTACAAGATAAGACCTACTCCACTGGGTTGCAACCAGTTACGAGAAACAATTGAAAATAATCATATGGTGGACATAATTCTTCTTGTTCTTGTTCTTCTTCTTATCATTATTGAGGTTTGGGGGCGAGAAAGTGTTACAACCATGGACACACGGATCGTGCGGTTCGCGAGGGCTCTTTATGTCTGTGTGTGTGTGTGTGTGTGTGTGTGAGAGAGAGAGAGAGAGAGAGGTATAGAGAAAGAAAGAGTTGAGCAAGGTCAAAAGAGATGACATTCCGTGAACACCATTAAAGGAAACGGACTCGTAGTTTCATTTTTGACTTCAATGATAATCTAAATGAATGGGAATATACACCAACATTTTATTAAAATATCAAAATCCACTGAATTTTTAAAAATATGGCCAATTAATTTCAAACATCCACGTCAATTGTCCGGGCTACGAAAATCGCCATGGCGAATATAGTTGTGACTTTACTAAGTCACATCCGGCTACATGTTCGTTATGCAGAGTGTTATTTCAAGTAGGCTAACATCTATGGACGTCAATAACGGAATATACATATCTTGATGATGTTTTTCAATAATTATATTGCTGCTGATGACTTCCAACCTAAACTTCTTATTCTAGCTCCTTCCACAAATTGCAGCAAACATAAACAAGTATTGATTGATATGACAATGATTATATATCATGACAAATTGATACGTCGCAAAGGTTTTATTAATTTTATGCTTAATTTGAAAACCTGAGCGGAACAAAGTGAAAATAAAGAAGGATATAAATATTTGTTTAATTGTTTAAAAATGTGCAACTAAAATTGCAGTTTTCACTTTTTGAAGTAAAGCATAACAATGATCGACTAAAAAGGTGTAAATAATAGGGAATTGAAAATTGGAAATGGATAAATTAAAATCAAAAATTATAATAGAGCGTCATATGAAATATTAGATAATACCTATAGAAAAAGAATCACGGTGTGAGAACAATAAGAAAGCTTGTATCGCGTTCTTACGGATGCCTATCTCATTTACAATATTTGAAATAAAATCTAAGAAAAAGAAATACAAAAAGAAATGACAAAATGTAAATAAAGAAATAACATCTGAAAACAATAATAAAAATGCAAGAATTGACTATTGAGAAATTATTGTGAAAGCTTGTTCACTTACCTGAATGTAAAATGTAGCTGTTCTAAGACTGATGGTTTATTCTGTTCCTGTAACTTTGACAGTCAGGCAGGGAATGACTCTCCTTGCCAAAGCATGAGAGGTATAAAGGCCGCGATGTAGAACAATAACCAATCAGATTCCGTCAGTCGGACTAGATTTACCAATCACAATTCTTTCCTACAGGTCCAGACTTTGTTGTGCTAAAAAACAGGTACATCATTCTGCTGTTATTTACCTCAAAGTTCGAATTACGCAACATAAAATCAACTTTGTTTTTTCATGAAAACCGCTCGCTTTCAAGTTGCCAGTTGAAATTACCGCAAGGACAGAAATGAAAAGAAGTTATGTATTGTTTAGCCTATTAGATCCTATCTGGTATTAGGTGTTTTAGTGTAAGCCAGTTGGATGTGTTGACAGGTGTTGAAGAGTATTTTCCTACCTAAATCCTGTGTGTAAATATTCTTGTTCACCAACTTTATCTCTATAGATGATTATCTAATTTCACAAAATCAAGTTTCATTTGTTTTCCAATCTAAACTCCGTGTTAATTTTCCTTTGTGTGCTTGCTTTACTAAAACCCTTGCTGCTATATTACGCTACTATTGTCTACCCTTTCTATAACCACCAAAACTTTTCATTGCGTTAAATTTGCCATAAAAATCCTGATGACAATCAAACATTCTGCTGAATTTAAAATGTAGACATTTTTTTTTTAAACAGCACCAGTGTCTGTATTATCTATATTCAACCCGACAGCAAAAATCTACGAATTAGGGTTTAAAAAATATAAACCCACACTTAAAGAAATAAGAGAAAATGAATATATTCACAACCGATATGTAATTCCAACAATTTTACGGTATAACAGGTGGAAAAATGGTATTGAAAAATTTTGAAGATATTTAGAATTTGTTTGAAACAACACATTATTTATCATTTATATTGATAGACCTGTCTTTATCATTTATCAAGTGCGCTAACACTAATTTTGTACTTACTCATGCTTAACAATGGCATACAGATTTATACACCTTATAAAACTTTGAATATCTAGGATAATATAGTCTGAATTCATGGATATTAATGAGGTCGGGTTAATGATGTTAATTAGGTCGGGTTAATGATGTTAATGAGGTCGGGAAGAGTTATATCACCCGATTTTTTAAACTTAAATATTCGAAAACGTTCTTAACGGATTTTGTTGTTTATGTTAAGATCTTCACATCATATTTATCGTGTTTTCTTTAAAACATTAGTGTCACCTAAAAGATGTTGATCGATATATAATGTGAGAATATATATATAGATATAGAGATATATACAGATGCTCAGTCATCAATTTCGCTAAACCGGCTACTTTATACAGCCTAAGGAACATCCCGAGGTCTTCCTGGTAGAGGAGGCAAACCGTCCGTCGACGTTTGCTCACTGAGCTCTTAATTTCTACGAAGCAGAAGAATCTTAGGCGGTCAAATGCAGCAGATGTACGTGCTTTCTCGTCCAAAATACCTCTGTTTGGGAATGATGTCCTTGTGTCTGATTTGATATGAAATCTTAGTTAGAAACACAAACTTGGTGTGTATCTCTTTTAGGTTGTAACCTGAAATATAAGTTACCTTTTGGTTACCCATGGGTGCCATCGAATAACATGGCTGCCCATGGGTTCCCATAGAAAATACGGGTAATCTAGAACCGAGATTGAACCAATAGATTCTTTTAAATGTCTTTCATTAACACGTGGAAGCAACCATGAATTTACATTAAAGACAGTCTGTTGAATCTAGTAATAGAAAGGTTTCTTATTAGCAAAGGAAGAAGAGCTTTGAAATATGAGACTACAACAATTAGATTCCGTGGTACAGTACTCTCTGACTAGAACACTGTTTTATGGGCGCCAAAAAAGTGGACCGAGTTATAGGTGAGGTTGTTTTATATTTAGGTATGTTCTAAATATTACTATTAAATAATGAAATGGTTTCAATAACCATACCCGCCTTATAATAGTGACTGCCTTATACTGAGGTGCTTTATAGTGAAAGACTACTGTATTGGCTGGACCAGTATACAATTGTTGTAAACATTTCTTTCTTTTTTTTTTTTTTTTTTTTTGGTGTTTCCTCTTTCTTCTTATGATAAAATGATGATATAATGAAACGTGACGTGAGAAGGTAGGAAGAATGGAAGGAAGGAAGAAAGAAATATATGTCAGAATGAAGGAACGAACGAAGAAGAACTATAAGACAAGAGGAGAATGCATGAATGTCTAATTGAATGAAGAAAAAAGAAGGAAAGGGAGATTGAACTAGCTAACAGGTGTGAAAGAGGCAGGCAGGAAGAAAAGGAAGGAAGGAAGAAAGAGGAATGCAAAACGAAAGATGAATAAAGGAAGAAAGAGGAAGGGCGTAAGAAAGAGAAAAAAGAAAGGAAGAAAGATGATATGAGATGAAATGAGTTGTCTGCTTTGCATTTGTCTTCATTTTCTAACACCACCTGAATGGAAACGTATACGAGATTTTTGTCCCAAAATCACGTGCCGGTTGAACACCATTATTTATAAATGAGGTATAAACATTGCATCTACGTGGTTTGAAATCCATTACGTACAGCAGCGTTAGTACAAAATTAAACTCATTCAAATTTATTTTCCATTGTCGAAGTACAGCGGTTACTCGAAAGTACGGATCATATGTTCCTAATTTTCATTTAATTTGTTGCATCTAACTTCGCCGATTGCGTACTTTTAGAGAAGACGGCATTTATTCACGAATTGGGTTCACTCTGCGGTGAATTCATTGAAGCTACATATAATTATACACTTATTTGTGGCAGGGATTAGATCTATAAAAAGATTACTCTGGAGCAACGTGGTGCAATCCAAATGAAAGTATTTCACCGTACACTTTGCAGTGTATCCATTTAATTTCGTGGATTGCATCAACATCGAAGAGCCGACGCAGCCAACAACACTAAGATAATCGGTTATTAAATTACATGTGTATGATCTCTTAAAACACCGTCCTTACTTTCTCAGGAGCATGGCGTTAACACAATGGCTGAAGAGTGGTAAAATTCAACTTAGATCCAGTCGGTTTGCATAATGTCATCATTCCACATGTGAACCGAACACGCGACCAGCTGCCCATTGCTCAATGCAATTTGCAATCAGTGTCAACATTTGATGTGTTCAGAGCCCATCAAAATGCGAAGATGCTAACTAAATTGAAAAACAATGGAATCACTCCTTTGTTTGAGCCTGCCTCGTGTACGAACCAACTTCAAACACTAGACATTACTTAAATCGTGAATCAAGCCAGTTCATGTTGAATGGATAATTGCGGCCGACGCCAAAATGAGTGAACAATTGGACCTCATTATCCGTGACTTTACAAATACTGGACTTGTTTAATTCACAAATTTCAGGATTATTTACCCGACAAATATTTGTGTGTACCACCGACGTGGTTGACGCAATGTTGATTCAGTTGTTTTGTCGGAAAATCTTTGTCATCTGTGGCTAATTTTTCGTTGGGTCTTCAAATTAGTAGTTCAGGGCAACAACGAAATCCACGAAAATTAGTACCTGATAATTAGTGATACTACAGTAGTATCTTTCAAATCGTGTGAGCCGTTATAGTGAACAATAGGGTATCTCACCTTCGTTTGACCGGATCAATTACAAAATTTGCTTACATAAACTTTTGTTGGACATTGTGACTTTGTTTTGTTCAGGTAAAAGTTTGGTACACATTACACTTCATATAATGCTGAGAAAAATATGTATGCAGCTTTCGTAGCTCATGAACCTGGAAATTTCGGATTTGCATATAGGCATCACATTTCACCGATAACAGGCCTAAAAAGTCCGCTATGATATAAAAGGGAGAGAACTATCTTGGCAGAGACTTATTGCTATAAATTAAGTAATGTCGCCTACGTGAAATCTCTACGGAAGAGTTGACGTCGTGTCCAATTTAAAACAAACTTCGCTATGCAACCATTATTTTGATTAGATACTTTTTCATCTTTTGTAAGAATCTTTTACTTGGCAGCGAATTATCTTGATGTACAAAATGAATTGCTCGACGGAAGTGTCGCTATCAGTGATTTAGCCTAACCTTAACTGATATATATGCTATTCAGTATTTTATCTATCATAAAATAATTGATAGCTATGCAGCAACGTAACCTATTGTAAAGCCATATGTGCTATTCAGCATTTCGCCTATCGTATACTAGTAAATGTTGTGTAGGATTTTTACCTAACCTACCGTTATCTAAGAATTGTGTATTCACTATGCAATAAATCTCAGAAATATAGAGAGGATATTTGCTTGCTCCGAGTGAATAACGGATATATTTCATCGAGTGGGCGAAAAACTCAGTATTTTCAGGAGTGGCGAAGCAAATATCAGTTATTCACTCGGAGCAAGCAAATTTTTTTTTTTATTTTATGCTCAAACGTATTGGCAAGCAATATGTATAACAGACTGAAGTAGCAGATTTTGTACTGTGTCCCGCATGATAATGTCAGCGGTTTAACGTTTATGTTCTGCTGTGTTTTGTTTATGATCGCACGGTAAATATAAATAATTCTCCTTCCCAACTGAAGGTTTAATAGCACAGAAAAAATTTGAAGAAACAAATAAAAAGTGCACAAATTAGGAATTTTGAACTTTTGTTCGTCTGCATGCAGGGTGGCCCATACTTACCACTAGACCACGCAAGTGTCTATAAATAGCTGAGATTTCATGGTTGTACAATTATCGACGCGGCAGTGAAAAAATATATCTCGTATTCCACGCCAGTGAATTATCAAAATTATTTCTCTTAGAAAATCCAGTAATGCACGGTCTAGCATAAAATAAAATGAAATATTTACAATGCGGTCGGGAAAATGTGAATTAGTCTTAAAGTAAGAATAACAGGGAGCAAGTCCCATGTGGGTAAAGAGGAAAAGAGGTGACAATATGTGGCAAAATTACTATATATGAACCAAAGGCCTTACATCCCCGTGGGTTGTTATACAGCAACATTCACGAAATTTATAGCGAGACTTTGGACATATTTAGTTTCATTAAGCGATACTGTACTACTTTTTTGATGTTATGTTAGGACATGTTGGTTGTAAGTATGGCATGCATTTTCTTGTATAATGAAGCTATACCGCCCGCCGTCACCAGTATTAGTCTATTCCATACATCGTCATTGATAGAGGTCAGACAGTCAACCCTGCTTCCAAGAAGTGTCTCTAACAAAATATCATCTTCCTGGTTGAATAACTCAATCCCGTCCCTCGCCTCTAAAGTGTTAATCACTCTCTCAATATAATCATTATGTTCTTCAAATAGCATCTCACAACCTACAATAAGATGTTTCGCTCTGTCGTCAACCTCTTTTCCACAGAGTTTACATATCACAGATTTAACAACAGGCATGACAGATAGTTTCACTATTTCAGACAAAGGAATTAACATCGATGGAAATTTACGTCCAAGAAACCACATGCTACTTGGTTTTAAATCTAAATGAATATTTCTGAAGTGAATTAGATCATCCCTTAATTCCATATTTGCTCTCCAAAAAGTTTCTTCTTGACTTTGAATAACATAACTAATGTGTCGATTCCAAACCCTTTTGTCTTTCGGCTGGACTTTTACTGCGTAGTCTAAGAGAACGTTTCCCGTGCTGAATTTCTTGGTTATTCTGTCAATGTCTGGTATAAAACCCGTCTGATTTAAAGGGTTTGTCAAATACTGACATAAACGTATAGTAAATATCTTTTTCCAGATATAAGACCACTCGCCCCCACACAGTCTATTGAAAAAGGATAATGTCGACTTAGCTACGTATGCTTCCATTGGCCAGAGTCCTAAAGTACTGCACGTTGCTTCTGTAGGCGAGTACTTATCTAAAGCTTGCATACGTCTTGCTGCATACCTCTGGCATAACTCCAGTTTTTCTATCATGGAATGTGGGATGCCCGACCATAGTTCGCATCCGTATAGAACCGAGAGCAGAATAATTCTCTTCCAGATTTTAAGACTTGTTAGGGGATTCATTCCGCCATCTCTGATACCAATAAAATAAAAGGAGTTTAACAAATGTTTGTCCTTATCACATGCTTTTTCTATAGCGTAGTTTGATTTTAAGTTGTATGCTAGAGGTACTCCGGCATACTTCTTATTTTTGACTGCTGGGATTTGAGTTTTGTCAAACAGAAAAGAAGAGAAAACAGCCGTTCTTTTGTTAGTGAACAAAACAGTGCAACTTTTATCTGCGTTATATCTAAGTCTCCACCTTCTCGCGTAGCTAGAAATATTATCAAGCAAATGTTGTATCGAATGATACGAATTAGCCATTACAGTGGTGCCGTCCGCTAATAAGACACAAGGCAGGTAGAGATCAACAATTTTTAGACCACACAAGGTTTGATCGAATTCGGTGATTAGATCATCTATCATTACAAGAAAGAACCACGCAGACAAGGTGCGGCCCTGACCTACTCCCTGCTTAATACCGAAACGTTCCGACTGCTTGCCCGCAAATAAGACAGAACATGTCACGCTCTCGAACGAGTCTTTCATGATGCGCCAGGTCTTTCCTTGGATTCCAAGTCTGTACAACTTGTAAAATAACCCACTGTGCCAAACTGTGTTGAATGCTTTAGCGTTATCTAGAAACGTAACATATACAGAAGTATCTCTATCCATATAATAGCATATCGCTTCCTTGATACAGAAAGCTGCAGTTATACTACCGCAGTTGTTTCTAAAGCCTTGTTGTAATGGGTTTTGGAAAGAAATCTGTTCAGAGAAGATAACTAGTCTATTGTATATAAGTTTTTCTAGGACTTTCTGAAACACAGGATCTATAGTTATATACCGATAATTGTTCATATCTAATTTGTTCTTCCTCCCACCTTTAAAGAGTGGTAATAAAATGCCTTGTTTAAAGTGGCGCGGGTACTTCTCGGTCTCGTACACTTTTGTGAATACAATTTCAAGTAACCGTACACTGCTTGGAGGGTCCGCAAAAAGTAAATGCTCAGCAAAAATACCGTCTGGGCCACAGGCCTTATCTTTATTGAGAGATCTTATTGAAGAGCTAGTTTCTTCCCTTGTGGGGGTTTTATCAACAATTTTATCAAAGTGAGAATAGGTTTCTTTGTTGAACTTTCTAACCTCTGCTAGCACCATCCGGCAATGATTCTCATCATGCAAATAAGTATTGTTAGGTAATGACAACCTAGACAAATGATTTCCCCATAACTCACGAATAGAGTCGAGGTCGCGTACAATTATTTCGTCTGATTCGATTTCGAAAGTGCATTCATGCTTATATCGTTTCTTCCGTAAGAAGTTATAAAACGAAGAAATATCAAGCTCTGCCGTCTTTTCAAGCTCGATGAATTGTTCTCTGTCATACGTTTCTTTAGCTTTCAACAATTCTTTTGCAAACAATATCTTCGCCTTCTTATAATTCGCGTATGACAGGTATACCCAGCCTCGCGGCCTACCATTAGAGATCCATTCTCTACGTATCTGCCGCATTTCCGTGTGAAACCTTTTTACGTTTAGTAGTTTCCAATATGGGTTAGCATACGGGCAAAATCTCTTTATGGGCAGGAACTCAGAGGCCGCGTCATGTAATATGTTTACTCTTTTGTAAAAGTATATGGTCTATCATAGATTTAGATTTACCATCGGCTGAGAAAAAGGTAAACTCAGGTCCATTACATATGGATTGACTGTTAACAGACACTAAGTGCCTTTCGCACAGAAACTTTTCCAAAACAGCACCTCTAGCATTTGCAGTTAAACACTTCGTTTTGGAACTGAACAGTGAACTTAACTTGCCGTTGAAATCTCCCGCGAGTATGGTGATGCCCTCTTGGCAAAACATATCAAACTGATCTTTCAATTCTTCTATTGTCTCGGAGTAACTTGCAACTGAAAAATTAGTTGATGGCAAAAGGGCTCCGAAAACAAAATATTTACATTTATCGTTCCATTTTACCTCCACCCCTAAGACTCTATCATTACCAGCGCTCGACATAGGATTAACGCTGAGCGACTTTCTGTATAGGATTGCTATTCCCCCGAACCCTGTGTGTCTTAATCTTTCTTCAAATGTAACTGTTATCCTACTGTCAGCACGTGAGAAAGATTTAAACTCGGGATGTAGTGTCTAAAATATCGATCTGCTCAGGCATAAGCCAGTGCTCGGTGAGTACTGCAATGTCTACTTCATTTAATAGAGAATACAGGTAAGGTGAACCGTACATAACTCCTTGTACGTTCCATGTCATCAAACGAAATGTATTGTCTGACATTATATGGCGTAAAGAATTGATTATAATCAAAAATATAGCGAAGATTATTAACTGTTGAACCATAATCTATGTATGTGATTTACTGCTCGTTTCTCAAAATTCACTAATAACGCCTATTTTCATTATCGACATACGTCTCATGCTTCTCATACCTCTCATACCATTCCCTTGCCCATACAAAATTTGGCCAGAAACCTGTCTCTAAAACCTTTTCAGAATCTGACTCATCTACCGTGACTAAAACAGTGTATGTACCTTTTCCTTCTCTGACACGCCAATGCTTTAACATTTTAGTGTCTATCACTTTTACCCCCTTTATTCCAGCGTGCTTTCTGATACACGTTCTCATATCTTCTATTGATCTGTCTACTGGTATTCTTGACTTGAGAATTCGACATTCATACGAGTTTCTTAGACGTTTTTGAGCCCCATAGTTTATGTTTGTCGTGACAACTTCGATTGTTTTCTTATCTTTAACCTCTGCCTTTGTTGTGGTAGCTGATCTAGATGTCGATGGAAGCCTTTCGCTCCTGTCGTTGCTTCTCCTGTGTTCTCGTGCTGAGTAATGATGATCACTGTTGTAACCTCGTCCGCCGTTATCTTTGATTACGATAACTTCTTCATTCGAAGAACTGTGTCTAGTGGACAGACTAAGCGCATCTCCTTGATTTCGGCCGTTGGAATGCCTAGGACCTCTTTTGTAACGGTCCGAATATACAGTTGGGTCTGACAGATGCTTCCGCCGTTTATTACCATCTGGGTCCGCATCTATTATCCCTTTCGCTGATTTGACCTTTGATGTTTCAGTTATAGGATTGACAGCGCTCATAATATCAGCAAATGTTGTTTGAGTCTGTGCCACATGTTTTGTATTTATCTGCTTTTTATCTTTATTATTGCATGTTCTATCCTCTTACATTTGATGCAGATGCGACTGTGTTGCCTTGATGTTTTCTAACTGGTTATTCTTTTCCCCGATTGATACTCTTAAGGCCAAATTATCTTTTAATAAGTTGTTTTCTTCTTCCTTGTGTCTTTCTAACTATGATCGGAGTCTAGCCGAATGAACATCTCTAGCATGGAGTTCTTTTCTGATTTTATCCAGCTTGTTTGTCAGCTCTCTTATAATGTCCTCCCTGATTTGTTGAATAGTAAATTTCACAAAATGCTTTAGGTCCATTACTTTGTATAAATTCTCCGTCGTCACAGAAGTGTCACTGGTATCACCTGCAAGTGACGCTATTGAACTGTGATCCTAATTCTTTGTTACTGTTACTGTTTCTGGTTCTGATTGTTTTCTGGATCCTTTTCTTTTAGACGCTATGTTCGCACCTACACTGCTATCAGCCATACTTGTGCTTGGCTTATGTCTCGATGCAAGAGACTTCACCTCAGATAGGTTCTTGTCGCCTGCTAGGAAGTGATACAAAACAAATATATCCTCAGCCAATCTTTCCTCTAGAGGAGCACTGTCACATCTTATAGTTCTTTCAACTAGCCTAGCTACAGGATAGTTGTTGTTTTCTAATCTAGCCAAGTCATGTAATGATAATCTAATGTCTTTTAAGTTCTGCACATTCAGTTCAATACACAATTTCTGTTTCAATTCTACTCTATCTAAGGTTTCAAATTTCGAGTGAATTTGATTGTATATATTTCTCTTTGTCTGTGTTACTATCAATTCCTCATCTTCTAAATCGGATTCTCCCCCACCACTGTAACTCTCAGCTGTCCCTGGTTCCACGACCATGTTGGCAGTTTACAGCTATGCCCGTATACATTTTTAGAAGCCTGTTATACACCTCTTGCATGAAAATATGCAAGTACGATAGCCCTGTCATACACCAATACACCAGTGCATACCCCCAGTGCAGACGGCTATATAGAATTCATATGTTTAGTTACGTTAGTACACATCACTTGACTTCTCTTATTCTCACTGAATTAACGATATTTGTTTACATTTACTAGTTGCCAGGTCTAACTCAGAATCTCCACACTGTAACGGTACCAGGTGTGACACGACAACTTATTAAATTTACACAGATCATGAGCATGGATTCTACTCACTACACATAATACATGACACATAGTGAACAAAACTGCTGATATAAGGGCTGACTAGTCTTTATAATGGTGCGATGTAATGTGATGTGACGTGATCGCCAGCTCACACCATATATGACAACGTAACTCTTACGATTAACGATACTTGATGTGTCACTCCCGCCTACTCATCAACTTTCTAAAAACTCTGCCCGAAAGTCGAAAATATGAATTGTGAATTATCGAATCGAACCAGAACCCGAATCCGTCAGCTAAATATGAATGTGAAGATTTAATCTACACAACAGCTAGGACATATGCTTGTTTTACATAGAGTTTATAAACATGAAGTGCTTAACTCACCAATGCAATCATTTTTCCAAGAATCTCTGCTCTGCTAACAAAATCCAAATCCAGAACCAACTCCGAATACAAATATCATCACCACTTGAACGATGTTTCCTTCGCACAAAACGTGGAGGAATGAACATAAGGACTCTCATAAAACGTGGAGGGATGAAAATATGGACTCTCACAAAACGTGGAGAGATAAAGATAAGGAAAACGTGGAGGAATGAACATAAGGACTCTCATAAAAAGTGGAGGGATGAAACTAAGGACTCTCACAAAACGTGGATAGATAAAGACGAGGACTCTCACAAAAGGTGGAGGGATGAAAATAAGGACTCTCATAAAAGGTGGAGGGATGAAAATAAGGGCTCTAACAAAAGGTGAAGGGATGAAAATAAGGATTCTAACAAAAGGTGGACGGATGAAAATAAGAACTCTCACAAAAACGTGGAGAGATGAAAATAAGGACTCTCACAAAACGTGGAGGGATGAAAAAAAGAACTCTCATAAAAAGTGGAGGGATGGAAATAACGACTCTAACAAAAATGTGCGGATGAAAATAATTGCTCTCACAAAACGTGGAGGGATGAAAATAAGGACTCAAACAAAAGGTAGACGGATGAAATAAGGACTAATTTACGAATTACACTCTATTAAAAAAATTATTATGCATATGTTAGACATAGATACTGCAAAAGCAAAAAACATAGGGTAACTAATTTAGGAAGAGCTAGAATTATACAGTCCTTGATAGAAAGCGTGAAATCAAATGCAACTTTAGTAATGTTAGATATATCATCTATTGATTGTTATCGTAGATGGTTGAATTTTACTAAACCGGAAGGTGTTAGTAATTATGGTTAGGATATAGATCATTGTATTTTTGACTTATTTGATCCAGAACAACTTTTCTTCAAGAGCTCGATTACCAGCGAGATCCACGCACATTACTGAAAATCCAGGTTGATCTGATAGAGAAATTCAGTGAACAATGCTGGTTGCATAAATACCTTGTCCTTTTTATGCCGAGAAGGTGGTCCTATGTGTATAGTCGAGGAAAGAAGATAAAAAACATTTATATTAATAAACAATGTAGCATATGTGTGCTTCAAATATTTCTTTTTCCTTTACAGTTTCAATACGTATGTTAAGTTGCATTCACAAGCTGACGTATGTCAGCTACTCCAGTCTCTTTGATATCCATAATTCAAAATGAATCTGAACACTAACATACTGTTTTCTCGTTTGTTTTATGGTGTATTGATAGCTTGATATACTCTATATAATTTAATCACATTTTTCATAATCATATAGATCATATATTATTGAGTACTTGCAATATATCCCATTAAACAAATTATTTTAAAAAAAATTTAAATCGCACGCAGTTTTCTCCAGCGCATTTCATGGATATATACAATAAAATAACTGCTGCTTATATGTATATCATTTTCATGGTTCTAGTGTTGCAGATTGTAAGTTTTTCTTAGCAGAGTGTGTTCTTGACATAGCAATAGAGTTGCTGTTTCTTTCACTCTTTATGTTTTTAGTTCTATATTATTTGCTATTTACAAAAATAAATGTGTTTATATTCATAATATTTTTGTCCATTTTGTATTCTTACAGTCAAACTTGTTTGAACGGTCACCTTAATATAGCGGTCACCTGATCTCACCAGTCATCTTCTTTTCGCCGTCAGCGGCAGGGTGTTTTAATTACTCCTTTAAGCTGTTACCGGAGTGTATTGATAGTTAGCGCTCTATGCATGCAAATTGATATTTTGCTTCATGATGAAGGCATTGTTGAGAAAAAGGCGTATCAAATGAATCATTGTGTAACAATTTCTTATCTTCCTTTTACTCACCATTCTCCCGTCACACTATCAAAATAACAGAAATATGTCAATATGTCAAATTTGAAACCGAGGCGGTTTTCATCATTAGAAGAAAGGGTCGAAGCAATTCATTTGCTGGATGGTGGAAAGTAGCCATGTTCTCTTAGCATAAATGTGAGTCGCCCTTTGTGCAGTGTAGCAGGTATAGTTCGATATTTTCACCTATTTTGTTTGCTTGTGACTTAAAACTGTCTCTGACGAAGCAAGTTAATTGTTAATATTTGAGGAGAGATACGAGTTACATACCTTTCATTTGGGCCAGGGGCCATTCAGCATTTACAAAACTTGTGGGTAAATGCAGGCGAAGGTTCGGTCCAAGTGCTACTAACAATAGCCATCTTAAGCTTACTTTCATTCTCTATTCATCACAAGCCTCTCACATAAGCCGACTGTATTCTGATCTTGGTGAGTTCATAACTGGCTAATCCAGATATTGTTTGAAGTGTGAACAGCTGTTTCTAAGCCTAATGACACAAGTTGGTCGAACAAAGAGTCAGTCCTCTGCTTCACTGTCTTATGTAAGCTATCAATTAGTAGTGACATTTTTGTTTTGTCCTGAAGGACAAAAGAAACATCTGTGACTATTTTAAAGGGCAGTGATGATTTAATTTATAGGATGAATTAAAGTGTGCAGAATACAGTAAACCTGTGTGGAACATAATTTTGGGAGAGAACAGCAAACATATCTTTTGTGATTTTGTTGAATAGTTCAGCTAAACTAAATCTGTTTAAAACAACATCAAATAACACTAATTACAATCTAATAATAATAATAATAATAATAATAATAATAATAATAATAATAATAATAATAATAATAACGATAATAGCGATAATGTTATTCGGTTCATTGTATTTTTTCATAAACCAAGCTTGAAAGGTGAATCGGTATACAGATGTCATCTGTGTACAAATGTTAGTTTGACCTTTCCCATATGGGGCTGCTATCGACAGGTGTGACTGTAAATTTAGAACAGTTAAGCGTCTGTCTTTCTCTAGACATACTATTTTAATTGAACCCGTTCTTTCTCTGCTCAGAACCGTTTGAGGGGCAAGTTGATGACAATGAACTATGTTCCAAGCCTTGGTCACTTTCTGTTTAACAATTTACGGTATCAATTTAAAGCTGAAGAATTCTGAATCACTCCATGAACAAGTATGTTACAGTAACGCATTTACCATGCACGTACAAAAAAAACAAAAACCCAACCACAAAGCCCAAAACAAAAGAAGGGGCAAGTACAAAAAAAAAAAAAAAACCAACCGCAAAGCCTAAAACAATAGAAGGGGCAAGTGTATAACGTTTCAGTATATCGAGTACCTATACATTTCCATAAATGCCTATCAAATCAGGTATATTTTATATATATATAATTCTGACAATCCTATAAATTTACATATTTAATTTTTTTATCTGGCCTTAAATATTTAAATTGCCAATAAATAATTGGCAATTTAGTTTTGATAAAAGCGTGGCATTTAAAGAAATTACTATGTTTTCATATTATAGTGCATTTATCGTAAAGTGCACTTAAACAAATTCATCTTTTCATCATAGACTGGGAAACGTCATCTCAGTCTTTTTTATAGCTTCTCATGTAAATATTTCAATGTCTCTTATATTTGTTATTTGTATTAAGACAAACAGTATGGGTTTGAAGTAAGAGGTAACAATAAGACACATACTCTATTGTTTTATGTATATCTGAAAGGGAATGGTCAACACCTGTGTACAATATAACAAAAATGCAGACAAATGACTTACGTTGTTATCAATATATTAGTATAATTTATTATTTCATTTCACCAAACTTGCAATGAAGATACATTTTAGGATGGACACGTGTTTTGTGCCAAAACTGGCTCACTGTGAGATACTTTCCAGGATTATTTGAAACTGTTAAAAATCATGTTAGTCCTCTCTGTCCGGAGGTTTGCTCCTTTTACTATTGCACCCATTGACATCAAATTTACACTGCTAATGCATCTTGGGGTGTTACTTATCACAACTGGGTCGCTGTGACTACCTTTTTGATTTATTCTTTTAAAATTTATCTCCACTCTTTTATAGAAAAATATGGGCATTATGTAATCCTGCCCATCCGTACATTTGCGCATTTGTGATTTAAAGACAACGCCAACACGATTCAAGTAGACTTCAAACTTTTAGATAGGATTGGTTGTGGTCTATAAATGTGCACAAAGGTTTTAGAGTTTTAATATGGGCCCTGGAGTTAGTGTTAGTTTTGCATGTATTTTAAATTGTTCCCAAATTACTATATCAAATTCTCTGAGAATTGTTGTGCGTGATCACTGACCAAAGTGTCAACAAATGTATGATGGGTTGTTCGAATGAGATCCGCGTTTCGTGCTCCAGGGTCTACAGTTGCGGCCAATGCGTCATAACTTAGAAGCTAGTTATACCCCAATCATATAACCATCTCTACGCTAACGGAGCATGAAAAGCCAAATTTTTGCAGGCAGCTGAAATTGTCCACGAGGTACATCCTGGCCAAAAAGATCTTAGCCCTTGGTTCATACCTTGAAAGCTACTGAGATACTCACCCTTTAAGAATATATACATCTATTATGCATGAAAAGACGAATTTACATATGCAACTAACATTATCCCCTACATCAATTCTTGACCTCCGACTCTTTTCTTAAATTGAGAATCATGAGCATTTTGTTTTAAAGCAGGGCGCTTTGTTACTAGCTTAGTTTGATATTACCGTCAGTGCTGTATATTCACTCGTGCAACACATAAATAATATGCAGTGTTTTTGTCTTACATATGTAACATGTAGGTTAGAGTAATTATTTTAATGATGTAG
Organism: Margaritifera margaritifera; assembly: GCA_029931535.1. Taxonomy (NCBI): domain Eukaryota; kingdom Metazoa; phylum Mollusca; class Bivalvia; order Unionida; family Margaritiferidae; genus Margaritifera; species Margaritifera margaritifera. The sequence goes on from JAQPZY010001318.1 coordinate 45,049, forward strand.
ATATGAAACCGAATATTACAGCTAAGCGTAATCTTTTTCAGGACGTAAATAAGCATAATATTGTTAGCAGAGCGATTATGCTGAATAATTCTCATAACATGATAGGACTTGTGAACTATCAACATAATAGTTATGCAAGCATGGATCATCTTAACCTTGTTGTCAAGGCTACCATTATCAATAAAGACAGGAACTCAGATATATCGCAATTTTCAAACGCATGATTTTCGTCTTAGCCTTGTGCAAAGATTCCAATGATCAGCGTATGTATGTATGTATGCATGCATGCATGTATGTATGTATGTATGTATGTATGTATGTATGTATGTATGTATGTATGTATGTATGTATGTATGTATGTATGTATGTATGTATGTACGTATGTGCGTATGACTTACTGACTGACTGACTGACTGACTTTATTTCCTCTTCAACAGAGATTACATCAGGTTATCACATTCAGGACAATACAAGATCGTGAAACAAAACAAGGAATCAAAGTGACATAACTAGCAGAGAAATACTGCGTCAACTAACGTATTTACAAAACGAAACATCTTAATAGGTGCAATCATATAAATATGTCTATAGAAATATAAGAACAAAATATAATTTTGCTTAACATGCACTAACCTTCTTTAAACACTTGCCTGATGCTGTTAATGATACAATGACCGTCAGTACGCCTATATTGTTACATTATTAACATTAACTTTGAGATAGTAAAGATAAGGAAATGGAAAACTTATACAAATGGTAACACTATGTGCATTTCTTGCTACGTAACAGTTGTATGTATGTATGTATGTATGTATGTATGTATGTATGTATGTATGTATGTATGTATGTATGTATGTATGTATGTATGTATGTATGTATGTATGTATGTATGTATGTATGTATGTATGTATGTATGTATGTATGTTTGTATGCATGTGTGCTTGCGTACGTGCGTGCATGCATGACTGTCTAACTGACTGACTTTGTTTCCTCTTGGAAAAAAAATACATCATGTTAATCAAATCATGGATATTACAAGAACATGAGTCACAATAAGGATCACAGTAAAAAGATAAAAGAGACATACTGCGTAAGCTAAGACAAGAAGAAACATAATAATACATATAATCATACTCTTATGTATAAGAAATGTTGAAACTAAATATAATTTATCTTAAAAAGGCCCCAGGCTTCTATGAACATTTGGCTGATGCTGCTAATGTCCTAGCGAGTGTCAGTACATCTAGTTTTTAGCATATATTGTTACATTATTAACAATAACCTTAAAATAGGGAAGATAACTTTTATGTGTTTTGGGCATATGTTTGAGAATTAGGCTATACATAATCCTAAAGCTGGTGACTGGTACGTTAATGCAATTATACGTACATAGCCCAACAAACATAAAAAGAAGAACACAGATGGAAAATTTATACAAATGGTAACAATATGTGTCTTTCGTACCACATGATAAATGTAGGCATGTATGCGTGTATGTGCGTGGGTGTGTGTATGTATGTATGTGTATATGCATTCATTGTTGGCTGACTGATTTTATTTCCTAGTAAAGAGAGATAGCATCAGGTTTATCTGATTCAGGCTGAAGCGTGATCCTGAAACACAACACCCAATAACATTATTAACTAAAAGAGGAATGCTAGATATTGCCTCAACTAACCTATGTACAATTGCGGAATATCTAATTATGTAAAACCATAGAAATATATCTCTTGATGTAATGGAATTGCTTTCACTTAGCTAAGTAAAACCCTGGTCATTATAGAAACACTTACATGGTGCTAGTACTAGTACCAAAGAATAATACATGTACATGTGGTATCTATTGTTTAAGCGGTAAGTACCTAGTTTGTGTGCTTGGAATATAATTGATATAGTACTTAATTTTCGCACTGAGACGTTTAGAGCACGTTTAGAGTAACAACAAATAGGAAAATATATACAGATGGTAGCAGTATGTGTCTTTCCTGATTCGTGAGAAATGTGGGTAATTATCAATGAGATTTAATCTCTAAATTACCTACTTTACAGTAGGCGGGCGACTCTTAGGGCAGGTATACCTGTACTATTAAAAGGAGACCAGAGAAATCGAAATCGTTCGCTGTGCGTCATTATGCATGTATTGAAGGATGATTTACAAATATCTTTTGTGCAGTAATCAGTGACAAAATAATAAGAGAGCGAGATTCCAATACAAGTAAGAATAACAGGGAGCAAGTCTCATGTGGGTAAAGAGGAAAAGAGGTGACAATATGTGGCAAAATTACTATATATGAACCAAATGGCATTACATCCCCGTGGGTTGTTATACAGCAACATTCACGAAATTTATAGCGAGACTTTGGACATATTTAGTTTCATTAAACGATACTGTACTACTTTTTTGATGTTATGTTAGGACATGTTGGTTGTAAGTATGGCATGCATTTTCTTGCATAATGAAGCTATACCGCCCGCCGTCACCAGTATTAGTCTATTCCATACATCGTCATTGATAGAGGTCAGACAGTCAACCCTGCTTCCAAGAAGTGTCTCTAACAAAATATCATCTTCCTGGTTGAATAACTCAATCCCGTCCCTCGCCTCTAAAGTGTTAATCACTCTCTCAAAATAATCATTACGTTCTTCAAATAGCATCTCACAACCTACAATAAGATGTTTCGCTCTGTCGTCAACCTCTTTTCCACAGAGTTTACATATCACAGATTTAACAACAGGCATGACAGATAGTTTCACTATTTCAGACAAAGGAATTAACATCGATGGAAATTTACGTCCAAGAAACCACATGCTACTTGGTTTTAAATCTAAATGAATATTTCTGAAGTGAATTAGATCATCCCTTAATTCCATATATACTTTCCAGAAAGTATCTTCTTGACTTTGAATAACATAACTAATGTGTCGATTCCAAACCCTTTTGTCTTCCGGCTGGACTTTTACTGCGTAGTCTAAGAGAACGTTTCCCGTGCTGAATTTCTTGGTTATTCTGTCAATGTCTGGTATAAAACCCGTCTGATTTAAAGGGTTTGTCAAATACTGACATAAACGTATAGTAAATATCTTTTTCCAGATATAAGACCACTCGCCCCCACACAGTCTATTGAAAAAGGATAATGTCGACTTAGCTACGTATGCTTCCATTGGCCAGAGTCCTAAAGTACTGCACGTTGCTTCTGTAGGCGAGTACTTATCTAAAGCTTGCATACGTCTTGCTGCATACCTCTGGCATAACTCCAGTTTTTCTATTATGGAATGTGGGATGCCCGACCATAGTTCGCATCCGTATAGAACCGAGAGCAGAATAATTCTCTTCCAGATTTTAAGACTTGTTAGGGGATTCATTCCGCCATCTCTGATACCAATAAAATAAAAGGAGTTTAACAAATGTTTGCCCTTATCACATGCTTTTTCTATAGCGTAGTTTGATTTTAAGTTGTATGCTAGAGGTACTCCGGCATACTTCTTATTTTTGACTGCTGGGATTTGAGTTTTGTCAAACAGAAAAGAAGAGAAAACAGCCGTTCTTTTGTTAGTGAAGAAAACAGTGCAACTTTTATCTGCGTTATATCTAAGTCTCCACCTTCTCGCGTAGCTAGAAATATTATCAAGCAAATGTTGTATCGAATGATACGAATTAGCCATTACAGTGGTGCCGTCCGCTAATAAGACACAAGGCAGGTGGAGATCAACAATATTTAGACCACACAAGGTTTGATCGAATTCGGTGATTAGATCATCTATCATTACAAGAAAGAACCACGCAGACAAGGTGCGGCCCTGACCTACTCCCTGCTTAATACCGAAACGTTCCGACTGCTTGCCCGCAAATAAGACAGAACATGTCACGCTCTCGAACGAGTCTTTCATGATGCGCCAGGTCTTTCCTTGGATTCCAAGTCTGTACAACTTGTAAAATAACCCACTGTGCCAAACTGTGTTGAATGCTTTAGCGTTATCTAGAAACGTAACATATACAGAAGTATCTCTATCCATATAATAGCATATCGCTTCCTTGATACAGAAAGCTGCAGTTATACTACCGCAGTTGTTTCTAAAGCCTTGTTGTAATGGGTTTTGGAAAGAAATCTGTTCAGAGAAGATAACTAGTCTATTGTATATAAGTTTTTCTAGGACTTTCTGAAACACAGGAACTATAGTTATATCCCGATAATTATTCATATCTAATTTGTTCTTCCTCCCACCTTTAAAGAGTGGTAATAAAATGCCTTGTTTAAAGTGGCGCGGGTACTTCTCGGTCTCGTACACTTTTGTGAATACAATTTCAAGTAACCGTACACTGCTTGGAGGGTCCGCAAAAAGTAAATGCTCAGCAAAAATACCGTCTGGGCCACAGGCCTTATCTTTATTGAGAGATCTTATTGAAGAGCTAGTTTCTTCCCTTGTGGGGGTTTTATCAACAATTTTATCAAAGTGAGAATAGGTTTCTTTGTTGAACTTTCTAACCTCTGCTAGCACCATCTGGCAATGATTCTCATCATGCAAATAAGTATTGTTAGGTAATGACAACCTAGACAAATGATTTCCCCATAACTCACGAATAGAGTCGAGGTCGCGTACAATTATTTCGTCTGATTCGATTTCGAAAGTGCATTCATGCTTATATCGTTTCTTCCGTAAGAAGTTATAAAACGAAGAAATATCAAGCTCTGCCGTCTTTTCAAGCTCGATGAATTGTTCTCTGTCATACGTTTCTTTAGCTTTCAACAATTCTTTTGCAAACAATATCTTCGCCTTCTTATAATTCGCGTATGACAGGTATACCCAGCCTCGCGGCCTACCATTAGAGATCCATTCTCTACGTATCTGCCGCATTTCCGTGTGAAACCTTTTTACGTTTAGTAGTTTCCAATATGGGTTAGCATACGGGCAAAATCTCTTTATGGGCAGGAACTCAGAGGCCGCGTCATGTAATATGTTTACTCTTTTGTAAAAGTATATGGTCTATCATAGATTTAGATTTACCATCGGCTGAGAAAAAGGTAAACTCAGGTCCATTACATATGGATTGACTGTTAACAGACACTAAGTGCCTTTCGCACAGAAACTTTTCCAAAACAGCACCTCTAGCATTTGCAGTTAAACACTTCGTTTTGGAACTGAACAGTGAACTTAATTTGCCGTTGAAATCTCCCGCGAGTATGGTGATGCGCTCTTGGCAAAACATATCAAACTGATCTTTCAATTCTTCTATTGTCTCGGAGTAACTTGCAACTGAAAAATTAGTTGATGGCAAAAGGGCTCCGAAAACAAAATATTTACATTTATCGTTCCATTTTACCTCCACCCCTAAGACTCTATCATTACCAGCGCTCGACATAGGATTAACGCTGAGCGACTTTCTGTATAGGATTGCTATTCCCCCGAACCCTGTGTGTCTTAATCTTTCTTCAAATGTAACTGTTATCCTACTGTCAGCACGTGAGAAAGATTTAAACTCGGGATGTATAGTGTCTAAAATATCGATCTGCTCAGACATAAGCCAGTGCTCGGTGAGTACTGCAATGTCTACTTCATTTAATAGAGAATACAGGTAAGGTGAACCGTACATAACTCCTTGTACGTTCCATGTCATCAAACGAAATGTATTGTCTGACATTATATGGCGTAAAGAATTGATTATAATCAAAAATATAGCGAAGATTATTAACTGTTGAACCATAATCTATGTATGTGATTTACTGCTCGTTTCTCAAAATTCACTAATAACGCCTATTTTCATTATCGACATACGTCTCATGCTTCTCATACCTCTCATACCATTCCCTTGCCCATACAAAATTTGGCCAGAAACCTGTCTCTAAAACCTTTTCAGAATCTGACTCATCTACCGTGACTAAAACAGTGTATGTACCTTTTCCTTCTCTGACACGCCAATGCTTTAACATTTTAGTGTCTATCACTTTTACCCCCTTTATTCCAGCGTGCTTTCTGATACACGTTCTCATATCTTCTATTGATCTGTCTACTGGTATTCTTGACTTGAGAATTCGACATTCATACGAGTTTCTTAGACGTTTTTGAGCCCCATAGTTTATGTTTGTCGTGACAACTTCGATTGTTTTCTTATCTTTAACCTCTGCCTTTGTTGTGGTAGCTGATCTAGATGTCGATGGAAGCCTTTCGCTCCTGTCGTTGCTTCTCCTGTGTTCTCGTGCTGAGTAATGATGATCACTGTTGTAACCTCGTCCGCCGTTATCTTTGATTACGATAACGTCTTCGTTCGAAGAACTGTGTCTAGTGGACAGACTAAGCGCATCTCCTTGATTTCGGCCGTTGGAATGCCTAGGACCTCTTTTGTAACGGTCCGAATATACAGTTGGGTCTGACAGATGCTTCCGCCGTTTATTACCATCTGGGTCCGCATCTATTATCCCTTTCGCTGATTTGACCTTTGATGTTTCAGTTATAGGATTGACAGCGCTCATAATATCAGCAAATGTTGTTTGAGTCTGTGCCACATGTTTTGTATTTATCTGCTTTTTATCTTTATTATTGCATGTTCTATCCTCTTACATTTGATGCAGATGCGACTGTGTTGCCTTGATGTTTTCTAACTGGTTATTCTTTTCCCCGATTGATACTCTTAAGGCCAAATTATCTTTTAATAAGTTGTTTTCTTCTTCCTTGTATCTTTCTAACTATGATTGGAGTCTAGCCGAATGAACATCTCTAGCATGGAGTTCGTTTCTGATTTTATCCAGCTTGTTTGTCAGCTCTCTTATAATGTCCTCCCTGATTTGTTGAATAGTAAATTTCACAAAATGCTTTAGGTCCATTACTTTGTATAAATTCTCCGTCGTCACAGAAGTGTCACTGGTATCACCTGCAAGTGACGCTATTGAACTGTGATCCTAATTCTTTGTTACTGTTACTGTTTCTGGTTCTGATTGTTTTCTGGATCCTTTTCTTTTAGACGCTATGTTCGCACCTATACTGCTATCAGCCATACTTGTGCTTGGCTTATGTCTCGATGCAAGAGACTTCACCTCAGATAGGTTCTTGTCGCCTGCTAGGAAGTGATACAAAACAAATATATCCTCAGCCAATCTTTCCTCTAGAGGAGCACTGTCACATCTTATAGTTCTTTCAACTAGCCTAGTTACAGGATAGTTGTTTTTTTCTAATCTAGCCAAGTCATGTAATGATAATCTAATGTCTTTTAAGTTCTGCACATTCAGTTCAATACACAATTTCTGTTTCAATTCTACTCTATCTAAGGTTCCAAATTTCGAGTGAATTTGATTGTATATATTTCTCTCTGTCTGTGTTACTATAAATTCCTCATCTTCTAAATCGGATTCTCCCCCACCACTGTAACTCTCAGCTGTCCCTGGTTCCACGATCATGTTGGCAGTTTACAGCTATGCCCGTATAAATTTTTAGAAGCCTGTTATACACCTCTTGCATGAAAATATGCAAGTACGATAGCCCTGTCATACACCAATACACCAGTGCATACCCCCAGTGCAGACGGCTATATAGAATTCATATGTTTAGTTACGTTAGTACACATCACTTGACTTCTCTTATTCTCACTGAATTAACGATATTTGTTTACATTTACTAGTTGCCAGGTCTAACTCAGAATCTCCACACTGTAACGGTACCAGGTGTGACACGACAACTTATTAAATTTACACAGATCATGAGCATGGATTCTACTCACTACACATAATACATGACACATAGTGAACAAAACTGCTGATATAAGGGCTGAGTAGTCTTTATAATGGTGCGATGTAATGTGATGTGACGTGATCGCCAGCTCACACCATATATGACAACGTAACTCTTACGATTAACGATACTTGATGTGTCACTCCCGCCTACTCATCAACTTTCTAAAAACTCTGCCCGAAAGTCGAAAATATGAATTGTGAATTATCGAATCGAACCAGAACCCGAATCCGTCAGCTAAATATGAATGTGAAGATTTAATCTACACAACAGCTAGGACATATGCTTGTTTTACATAGAGTTTATAAACATGAAGTGCTTCACTCACCAATGCAATCATTTTTCCAAGAATCTCTGCTCTGCTAACAAAATCCAAATCCAGAACCAACTCCGAATACAAATATCATCACCACTTGAACGATGTTTCCTTCGCACAAAACGTGGAGGAATGAACATAAGGACTCTCATAAAACGTGGAGGGATGGAAATATGGACTCTCACAAAACGTGGAGAGATAAAGATAAGGAAAACGTGGAGGAATGAACATAAGGACTCTCATAAAAAGTGGATAGATAAAGACGAGGACTCTCACAAAAGGTGGAGGGATGAAAATAAGGACTCTCATAAAAGGTGGAGGGATGAAAATAAGGGCTCTAACAAAAGGTGAAGGGATGAAAATAACGATTCTAACAAAAGGTGGACGGATGAAAATAAGAACTCTCACAAGAACGTGGAGAGATGAAAATAAGGACTCTCACAAAACGTGGAGGGATGAAAAAAAGAACTCTCATAAAAAGTGGAGGGATGGAAATAATGACTCTAACAAAAATGTGCGGATGAAAATAATTGCTCTCACAAAACGTGGAGGGATGAAAATAAGGACTCAAACAAAAGGTAGACGGATGAAATAAGGACTAATTTACGAATTACACTCTATTAAAAAAATTATTATGCATATGTTAGACATAGATACTGCAAAAGCAAAAAACATAGGGTAACTAATTTAGGAAGAGCTAAAATTATACAGTCCTTGATAGAAAGCGTGAAATCAAATGCAACTTTAGTAATGTTAGATATATCATCTATTGATTGTTATCGTAGATGGTTGAATTTTACTAAACCGGAACGTGTTAGTAATTATGGTTAGGATATAGATCATTGTATTTTTGACTTATTTGATCCAGAACAACTTTTCTTCAAGAGCTCGATTACCAGCGAGATCCACGCACAATACTGAAAATCCAGGTTGATCTGATAGAGAAATTCAGTGCACAATGCTGGTTGCATAAATACCTTGTCTTTTTTATGCCGAGAAGGTGGTCCTATGTGTATAGTCTAGGAAAGAAGATAAAAAAACATTTATATTAATAAACAATGTTGCATATGTGTGCTTCAAATATTTCTTTTTCCTTTACAGTTTCAATACGTATGTTAAGTTGCATTCGCAAGCTGACGTATGTCAGCTACTCCAGTCTCTTTGATATCCATAATTCAAAATGAATCTGAACACTAACATACTGTTTTCTCGTTTGTTTTATGGTGTATTGATAGCTTGATATACTCTATATAATTTAATCACATTTTTCATAATCATATAGATCATATATTATTGAGTACTTGCAATATATCCCATTAAACAAAATATTAAAAAAAAAATTTAAATCGCACGCAGTTTTCTCCAGCGCATTTCATGGATATATACAATAAAATAACTGCTGCTTATATGTATATCATTTGCATGGTTCTAATGTTGCAGATTGTAAGTTTTTCTTAGCAGAGTGTGTTCTTGACATAGCAATAGAGTTGCTGTTTCTTTCACTCTTTATGTTTTTAGTTCATTCTAGCCCCTCCTCCCCAGCAAATTTCCGATATAACATCATGTATATAACGGTCATCTTCTTTTCGCCGTCAGCGGCAGGGTGTTTTAATTACTCCTTTAAGCTGTTACCGGTGTGTATTGATAGTTAGCGCTCTATGCATGCAAATTGATATTTTGCTTCATGATGAAGGCATTGTTGAGAAAAGGCGTATCAAGTGAATCATTGTGTAACAATTTCTTATCTTCCTTTTACTCACCATTCTCCCGTCACACTATCAAAATAACAGAAATATGTCAATATGTCAAATTTGAAACCGAGGCGGTTTTCATCATTAGAAGAAAGGGTCGAAGCAATTCATTTGCTGGATGGTGGAAAGTAGCCATGTTCTCTTAGCATAAATGTGCGTCGCCCTTTGTGCAGTGTAGCAGGTATAGTTCGATATTTTCACCTATTTTGTTTGCTTGTGACTTAAAACTGTCTCTGACGAAGCAAGTTAATTGTTAATATTTGAGGAGAGATACGAGTTACATACCTTTCATTTGGGCCAGGGGCCATTCAGCATTTACAAAACTTGTGGGTAAATGCAGGCGAAGGTTCGATTCAAGTGCTACTAACAATAGCCACCTTAAGCTTACTTTCATTCTCTATACATCACAAGCCTCTCACATAAGCCGACTGTATTCTGATCTTGGTGAGTTCATAACTGGCTAATCCAGATATTGTTTGAAGTGTGAACAGCTGTTTCTAAGCCTAATGACACAAGTTGGTCGAACAAAGAGTCAGTCCTCTGCTTCACTGTCTTATGTAAGCTATCAATTAGTAGTGACATTTTTGTTTTGTCCTGAAGGACAAAAGAAACATCTGTGACTATTTTAAAGGGCAGTGATGATTTAATTTATAGGATGAATTAAAGTGTGCAGAATACAGTAAACCTGTGTGGAACATAATTTTGGGAGAGAACAGCAAACATATCTTTTGTGATTTTGTTGAATAGTTCAGGTAAACTAAATCTGTTTAAAACAACATCAAATAACACTAATTACAATCTAATAATAATAATAATAATAATAATAATAATAATAATAATAATAATAATAATAATATTAATAATAATAATAATAACGATAATAGCGATAATGTTATTCGGTTCATGGTATTTTTTCATAAACCAAGCTTGACAGGTGAATCGGTATACAGATGTCATCTGTGTACAAATGTTAGTTTGACCTTTCCCATATGGGGCTGCTATCGACAGGTGTTACCGTAAATTTAGAACAGTTAAGCGTCTGTCTTTCTCTAGACATACTATTTTAATTGAACCCGTTCTTGCTCTGCTCAGAACCGTTTGAGGGCCAAGTTGATGACAATGAACTATGTTCCAAGCTTTGGTCACTTTCTGTTTAACAATTTACGGTACCAATTTAAAGCTGAAGAATTCTGAATCACTCCATGAACAAGTATGTTACAGTAACGCATTTACCATGCACGTACAAAAAAACAAAAACCCAACCGCAAAGCCCAAAACAAAAGAACGATCAAGTGTATAACGTTTCAGTATATCGAGTACCTATACATTTCCATAAATGCCTATAAAATCAGGGATGCCTATATTTTATATATATATAATTCTGACAATCCTATAAATATACATATTTAAATTTTTTATCTGGCCTTAAATATTTAAATTGCCAATACATAATTGGCAATTTAGTTTTGATAAAAGCGTTCCATTTAAAGAAATTACTATGTTTCCATATTATAGTGCATTTATCGTAAAGTGCACTTAAACAAATTCAGCTGTTCATCATAGACTGGGAAACGTCATCTAAGTCTTTTTTTTTATAGCTTCTCATGTAAATATTTCAATGTCTCATATTTTTGTTATTAATGTTAAGACAAACAGTATGGGTTTGAAGTAACAGTAAAGTGCTGTGGCCGTGTCAAAGTACTCACCATAGTAACCAATCCGGGCACATGGGATGGCAGAATTTGAACAGACACCTACTCGGTTTGACGTCAGGCACGTTAACCAAGATGCTATTACCACTTCTGCTTCCATTAGTTGCATCCTACGACATATATTGTGCCTATTCTACATCTCTGAGCCCGCACGGGGATAAACATGTCGTTCTAAACGATTAGAAGATGGAAAGTAAAGATGTCAACATTCTTTAAAAGGTATATAACAGAAAACACAAAGGTAAGTCATATCAAATCCTTACAGTATCTGGTAAAAACTTGTTATGTTTTATAGAGTAAATTGCTAGAACTGGGAATTCTGTATGATAGCTTGAAGAAAAATACTTCCTTAGGTCTGGGGGCACACTTTAGACCACCCACGAAATCCCTACGCAAATCGCGGAATATTTTCTTTCTCTTTTTAAGCATGGACCAGTTTTATTGTTATGTAAATGCGATATTTTGCCATAAGAATAAATATTTTGAATTATTATGCATGAAAATTACAAAATTTCTTCTTTCTCTTTTTGGTAATTAGCTTAATTTAGAATTAAAATATATTTTACATTTGTTGAAGATACAGACACATGTATTTAAATTTTATTCTAATAAATTGAAATATGACTGGGTTTTGATTGAAACGCCTATAAAAGACAAAAAATAGTGTAAAAAATTCTTGTATAAACAGCATTTCCTCAAAAATGTCCAAGATGATCTCTGGTGGCGCATCATAATGTTTCTAAATGAGGTCACATCAGAAAATGTGTGTCTCACAAGATGGATGTTCACACTCGACAAGGATCTATTCAACTATCAGTAGGGGTGAAATTGAAGCCTCACTATACACTTTGTGTTTCTGAAATAGAGACTTATTAGATTTTATAAGTTTGAAGTCTTGTAATGTGGATGAAAAAATAATTTTTATAAGTTGATCTCTTTTCTTTGGGGCTGTGGTAATATTTACATCAGTGACCATACCATATTGGATCATGGGACCCATGAGGCAATCTAGGACTACACCGACGGTCACCACCGATACGCCAGCAGCGGCAGCAGTCACTACTACCTCTACAACAGGAGGAGTAGAAGAACTTGGAGATGGAAAAGGTTTTAGACAGTTACAGCTGATGTTGTCAATCCATAAGTCTTTAATTTAAAACCCAAACGATCCTTTTTAGAGATCTCTCAGAAAAGAGATACTACTCAAATGATTGCAATCTCATCACAAAAATATGCGTGTGTGGAGGGAGGGGTAAGGAGGTTTATCGGTATATTCTTGTGAATAAGGATCACACTGAAGTTTCAATACACATCACAAAAGTCCCTTTTTCTTTTTTGTTCTTTTACTGTGTTTTTTATAAAAAAAATTATCAATGGAATGGGTTCTTTTGCTGTTTCTTTTGTTAGTCTTGCTTTAAATTGTTTTACTGGAACGGGTTCTTTCGTGTCTTCTGCTTCTGAATGCTTCTACTTTTTCTATTCTCTCTTGGGACACTCTGAATACCAACCTCTTTTTATTGACATTATAGCTGCTATCTTTACTTTTGTCTCTCTTTTCTCCTGTCCTGGAGGTTCTTTCTTCGGCGTTGTGGACATTCTGGGGGTCAATGTAAGTTTTCTTTACAGACATAAGAAGTATCTTGACTTTATCTCGAGAGGAATAGTCAGAAGTCTTGTTGGATATGTTTTTTTCAAATGAATCTCTGTAAATCTCTGACGAGACGTGTGATCTTTTGTGGCTCTTCTAGCTTCACAGACGGAAACTGAATCAGTATTTTTTTTTTTTTGGGGTAGAGGGGTGCTCTCTATATAGGGAGAGAGTGGTAACCTAGTCAAATCAAATTTGAATCATCCAACTTTTGAAAGGAACACACCTTTCCAAGGAGAAGCCAAACGACGACAACGTTATGTGTAGCCTCATACCCTGAAAGAAGCGTTGCCAGAAGTTTGCGCTAGAGATTTTCAAGTGGACATGATCGATCCTTATTCAACATCATCCACCTCTTTCTCAAGACCGGGAGAGTCAAGATAAGCTAAGAAAGAAAGTCGTTTGGTAGCCCCTCAAGATTATTTTCGCATTCCAGCTACCGAAAAAGTGACTTCCAGAAAATTTTGAACGAGTGCTTACACTTACACGGTCAGATTTAAAGAGTTAAAGTCTCACGTCCCAGCAGAAAAAGCAGCTTTCCTCACTTAGACGTATTGCAGTCAGTGTTAGAAAAATTAACATCCAACTATCCATAACACACGACAGTTTGAAATCTCCTGTTTGGATCGAGTTTAGTACCCATGCAGATTTAACTTATTTCAAAACCCTGGACAAAATTCAACGCATCCAACAATCGAATGATGCGTTTGACATGACCGAAGGAAACTTCACTCTTCATATGACACACGTTTTATCTTCAAGAGGCAGCGGCTGACGACGCAATGTTTTATCGGTGGATCAATTTCCCAGTACCAAACGAAGTATCGTCCAGACTAACAATCACCAAGGTCAGATGTGTTTGGCCGGGCCATCGTGATGGCTCGACATCATGCAGAGAAACACGATACAGAAGAAGAATAGAAACGATTCGGAGAGAGCATTAGACAATCGGACAGAGCCAAACAAACAAGAGAAGCCAAAATCATTTTTGAAACAAGCAGGAATGTAGAAAGAGTCTGCATGTGGAGTTCCTGAAATGTAAAAACTTCAAGATATTCTAGCCCATACATTGAAAGTGTAAACTCAAGTCGTTCGTGGAGATCTCGTGTTTCGATGATCGAATTTTCCAGAGGAAAAATACATTCATATTTATCATCACCAAGATCATTTCAATGATATTACATGTATTAATTTCACAGGATTACTCAGATAGTATTGTGAGAAATTTGACCAAGAATTTAACAGTCGGGAGCACCATATTCATTGTGGAGAAAGATGTCGTGGCTGTTTAGCGTCCAGACGTTGCATTCCTGAAGCACAAGTAAGAATTCAATGCTATACTTGCAAAAACATTCGTCAGTCCAGCGTGTTACGAGCAAGATGGCATCAAACAATTCCAACAACAGAAAAGTGCTTGCGAATTATTAACAGCTTGCTCCACTTGTAGACATCATGTTCATGCAAGGAGAAAAGAGTCACACCTTTCTGCAGGAAAGAAACGATGTCGTTTTTGTGGCCAAGTCGTCGAGTTGGATCATCAATGCTATATTCAAATATATGATAACTAACCAGAGGACATATTGAATGACGACCAGAAAAAGAGAAAGAAACAGGGCCGTCGTGTGGATTTCACCTTTTCTGACTTCGACTATTCTCAAGAGACTAGAATTTGCATTACTAACTTTTTGTGTGGTTCATCGTACTTGCAACGGCTGTATTCAGGACTCTTTATTTCATCACTGTCGGTATTGTTGCATGAATTTAGGGGGACGTGAAAATAGATTTCGTTGTTCTCATACTCTTTGTGATTTTTCATTAGTTGATTTTAGACCCCACCGACAAGACTTGGAGCGAAGAGGAGGTGCATCGTTATGGAAACTGTTATGGGTACCCTACAGTCATGGCTCACAATTTCTCGGGATAAGACGGACAATTTTATTTTTGAAATATTATTCAAAACAAGGAACCACCTTTTCAAGTCATCATGGATGGAACCAAAATCATTTACATGCAAGTGGGAAAAGGACAATTTAACGATTCCATGAGATGTTTGGCTATGCCTTTGCGTAGAATGCTTGAAACGTTTGGAATGACAGAAATGGCCAAAGGTTATTTTGCACACTTTTTCAGTACAGAAACCAATCAATACGTCCAGCTTCCGCATTTGACTGAAGTCCATGACTACGACTCCGACGGTATGCGAGCAGAACACCGAGAATCTTTCTACGCCTGGTGCCAAGTTCACTCTTCAATACCTTTTGATTTTCAAGGAGAAATGTCGAAACATTGTCCATCTGATGCGGACATTTTACGACGTTGTTGTGTAAAATTTCGACTGTTATTTATGGATCACAGAAGTATCGTTCCATTCCCTGCCATTGCCAAAGCATGTGGATTAGTGAACAAAAAGACGTTGATGTCTGAGAACAAACTAGTCATCACACCATCTCAATCCTATCAATTTGTCAACCGTCGATATTCAGCCAAAGCCTTGCTTTGGTTAGATTACTTGTGTGAGACTCAAGACAAGTAGATACAACATGCTAGAAAAGGCAGAGAAAAGAAGATTGGATCTTATTCTGTGGATGGTTGGGATTTAGAAAATCCTGAGATCGTGAACCAAATTCACGGGTGTTTATTTCATAGATGTGCCACTTGTTTTCCTCAAGGAGACCTGCAATATCCTTTCTCAGAGTCGATCATGGAAGAATTGCGCGATAAAAGATACCAATGATACCAGAGCTTAGAAAGTCAAGGATACGAAGTAATATAAATGTGGGAAGACGACTATGATCAACGTTTGAACAAAGATACGGAATTTAGAATGTTGCGGACATCGAACCTCTGAATCCACGCGACAGTTTGTTTGGAGGACGAACCAATACTACACGCTGCTGTAGGAATCAAATACATTGATACATGTTTGTTATATCCTTGTAAATATGCTCGCTTTCCAACCGGTCACCCTGATGTTTTGACAGAACACATCGACGTGGAAGACATTCGCTAGTACGAACGTTGGATTAAATGTAAATTTTTGAGTCAATTAGTAAACTTTGACCCGTTAAAAGAAGCCTAAAAGTCGATCAACATCAAAACTTTCGTGCCAAAACGGGGGATCCTCACAAAATTGTACGTTTGCCAAATCATCAAATGGTCAGTTCACCCTTGGAAATAGTGTATCAGATCGTCTAGGAGACCCGATCACAACACGTTACCGTAATGCTACCGTTCCCCAGTGGAAAAAGGTTCCACCCCTCCCCCGAGGATGATGAATTCCACCCAATGACTCGAGGTTCAATCAAGTTGAGTGCAATGCCGTGCCTTGCGACCAGAGTGATGCTGTACACTGCGACATTAGCGATGTAGCATGACCTTGCCGCTCTACTATCAAAAGGGATGCCATTCGTGTTTCCATCCATGGATCTCATCCATGCATGCACAAGCCACTCAGGATTCCACACGCTCATCGAGAATCACGAATCAAATGTGGCTGTGTCTTCCTATTGTGACTTTGCCAGTCGATTCTAGACGTTAAAAAGGGAAATGACTTAAATATATGAAAGGACCCAGTCCCAATTTGTAGCCAGAGCAGGATTTGTCTACTTGTGACAAGGAGACCAAGTACAGTGTTGTGGTTGTGGTGTGAAACGTCACAAATGGGGGTATAAGATACAGCTTGCCTTGAGCATTACTGATGGGGTCAGTGCTGCCACTACCTTCCCTTGGTGGGTCCAGAATATGATTCCCATGGATACTTTAGAAGAGAGGATTTGTAGTTTACCTCCTGAGCTGCGAGAACACATTTACAGATGTTTACTACTGGAAGGATGTACGTGAAGGGAACAGTCTTGGATTCGATACTCGGAAAGAAGAATAGGTTGACTATGCCAAAGAAATCTTGTGTGACTGATGACTGAAAGAAAAGCGAATATGTTTGCTGTACTACCATGAACAAATTAAATGTGTATAAAATGTCTTACGTTCTTGCCAATTGTTTTAGAAATCTACAAACTACTCGAGAGTTATGGCTGCATCCTCCGTTCTTAAAGTGATTGACGAAAAGTCAGATCATCAAGGTTGGGAAGCACTGTGTCTTCGCCATCCCTTTAACATGCTGATTGCTGGACCCAGTGGTTCAGGCAAAACCAAATTTGTCAAATGTTTGATCGATTAAAAATAACTTCTGTTCAATCGTTCTCCACAACGTATCGTGTGGTGTTACACAACGTATCGTTTGGTGTTACACAATGTATCGTGTGGTGTTACAAAGAGTGGCAATAGACTTACACGTTAATGGAATAAAGTCAAGGAGAATCCATTTCGTTTGTAAAACGAATTGCTCGCGAAGACGATGAGATCATGTCCGAATCTAATCAAACACATCTCGTCATCTTCGATGACAAGTTAGAAAAAGACGAAAAAGAAGTTAAACTTTGGTTTACAAGAAAAGGACATCATCGTAATGCCAGTATTATTTACACTGCTAAATATTTTAACAAAGTGAAGCGCATCGCACCAAATGTCTCAATGCACATTATGTGGTGTTGTATAAAAATCAACGAGATAAGTCTCGAGTTCAAGTTTTTGCCAAACAGTTAGTAACACTTTTGCTAAATTATGCTTAAGACGATTTCACTAAATTGCCACATGCGATTTACTCATCGACGTAAAACCTACTACTAACGATTGTTTGAGATTAGTTCTGATTTGTTTCGTGGTTGGTGTCAAGTAGGAGGTCCAGTCATTTACACACTGCCTTCCTCGTCTTCGTCTGTCTATAAAAACTATGAAAACAACATTACATCTTTCCTTTCTGACCGTATTAACCATGGCTTCTTTTCAATCACTTCCTCCTGCCAAATTGACTCGTGCCATCAGTCGCCAAAAAATGCACAAGCACGTTTACATTTGTTAGAACCCAGCGTCACTTGTCTACTTTGACATCACGTCAATTACTACAAGGAATCATTCGCATTCCTAATCAAATAAAACGTTTTTTTTTTGTTTTTTTAAATATATAAATAGCTTTGATACACCTAAAAAAACTAACAAACAAAATTTAAAAAATAAAAAAATATATATAAATAAAGCAAGAAAACACATAAACAAAAAAACAAACAAAAATATCGTTTTGAAACCAGGTGGAAGTGAATCTCTGGGTGGTGTTATTATTCGTTCGCTTTTACGATGGAATCCTAGTACCGAAGCTATAAAAGCAAAATCTAAATCCTAAAGACAGAGTTTACAATCTACATCTCCCAAGCAGAAGAAGAAAACCCAAAAGAAAACAATCGATTCAGTAAAGAGAAGTACTGGCGTTAGAACTAGCATTTACTTAAGAAAACCTCAATCTGTAACCGTCTCCCCTTCCTCTTCTTCTTCTCCTCCCTTATTGATGATACCAGCCAAACCTGATTTATGGCAAGTGCTTCCTCATTTGATGGAGAAAAAAAATCAATCTCTAAAGGAACTTCTATTTCTTCTCTGTCGGAGTCTTCTTCCACTGCTCTAGCTGCTGCTGCAACCAAATAGGTGGCATCTCCTAAGAAAAAATTAGAAGACAGAAGAGGCATGTTACAGAGTTTACTGGATTTGCCAAAACAAGAACTTTGCTCGATTTAGTCCGTTGAGAACACGAGTCGTGCCTCAAACTCAGGTTGATACAAAGTCCCGACAATCAGCCGTCACGAATTCCAGTATACAAGAAGATGTGAGAATCACTTCAGTTTTCCTCTGAAGAAAGATGTCTTCCTTTCAAAGTACATACCCTCATCGACGTCCAAAGACGATGTCTTCCGAAAAAGGAAAAAAGAAGGCTATCTCTTCTTGTTCAACTAAACATTTGGATATCTTGTCAGTTTTAATCAAATTCACTGATCCGATGCAAAAACAAATCATTCAAAAAGCAGTTAAAGAAATTATCGATAAGGTCTGCGAATGTTGTTCGAATGTTTTGAAAGGAACCAGAGAAAGAGCTCATTCAACATGGTTTTCTTCCCATGCTGATAGGATGTTTGCAAAAGTTGCTGCTCCTTTGTTAGGATCGATTGCTGGACCTTTGTAGGAGATGTGTTAAGGCGAAGATTAAAAGGGCATACCTTGCATAAAGGGCATCGCAATTGCACACCTGGATCTTATGGAATTTGGAAAATTAACTTTAGTTCCTACCAAACGATGGATAGGATTCCAGCATTGGTGTCACATTTACAACAATTTAATAGATTTATTAAAAAACGGAAAAATCGCAACGGTATGGACAATTATTGCAACGTCTTGAACTGTTTCACCAAAAAGCTTTAGACCAGTCGGCTAAACCTACTCTGAGAGATTTCAAGAATGTCATGAAAAGCGAAGAAAAATAAAAAGTAGCAAAGACGATAACAGACATAGCCACGGGGATGGAGGAAGAGGAAAAGAAAGAAGTGAAAGAATAAGTAACACAAGAACTGATTACTCAAATTGCTCGTCAGCACGTACAGAATTGCCTCCCCCCCCAAAGAAAAAAAAAATAAACGAAATACCACACAAATGACAATGGTTGGTTAACTTATTGAGCAGAGGCAACAATATGAATACACTTTTAGCCAGTATTTACTACAATCCAACTCATGCCACTGGCTACGGAGGAATTCAAAAACTCTATAGTGAGCAAAGCCAAACTAAAAACAATTACAGTCAACAGTGTTTACAAGAACAATTGATGTACACGATACACAAACGTATTCGACGAAAATGTTTCAGAAATCAAACTAAAGTTGCTGGAATCAATCATCAATGGGAAGAAGATTCAGCCTATGTCTTTCCTTTGGCTTGGTAGAACGGAGGCTACAAATATTTGATTTATGTCATTGATGTATTTTCAAAATCGGCTTTGGTAGTTCCTTTGAATTCTCAGATAAGATAAAAGTTAGTGCTACTTTAAAAGTTGTCTGAAAACAAAGTGATCGACACCCTCTGCGAAGGCAAATATTGGATGCGCTCAAAACGAAGTGACTGTTTTTCATCGATTATTTGGAGCGCCAAAGACCTGAAGAAAGAAATAGGTTTTAAACACCGGAGATTGGCACTGCACCCCTTCTCAGAAAAAAACACTGTGGGTGTGGTGTGGAGAACGTGCCCTAAAAATCAAATCGTTCTTTTCTGCCGGATCTTTGTAGTGTATTGTGTCCTTGTAGCAGCGATTGGACAGTTGAGTTTGCAACGAGGAGATAAACGGCTCAGACGTTGTATTGGCTATTTTTTTTCCCAATCCTTTGTGAAAATTTACTTACAGTAGCAATAACAGTAGCCTTGTCAACGCTATTCACAAGTCTTCCAATCACAGCAGCAATCCTCTAGAACCATTGGAACATCATTCTCCTTTGACAACGAGTGACTTATTCTAGACCAGAACCATTGAACTATAGATAACCAATTTTATTAAACATTGCCAAGTGACAGTTCTATGAATGTGTTTCTCAACAACAAATTATGTTGTTTCACGACCAAATAACCCAAGCCATACAATTAAATTACTTTTAGTAGAAACCATTCATGCCACGCAAGTCTTGAATATTGCCGCAAATCAAACCACTTTCGTTGTAGATATACGTAACAAACAAGTTCAAGAACACTTCGACAAAAATGATCCTGGCTTGTATGAAAAGGTAAAAACAAACAAACATCAACACCAGCGAATCCCCAATTGAATATATATGACATGAGATTCCCTGTAGAATATTATTTTAATGCTCGACATCTCGTCGAAACAATGTCAACCCTTTTCAACGATCACTTTGACAAAGCACTGGACAAAGCTCACCTTCTCATCGTCTCTAATTAGAAACATTGTCCATCACCCTTTCTCCCATTTTGTTTGATATTCTGGGTGGAAACACAGCTCTCACTTCCACCATCGACATGAACAATAGTATCCAATTCTTCA
Source organism: Margaritifera margaritifera (assembly GCA_029931535.1). NCBI lineage: Eukaryota > Metazoa > Mollusca > Bivalvia > Unionida > Margaritiferidae > Margaritifera > Margaritifera margaritifera. Next base: position 66,122 of record JAQPZY010001318.1, read on the forward strand.
AGTATGTTCGCAAGCTTATCGAATTGAACGAAGGAAGGAGTTTGATGTTTGTGTACTTTGATGTCGACGAGTACAACGTAGTGGGAAACACAGCTGCTCCGTTGCTGAGAGTCATTCCTTTAAACATGGATTCTGCCACAGTTGCTTTCGATGAAGGCCGAAACACGTATCACGTTCATCAGGACTTTGTACATCCACGTTATCTTCTCTTCTCGTCAGTTAATCGTATTTTGACAGTGTGAATATTAGTATAGAAAAGAAGATCTTGGAGAAAATATTATATTCTCTCAAGGAAAAGTCACCATGAAACTACAGTTTCGAAAATGATTCTCGACTGAATTGTAACTGATGCATCCTGTGTACCGAAATGTAGCTCGACAACGACGAAATGGATTGGGAGATATGTTAAAATCGGCTTTTCGTTCCGTAGGACCCATCTTGAAGTCTATGGTGACTCGAGGATTGTATGCGTTAAAAGATGCGGCTTTGACGCAAAGAAAAGATTTCTCCAAAACATACTTGTCGACCAACAAAATCCCAAACAAGCGTTAATCAAAGGAAGAAAACATGTCTTGACTTAGATTGGGACAGAACTCCATGGTCGCCGAGACACTCTTATAAATTCACTTTTTCACTCCCAACGAATGCATTAATTTCTCCTCCGCGCCACAGCACGGACAAGAGGCATCGAAAACCCTTCAGACACCATAGGCAAGACGGCGAAAATAATAAGAAAAGAAGAACCATCAGAGATTTAGACGTTTCTGATTACCAAAGAAAACTGATGCACCGAGATTCTTGCGAATGTTTCAAGACAGAACTAAATGTGTTTGCCATGGAACCAACGACGATGACAATGCACGAATCCCATTGGATAGATTGTCATCCAGTATAGTCTTTAACCACTTCAGCTCCTATGGAGTTTGAAATCAAAGGACAAACTGAAGATTACATCGATCTGAATACCAGTTACTTGTACCTGAAAGTCAAAGTTCTCAAAATGCACAACAAAAATCCAGATGCAGATGTCAGAGTGGCTCCAGTCAACAATGTCATGCCTTTTTTGTTCAGCGAAGTGGATTTGTACTTGAATATCAAACTGGTTGACATCAGCATGGACACTTACCCTTAACGAGCTTACCTGAAACATATCTTGACACCTGGATGCCTCAGTGGTGTGGAAACCTGCCACCTTCAATGCCTTCAGCTGGACAAAGTGGATTGAAGCTGAAGATGTTAACAATGTTTGACTTAACGCGCGCCAAAGGAAAATCAAATGAGGACGTAGTTTAGAAATGATGGTTCCTTTACAAATGGACACGTAGTTGCAAGACAAGTATTTACTGCATGGTGTGGATATACGTCTGAGACTGAATGGAAGTAGTACCGTGTTCCATTTGATGGCTATTTGTTTGGTTTTTGTACATGAAGAGGAAGGGACTATCTCTAATCTTCCCTCTTCATTTCTTGTTGATGTTTGAGTTAGTGGGCTTTTTAAAATATTGATTTTGAAGAAACAAAATGGTGTTGGCTTGTTTGTCGTTGCAAAACATTGTTTGAGACGTGTTGTTTCATAATCTCTCTTTCGATATTAAAATTTTTCTAAGAGGAATTCATTCTATCACGTCCGTGTAACCACTTCTGAGGGATCCTATTTTTTACGTTCATGCCTCTCTTTTCAATCATCGTCGACTCGTCCACGAAGAAAAGGAATGAGTGAATCAGTAAGCAAATTAAGTGAAGCCAAGTACTTACTGAAATGGACAGAGTAGAAGAAATTGAAGTTTACCCTTACAAGAGTCGTTTCAACAAGGACATGGTAGCATTTCGAACAGCAAAGAATTTGATAAGGGAACTGATGGACAAGGAAATGGAGAAGATAAAGTGGACAAAGGAAAAGAGGGAGCGGAAAATTATTAAAAGCTAAGAATTTCAAGTCCCTAAAACAGAAAAAATATAAGAAAGAGGCATGTGAGCCTACTTTTAGGCTCTCTGTCTCTTATAAGAAGAGTTTCTTCTCTCCCGTGCTGTGTAGTCAGGCTAGCAAGGTCCAGTCGTCCTGGATATCAGTCAGATCTTTGATCCAGGACAAAACAAGCGGCTCTTTACAGGGCCATACAGATAGCTTAGAAAAGAGATAATTCTCAATAATTGCCAACATATTGTGTATTTTATGTTGTGCTAGTATTGTATGTCTTTTACAATTAAAACTTAAACACCTCATGTATGTTTGTGTGAGCACTACTCCCCTTGTGTATGTGTGTATGCTTGTATGTGTTTGAATTTTTCTAAGGAGTATATTTTCTTTTAGTTCGCTTGATTCTTCCTGACATGTATTCTATCCTCACTGTGTACTGTACCTAGGGATGTTATCCTTCATATCTGCGTCTCTAGTATACAAGGTGGTTCGTTTGCCAGTCGTGCCATTTTTCGTCAACTACTAAGAAGAATGAGTAGCCAGCACTGTCAAATTGTCAAACTGTGCGAAGCCGTAGCCTTGTTCGAAAGAACAGAGCGTCTCTTGGACCAGATGAGGGAATATTACCCTAGCCAACATCTCGAGGAAGAAATTGTTTCTTTGCGAACGGGGAAAGAACGCGAAGTAATGGAGGAGGAAACGGCAAAAATAAAGAGACCTTGGGCGAGGAGGCGAAGAAGCGAGAGCGAGAGAAAACGGAGAGAGTGCAAGAACTCCTCAACGTCAGATGGAAAATAGTTCAGGAGAGGTTACATGCAAGAGAAGACGAAAAAGCCCAAATAAGCCATAAATCTCTGGAGCCACTTGAGATGCGGCAGGAAATGTGCAGAATGCAGAGCTTGGTCCGGGAGGTGAGATATGTGTTAACCGTCTTTGGTTAACAACACCCAAAGGCTCTTTTCAGGGAAACGCAGATCTTTGAGGTAAAGAGATAATATTCAATAATTGCCAACATATTGCGGATTTCATGTCTGTATGTCTTTGTCTATGTTTTGTCTATTCACAGCTAAAACTGTAATCCATAGCACAGTGTGATAGTGTGTTTGTTTGTGTACGTGTGAACACTCCTAATCTTATGTGTGATAGTATATAAGTATGTTCGAGCACTCCTACCCTTGTGTGCGGTAGTATGTTTGTATATATGTGAGCACTCCTACTCTTTGGTTAGAAGATGACTCGGTGTTGGTCACTCCAACGGCGTAATGGATAGTAAGTCTGGGGTGTTGGTTAGTCAGTGTGGGGTGTTGGAAAGTAAAATTAGGGGCGTTGGATGGTAGATGACTGAGTGTTGGTCACTTCAAGCAGCGTATTCGTTAGTACGTGTATTTTAACATTACATTTCCCCTTGACCCTATGTAGACCCATCTTGTTTAACGTATGAACCAGTGTTAAATTCCGTTAGACCCCATAGTGACCCATTTTGACATAGTTTTATAGGGTTTAATGGAAATTTAGCATTACACTTTCATTGTAAAGGCGTAATGTCATATTCCCGTTAGATTTCAAAGCGACCAACCTGACGTAATGTTAATTCCTGTTTGACCCCATATCAGCCAGCACTCTTGTTATTTTTGTTAAAGTAACTCCTTACTTTTATATAGAGTTTATATACAAGGGACAATTGTTAACGCGTTGCTTTTTGAAAGTAATTTCTTACTGTTACAACTTATGACATGAGCGGTCACTGATACTGTGGCAGTAAAAAGGGATCTGTTTATAGGTACTAAGCTGAGCTAACGATATCCGGTGTGTCAGGTCCCTCCTGGGTCCCCATTTCCTACTTCAGTTTTGATCACAGTTATGTTCCATAATCCCACCATCTCGAAATCTTCCAACATTATTACAGCACAATTTATGTCTTTAGTACAAATTGTATCGTTATATATTGTCTAATGCATAAAATAAACTTAATTGATGTGAAATATATTTAAGTTCCTATTATCCCACTTCAGGTGTGTGTGTGTGGGTGTACGTATGTGGTTGATTGTTTGGATATTGGTTTGTGTAAGTGTAGGGCACCTCTGTATTACGATCTCTGTAGTGTATGTGTGAGGGTGAGATAGAGAAACGAAGCCACTGTAGTAGAAAAAGCATTCATTTAAAAAGCACTAGCACAATATTTTCAGATCAAATCTTGGAATTCAGTTGTCATTTTCCCTTCTACTTCTGTATATAATTTTACTCCAGCTTTCATACATCTCTTTTACGTACTACCCAATGGTTTTTGAGCCTTAATGTTCTCACTTTAAATTACTACGAGATAATTTGTCGTTTATTTCATACTGTCTGAAATAAACATTATATTTTCACCTTTCTTCCCCAATTGCTAACCTTCTTTTGGAGAAAACACCAGTTTCTCTACGAACGTTTTCAAGTATTTGAATCTACAAATACAAAATTATGAAAAGTGTTACATTAAAATACGTGCGGATGTATTAGCGATTTTTTAGCCTTTGCAAGTAAGTATAAATTGCCACAGATGTTTGGATCTTGATTGTAAAAGAAAAAAAACTATTTGTCGATATATTTACTGGTGAATCTCTTTTATTAGCAGTTTCGTCAAATGTTTGCGATTTTTTGTCAGTAATTTGTCTACAATTTATTGTATTTTACCATATATAATATCCATATAAGCGTAATGTAGAACCTTGAAAATCCCCCCCACACATATCCCTACAGTTGTGCTATTTATGCAAGTAATTATGGATGCATATATGTATGTTTATATCCATGCATGTATGCATGTGCATATATGTATGTATATATGTATGTATGTATGTATGCATGTATGTATGTATGGATGTATGTATGTATGTATGTATGTATGCATGTATCCATGTATCTATGTATCTATGTATGTATCTATGTATGTATGTATGTATGTATGTATGTATGTATGTATGTATGTATGTATGTATGTATGTATGTATGTATGTATGTATGCATGCATGCATGCATGGATGGATCGAAGGATAAATGGATGAATATATTTATGGGTGCATGTATGTATATGAGTAAAGTTGGATCTAGCATACATCACTTATTTATGTGTATGTGTCAGAGACGGAGAGTGAGAGAGTCTTATATTTCGTAAGTCGAAATAATGATACACATCGATTTGGCATAATTATGTCCGCAACCACACGGAGACATGGTGAATTGCATATTTCCCTTTGATTATTGAAAAGTGCATGCCAAAAAATTTTGTCCAGAATTTATTAAAAAAATGGAACAAAAAATAATAGAAAGTAAAACATAAAAGTTAAGCCGTTATAACTGCCAACTTTATTATTGAGGAGATTTTAGATACCATTTGTTAGTCCGTTTTCTACCTTCTTTTGTCTTTCCAAACCAATGTATTGCCTAGCAGACTGTAACTCCAGTTAAAATAACAGTTGTTTCAATTGTGGATAAAAATGCTTCGATTACAAAACATTGGGTACAGATCACTGAGTTCGGTCGCAGTCTACTTAATTAACATTGATTTTTGTTTCTTTTATCTCGCCTCGTTTATTAAAATTACTATGTTCGAATGTTATCAAACTAACATTTTGTGCCGACAACTTGAGTGACACAAATCCAGTAAGTATCTAATACAATTTAATGTCATGTAATCTTCATTAACTCTGTTTGCAATTGATTCATTTGGTAGAAATTTACTATTGAAAGATTGTGTTGCTGGAATAACACAATCTGTCAATGGCTTTAATATTTGTGGTGATCTTGTATTGTCAAAGAATTCACACAAATCCTTGTTTTGGTTTTTATCCACTTTTTCCAACTCCTTGTCAGTTAAAGTTCTACAAGTTATCTCTTTGAATGTTCTATTTGGAATTCTACTTTTAAATTCTTGTTTGAATTTTTCTATCTCAGGGAATGTGAGGCTATTTTTTGTTTCTTGTTGTAATCAAGAACACTACTATTTTCATAACTATATCATTCGATAACAACAACACACTGTCACAACCAAAAACAGCGTCTAATTCCACTTTTGAGTTTGTTATGTAGTGTTGACATTCTCCAATAATGTTTTCATATGAGTAACCTTACACTAATAAAATTAATAGGGTAATTAATATTTCAACAGTGACTGATACTGTCGAAATTGTCTGTTTACTATATGGTCTGTTTTGAAATTGACCACCTAATATACAAATAACGCACAATCTGATTCCTTGGTTTAACCTTGCAATGCAGTTCTTTGTCAAACTATTGCTATCTTCTAGAAAACAAAATAAGACAAGCCAATAGATTCAGTGGGATCAACATTAACCTTGCAAAATCGTTCTTTGTCAAGACATTATTATGTTCTAGACAGAAAATAAAATAAGTCAAGCCAATACATTCATTTGGATCAACATTAACCATGCAATACCGTTCTTTGTCAATCCATTGCTATATTGTAGAAAACAAAATAAGTCGAGCCAATAGATTTTACTTGGATCAACATTACTTTTGTAAATATTGTAATTATCTTCAATTGCATAATAAAATCCACATCATAAATATGTCCTTTTAGTAACATTATTCTTATCTTAATTACACTGATTGATTTTTCACAGTGATAATTATAATTATTATTAATAGCTATTTGATTTTTCCTATCTTTTTATCTCCAACCAAATTTTTTTCAAAGATAAACTTGGTACAGATTAGGCGAAATTGTTTAAAAAGTTCACGTTGTTATTTGAATTAACTGCTTTGTCATAATGTAAAATTATTTTACATTTCGACAGCAGTTTTCGTATTTGAAAGTTCACGTGAAGCCTATAAACCTATTTTACTTACTATGTACACTTTGAGCTTTCAAATGCCATTAATAGATTCCACATTTTGTTGTTGCCGTCCATAATGCCAGTTAATTTAACTCTGACAAAATGTTATCTTACTATGGTTTTTGTATGTCTACAGATTTATTATTGTCATTCTGGAAATGTAGTTATTAAAAATGTTTAATGGCTTGTATGTGAATAAATCCTTTTCAGTATACCAACTCTAGTGTCTGTGGATATTTGTGCAATGCCTTTATTAAATGGAGCTTTAAACGAAGTTGCAGTTCAGGCATAAGGTGCTGTACTTGATTTTATTTTTAACAAATCTCGAATCCGTTATTTAATTGTCAGAAATGTTTACATTTATTTCTTTTCAACTAGATATAGTAATAACGTTTCTAATCTCATATCAGGTCTATTGAATAAAGGTGGTCAGAAAATATGTTATCTAATTTTTCTTGTGTTTTATCAGTGTTTTATATGCGTGTGTTTACGTGATATTTTCACGACTTAATTTTGATGTTTGAAAATGCGACTGTGGTGACCGAGAACATAAGTACTTATTTTGTGGTTTGTATGATAAAACTGTATAAAATGAGTGATATATAAAATAATGATTAATTTTATGTTTTTTTTTAACTTTTAGAAAACATCATACAATATATATCGCTAATGAGTTTATGGGGTGGGGTAAAATCGCTTTGAAGTTACGTAAATTTATGTTGGTGTTAGAAAATCATTGCTTTGATTGCGAAGATACAACATACCCACTGCTATCGGGATTTGAATGGTACAAAATACATTCCACTCCCGGGTATTGGATTTCGAAGATACAGCATATCTACTTCTCCATAGCGTTTGATGATGAATATACGAAATACAGTACTACTCCAGGGTGTTAATGATGAAGATACAAGATACCTACTACTCCCGGTATTGAATTATGAAGATACAACATATCTTCTACTTCAGGGTGTTTGATGATAAAGATTGAACATACCTACTAATCCAGGGTGTTTGATGATTAAGATGCAGCATACTTACTACTCACGGGTATTTGATGGTGAAGATACAACATACCTACTACTCGCGGGTATTGGATTGCGAAGATATAATATATCTTCTACTGCAGGATGAATGATGATGAGGATTCAACATACCTATTACCCCCGGGTGTTTGATGATAAAAATGCAACATGCTACTCACGGGTGTCAATGGTGAAGATGAAGCACATCATCTACGTCCGGCTTTTTAATGGTGGGCATTCAACATACCTACTAAATATGAGTTTTTGATCGTCAAAATGATGGTCAAAATGCTGCGGACTAACTCATAGCATGGAGAGAGAGAGAGAGAGAGAGAGAGAGAGAGAGAGAGAGAGAGAGAGAGAGAGAGAGAGAGTGAGTGAGAGAGAGAGAGACAGAGAGAGGGAGAGATAGACTTCAAATGTATAATGTATTTTGTACAGTTACAATTTTGAATGCTTGTTAAAAACTTTAAAGTATTATTTCAACTATTTGTCTCAGTAAGTAGTTTCGTATTCCTATTTATTGATAGAAACTAAATGCAGCTATTTAGGACCAGAACAAAAAGATTATTTTAAAAGTGCTACGAGATATTGTTGCTTTATGTGACTGCACATAGTTTATTCATAATCAATTGAAGGGTTGGCAAAACTAAGTGTAGTGAGTGTGCATCAACTGTCACAGTGTCACTATCAGAAGATTTCTTTCCAGACCTAAAATCTGTTCTTCCTTCAAAAAAAAAAGATTAGATACAACTGAAAACCAAAACAATCTTTTGAATCGAGTGCATGTTTCAGCCTGGGAATGTGAGTCTCGTGTTGAAAATACTAACGTCATTGAAATCAATTAATACTATCCTGAACACAAGTTCAACTGGGCAATCTGGGAGGATTTTCCAAAATACTACACAAGCTGAAGTGGAGGATCTGGGTGGATTTTGATGGTAAGATAGTAGCCATGAGCTACAAAATATTCGAGCGCAATATTAGTTTAACACTGTTTACTTAGCTGTAGCGTTCCAGTCCTAATAATATTTGTATTATCTATTTTCAGTTGATTGAACAACAAGTTCTCACTAGTTATGCAATGGTCTATTGACAGCTTTAATTTTGACATTAGGTGCTCTTGGAGGTGGAGGAAAAATGGAGAATCCGAAAAAAATCCCACAACGTTGTATAAGTGACTACATACCTTTGCAGGTAGATATTTCATTGTCTCTGTAGTTGTATTCCAAAAAAATGTCCCTGGATTTTAAAGAGTCAACCTCTTTCAGTTTCACCCACATTCTGCTTTTTGCAGTTCAAACAATACACTACATAGATTAAATTGTTAGCACATGGAGGATGTTGCTAAATTCAAGCATATCTACCTGTTTTCTAGACTTGTTCTATGTCTGAATGAATTAAATAATTACGCAGCTTACAACCGTCAAGTCCCCACTTAAAACTACCCGGTTTGTCGATACATGGTAGTATGGAGATCTCTAAAATTTCCCTCATGTTCTTACTGCCTTTTTAAGAGTTAACCAAAGTGGATATTTCAAAATGGACAATTGACATAATTATTTCCTGTTTTTGCTGTGAATATTTATCTTTTTTAATATCTCAGATTTCATATTCCTATGTTCCCTGATTTTATAAAATATTTGTCGTAGTCTTGCAAATAGGCAATAAACAAGCGTTGCGAAAGTATTGTTCATTGTTGCAGCTTTAATGGGATCACAGTATTTGGAATTTAATATTGTCCCTGAATGAACTTATGCATGAATACTATTCTTATGCACTAATTGATGAGTGTCAGTTTGCTTGAAATATACCCTAGTAACCAGACTATTTCCCTATCAAAGGTATTTCTCTTGTAGATTGTTGCATCTAAGAAATCTATACTTTCCTCACTAATTTTTGTTTTAATTTTAGTTGATAAGTGATGGTTATTCATCACATCCAGTTAGGAAACTCCTTTAGTTGTTCTCTGAATGAGTCCAAACGAAGAGAATATCATCAGTACATCTAACATAGAAAAATGGTAGACTTTAAGCCTAGGCAAATATTTATATATTCCATACAGCAGTACAATTGTTTGCATAAGATGGGGCAGACGTGTTCATCATAACTGTACCTTTCTTTTGGAGATCATTTTTGTTTCCATTAAAATTTAAATCGTTCTTATCACACAAGCAGACAGATACAACTACATAGATACATATATGAATATGTAGACAGATTGAGAGATAGATGTGTGTGTGTGTGTGTGTGTGTGTGTGTGTGTGTGTGTGTGTGCCGGGGGAGGAAGAGATGGGTTGATATAATTGGGTGGAAGATGTAATGACAGACAGATAGATAGACTACCTTTTGAATTAATAGTCGCTTTGAAATGAACTGTGCATACCTATCCATGTGAGTTGGTATTCTCTTTCGGGCTTGTGAGCATACATACATATTTTGATGAGATACCATTTAACGTATGGCTATAATAGGTACGACTTTGCATTATCTAAAGCCTCAAGCAATTTGTACTCATTACAATTATTTTACCATGGTATTACTCAATATGATTTTAACAGATTTGACCAATAGCTTGTATGAGAAAATTGATACGTGGCTGGAACAAACAGCCCTCAATTACATAATATATACCCAACGATTCGCATATATAAGTTACATAGTTAAGTCAAACAGTACTTCCATAGACTCCAGCCTGTCTTTGAGTTGACGATGAAGACTAGTGTATTTAATTTTGTTGTCGGTCTCTCGCTTTATATTCGAACAGGTACGTCTCAGTCTGTCTCACTGGAGAATATATATATATATATATATATATATATATATATATATATATATACATACATACATACATACATACGTACATACATACATACACATTCTGTTTTGGGGCGTTACAGCTAACATTTTCTTAACTTTTAAAAGCCTTTTGTAAAATTCAACTGTCTAAAACTTACAAATAGCATTGAGATCGATGGCAAGTTAAGACAAAAGGACAATGCACCCTGAGCAAATATTTGCCCAAGGTTGTTAAAAAGGCAGTTGATACGTTATATACCAAGTGTAGGTTAATTCTGAATTAATGATAAAAGTGAACTAGAAAAAGTGACAGAATCGTATACAGGCCACATCTAAACAAAACATTTTCTTTAAAAAAAAACAATTAAAAAAAGAAGAAAAAAGAAAAGACTGAATGTATAAAGGGCGCATACAAGCTAAAACAAATACCTTATAGGAAATATTTAATCAGAATTGTTTACATTTTACAGAATTTGAGAGTTTTCAGAAGAACCAGACTCGAAATTTAAAACAAATCTGCAAATTAAAACTTTTATGTCAGAATTCCTAATGCAGCATAATGTGTATCGTGTAGTATTTTAACAATATATTTATTTTGCAATTTTCTCGAGCATATTATTTCAAAACATGAAAGTAACACATATGATTTCTTTATCGACATCACTATCCTTGACACTTGTAAATATGTACTCAGATATCTATGCTTACTATTACTATTGGATGAAAGTTTTCAGTATACACTTTAAACTGCAACGTTTTGTGCATAATAACAGCAGCAGTAGTAGTATTAGTATCAGTGGTAGTATTCATCATCATCATCCAGAACGTTTGAACCAATGGATATACAAAATATTTTTAAAAAAAACAAATATTAATTTCTCTTGTATCCAATGTTAAAACAATTTGTTATGTGCGGTATGATATTGCATATATTGTTTATATTTTTATTAAGGCAAAAGTATACTCTTGAATATATGACCAGATTATGCCAAAATTTACAATAAAATAGACAAAAATGCTTTGCTACGTTAGGTTTGTTAGCAGAAAGCAATTCACCAAAGGAAATAAAGAAATTGAATAGTAATCTATGTTAAAGGCGTTTTAAACGTAAATAATGTTACTTTACGATATGCCATAAAATGGTCTAAGGTTAACTCCAGTCTGCCTCCTAAGTAAAGAATATGTGATTTCTGACTATCCACAATACAGTTTTGCTTATTATCCCTGCTCATTGGAGCAATTCTGTTGTCAAACTCTTACATTTTAGAGGTCAGTAGTTCTTGCAAGTAGTCCACAATCCAATAATACCTAAATGGATGTGATCGGAACTTTTGAAGTTTTAGGTTAGCGCGGCTTTCATACAAGCAAGTCGTTTCGACACAGAAATCTGTCGTCACATAATGATATGGAGGCACATTGTATATTTGGTTACTAAACTTTTTCGTTTTCAAAATGAAATGACTCATTGGACACGTTTACTTACTGAAATTAATAAAATATACTGAATTACATCTTATTACCTTCTTTATCGAGTTCAGTATAATCGCATTTGCAATTGCTCTTAATATTACCTTAGGTTTATGTCACCCATTTACTTTTTTTCGTTCATTATATCCATGCAAAGTACTTATAAAATATGGCTGTAAGAAAGAGATAAAATAATCTAAAGAGTCGTATGCTGAGAGTAACACCAAAAAATATATAATACGGTCACGAAATTTATTGATATATTACGAGCAGGAGCGATTTGTGATCTTGATTGTCCAAAATGTGATTATTTTAAAATTTATATTGATTTATTTATTTATATATTCATTTATGTATTTATTTATTCTTGTATCGAATAATGTGAACTCACTAAAGTTCGTTTGTTCGTTCACTATGTATTCTTCGACTTTGTCTTATCTCCATCTTCCCAGCAACAACCGACGCAGAAACGGTCTGGCTGAGAGATGTGACCAAAAGATTCCTGATAGAAAAACATACTCTCGATGACCCTGACCTCCCTGACCATTTATCCTTTCATCTCAAGCGCAAGTCACATGCTCTGACCTTACACTTGAAGAGGAATCATCATATTGATCCAAATGCTGACGTCTACATTGTGCGGAAATTGAAAGACGGTCAATCCCTTCTGGAAAAGACACGAAATTTGGAAAAGGAGGTAAGCTTTCAACGAATTACAACAAAAATTACAGATGTATTAATCGCTGTCTTCTTAAAAGTACACGATGATGAATTTGGATTTTTTACGTGTTCGGCGATTCCGTCATGTACGTCTGTTTAATGGGTGCACCGCCCCCTTATTAATTGATCGCCAGGTGGGTTGCGAGGCTGCAAAACACCTGCCGCTTTAAAGTGTGCAAAGCACACTGTGTGCAAAGCTCACACCACTCCCTCGCTTCATGGTTTCCCCACTAATGGGGTTCATTTAAGGCGTGATATGGGAGTGTGTGTACAGTTACTTCTACCTGTACATAGGATTATAACCACAATATTTTCAGGTTACATGTACTTGAATGAATGTCTGGAGTGGAAGGTTGTACGGTGTTGGCATGGTAGTACTGAAACACCATGAACGTACATGATCAAATTCTGTCCAGTTAGCTAAGTTGGGCTGTCCCCAAAACCAATTACACTGGTATACAATTTTTTCGAAGTCGTCTGCTTCAGAGATAAAATGTGCTTTTTATTAGGGATTTTCATGTGCTGAATTCAAATATGACAATTAAAACAACTGATTGGCTACTATTTCCAAGATATTTCAATTTTTACATCTATGTATATTGTGTACATAGTAGACTTTTAATCATAAATTGTAAACCTAGGTCTTTTCTGGTGTTTATGGTTGCTTTACATGATAATATTTCACCTGTTCTGTTTATGTAACACTTTAAAAAGCAGCAAAAGGGTTATATAAATAAAAAATATATTGAATCAAAAGTACAAAAAACTATTATGTATATATACATATACATATATATATACATACATATATATATATATATATATATATATATATATATATATATATATATATATATATATCTACTCGTCGCTTCTTTTCTTGTCTCTTGTATTCATTAAATGGAGCATCTCTTGTCACTGTCCAACAATAGTCTGCAAGGATCGATGGGCTCCATTTGCCCTGATAGCGTTTCTACATTGTTGCAATGTCCTGGTGAAATCGTTTGCCATGCTCGTCGCTCACTGCTCCGCAGTTCGGTGGAAAAAAATCTAGACGAGAGTCCAAAAAATGTATCTTTAGTGACATGTTGCAACCAAGGCTTTTCTATGCCTTGAGGAGGTTTTCCTCCAACTCCCTGTAGTTGTCTGCCTTGTTGTTTCCGAGAAAATATATTGCCACTAACTGGAAGGCTTTCCATGCCGTCTTTTCCTTGCCAAGCAGTGCACGGTGAAATGCATCATCTCGAAGAAGTTCACGTATCTGAGGACCAACAAAGACACCTTCCTTTATCTTAGCTTCACTTAACCTTGAAAAGTATCCACGGAGGTACTTGAAAGCTGCTTGTATTTTGTCCATGGCCTTGAGAAATTTCTTCATCAGACCCAGCTTGATGTGCAAGGGTGGTAACAAAATCTTCCTTTATTCAACAAGTGGTGGATGTTAAACACTTTTCATCCCAGGCTCCAATGACTGTCGGAGTGGCCAATCTCTGTTGATGTAGTGGGAATCTCTCGCACGACTATCCCATTCGCAGAGAAAACTGCAATACTTTGTGTATCCAGTCTGCAGACCAAGCAAGAGAGCAAGAACCTTGAAATCGCCACAAAGCTGCCACTAATGTTGGTCATAGTATATGCACCTCAAAAGTTATTTCATGTTTTCATACGTTTCCTTCATATGGACTGCATGACCAACTGGAATTGATGGCAAAACACTGCCATTATGCAGCAAAACAGCTTTAAGACTCGTCTTCGATGAATCAATGAACAGTGTCCACTCATTTGGATCATGAACGATGTTGAGGGCTGCCATCACACCATCGATGTTCTTGCAGGCTACAAGATCACCTTCCATGAGACAAGATCCTTTTGACTGTCACGGAACATGGAAACCCTAACATCACCTGCCATGAGATTCCACTGCTGTAGTCTGGAGCCCAACAGCTCTGCCTTACTCTTGGGTAGTTTCAAATCCCTGACAAGGTCATTCAGTTCACCTTGTGTTATGAGGTGTGGTTCAGAGGAGGAGGATGGGACAAATTATGGGTCATGTGACATTGATGATTCAGGACTAGAAGTTTCATCCTCTTCCTCTTCCTCGTCTGACTCAAGTGAGAATGATTATGGTGCATCAGGAACCGGCAGTCCTTTTACGTTGGGTACTGGACGTATAGCTGACGGAATGTTTGGATAATGCACGGTTCACTTTTTCTTCTTTGACACATCTATCGCAACTGGAGGCACCAATGCAGAAGTAACAATTGCTAATATGATCTGTTGGCTCTCTCCAAATCATTGGCACTGTAAAAGGCATAGATTTCCTTTTCCTGTTTAAGTACTGGCGAAGATTTGTTGCACAAGTGTTGCAGCATATGTGTGGGGCCCACATCTTGTCCTGATCTCCAATTTTGCAGCCAAAATAAAGGGGATAGGATTTCTTAACCATAGTGGTTATACTGCGCTTTTTTGATGCAAAAGTCACTTCACCACAGACACAGCAGAAGTTATCTGCATTGTTCACACAAGTACGAAGCATCTCAGCTCACTTTGGCTAAACAGAAATGTTTCCTTTGCAAAGTCAAACACTGACAAATAAGAGAGCACGACACTGTAAGATTTGTAGAGCTTATATAGGGCAATTTCTTCAGCAGAGTGATGTAGCCTTAGTTATGATTGCATCATCCATGACTTCTAGGAATAACATGATTCAATTCATATCATGTATGACGCAATACCAGCTTCAGATTGCATCATTCATTGTTTTGCCTAAAGAGCAAGTACTGTCCAAACCCTGTCATAGATTTGTTCATAGATCAGGTCAAAGATGTATTTTAGTCATTTCTGGTTTAAAGTTAGATCTCGTCCCTTTATAACTCACTTATCCTCCGCCATTCCCAAGTCAAGGGTCATATATACTGACCCAGTATAATATCTTTAAAACTAGAGCCAATCAAAAATTGTAAGCATCATTTTCGTTCTCAGTGACCAAGAATTAGTAAAGTTTGACAACATTTATTGCGGAAGCATTTTGGCTATAGACCAGTGTTGTGTGTAAGCCACATATTTAATTATTGCATTTCTTACAGTTACAAATTTCTTTATTTATTTCATGAATCCATTAAGTTGTAAATTTGCCGTACATGGTGTTCATAATATGCCCAAAAATAATACCAATCCGCGAGTACAAGTTACTCATATCACTTTCGTATCACGCACAAAATACTAAATTCAAGGTTATATTTTTGACGGTGGATCAAAATAGGTCAAATTTGTGATATAAAGAGTCTACTCAAAAGGGGTTTTTAAAAACTCAAAAGCAAAACCACATACAGTCAGGCAAATTTGATCAGTATGCTCGGGTGGGAGAGCCCTCTCGGTAGATTGGTCTGTTCTCAGGCTCTCCCAGGTTTTTATCTGACAGGCTGACTCTAATCCGGCCGTCAACAGCAAATCGTCTGAGGAAGGGGCGATATGTGTCGCCTACCTCTGTGGGTGGGCGCTCGGCTAACCTGGGTCTGCGTCGTAGGCTGCGTCTTCGTAGCTCGCTTCCCTGGTGCCTGCGGTTTCATCCATGCACCTTTATATTTTCAGGCCCAGGCATGGCGCGCTGCGCTGGCTGCGTCGGGGTACTTCCGGAGGGTTTGTGCCTGTCCATTGTACTCCTCGACTCGCTTCGGCTCTTAAGGGGCTTTGCTTTGGTGGTGAGGGTGGGTTGGCCATCTTCTGTGCCGTACTGCCACGTTCCTGCAGGTATGCCCCTGACTTCGGAATTACCATCTGCCGCTTTTATTACTGCTTACTGTTGTATATATATTTTGGTAAATAGTCTCCTGTCTCTCAACTCCACTTCAATCTTTTTCAGAATTTCATTCAGCTTTTTCCACTTAACCCGGTCAAATGCTTTCTCAAAATCGACAAAGCAGATGAAAAGTTCTTCCTCATGTTCTAGACTTCGTTCACACAGGATTCTCATCACCGCTACTGTTTCTCTCGTTCCTCATCCTTTCCTAGATCAAAAGTGAGTCTTGCTGATGAAATAATTTGCTTTCGCCGCTAACCGGTTTGTCAATACTTTTAACATAATTTTGGATGCATGTGAAATCATACCGATTGTTCTGTGGTCTGCACATTGTACAGCGTAGCGTAACTATTATCGATGTTGTAAAATCCTCAGGCAACTCACCTTTTGTATACTTATTTTTGCACAGAACACTCAACTCTTTTTCAGTTTTCTCTCTGAGACTTCTGATAAACTGCTATACCGTCAACTCCCTCTGCTTTTTCAACTTTAAGCTCCTTAATTGCATTCCTCACTGCCGCTTCTATTAGTTCAGGTCATTTTTCGTCAGCTCCAACACTGTCTTCATTTTCGAGATGTATGTCCTCCATTCTGGGTTTGCCTTCTTTATCATACGATTCTTCAGATTACTCCTCCCATCTATTGCGGATCTTTTCAACTTCTTTGAGCCCGACACCATATTTGTCCTTAATTGCTATGCTTTTGTTCAACCTTTCTAGATTTAGTAAGCTCCTTGACTTTCGCATACACAATATCCATTTTACCAATTTTGTCCAGCATAGCCAGCTCAGAACATTGCATTTCTCACCATTTGTCTCTTCCTTCTTCAGTTTCTCTCCTTAACTCATTGTCAAGCTGTCTATATATCCTTTTACCTTCTAACGTATTCAACCACTTTGTTTACCATCTTTCGTCCATCTTTTAGATCATTTTCGCAGTTATCAATGGTTTCTTTATTCTATTACTCTTGTTTCTATCCGATGGTTTCCACTGCGCTATTTAGAATCGTTTCTTTAAAAAATTTCCACCTTGTGTTAACGTCTTTTTTTTTTCCATTTCCATGATTGTTAATCTTTTCTCGACAAATTCTTTAAATTAAACTATTCTCTTTCAAACGTTCGAGGTTCCATTTTTTATAATCTTCCCTTTTCTAATTTTCTTCAGTTGTAGACCAGCTCTCATCATCACCAAGCTATTGTCCGAGTTAACATCTTCACCAGAATAAACTGAATGAATTCTTAACACTGTTTCTGTATCTATGCCTAACTAGTACATAATAAAGTCTCTCACCTGGGCTCATCCATGTGTATCTTCTTTTTTCTTGTTGAAAACGTGTGTTTGTCACCAGCAGTTTTTTCGTTCCACAAAATTCGACTAATTTCTCTCCTCTCTCGTTTATTCTACAAAGACCGAAACTACCGATTTCTTTACCATCGTTTCCTTTTCCATCTAAGGCGTTTCAATCTCCCATTACAACTAGATATTCATTTTCTTTCTCTGAGTCGATTAGTTCCTCCATTTGTTCGTATATGTCTTCTATGACATCGTCTTCACTTGATGACGTTGGCATATATATATATCTGCACAATCACTAAATCTCTCGGTTCTGCTTCAACTTTTACCATCAACAATATATCGCTATGTTGTACTACTTTTGTCACCCTTTTACCTGTGTCTGCATCCAACATGATTGCTACGCCTCTTTCACTCTTTACCCCTCCTGCGTGAATCACTCGATATCCGTCGTCATAGTCATCTCTATTTTATTTTCAACTCACTTCACTCAATCCGAGTTTGTTTAACTCATTTCTCTCCATTTCACGTTTAACATTTGCTAACTTTTCTTTTCCGAGCATCGATCTTACGTTCCAGGCACTAATTTTAATAGTCTTGCACTATTCAAGCAAAGTATGTATCTGTCTAAGTTGTTTAAAGACAAAAATACTAGAAAAGGCGCGTATATTGTCAAAACTATTTGTAAAAAAAATATGAGTTTTAATAAACAATACATTTTTTGGAAGATGACGGTTATAAACACAGCATATGAAGAAATTAGCATACATAATAAGTTCATCTCAGAATATAACTCAAGCCAGAAGAAGATACGTCAATTAATAAAGAAAATACATTAAAATAAGTCATACGAGATATCATTTAAAAAAATATATAAAATACAAAATACATAACAGCAAGAAACAAACAATCAAAAAAAAAAACTGTATATACAAATAAGTGGTGCTAGCACAAATAAGTACGTGGCTGACTAACACTCAATGCCCGTGACACAAAATCTAGATTACGGGATTCCATAAATGCAAATGTGTAAAAAGTTGACGATTGTATACATAAGTAAGTTGGTGACTACAAACTACAAAAAAGTGTATGGGAAGTCATAAAGAAAAAAAGGCATCACAAGGATATGTTAAGAATAACTGTGTGCTCAGATCACAGAATGTAGAAAACAAACTGGTTTAGGAAATATAGTATGACTCTATGGGTGGTGAAGCTTTAAATATAAAATATATCAATAAATCACCCTAGGGACAAAAGAGTTATATACCGAGGCGGGCATTTTGCAAAAAAAGTCTAAAAAAATAAACAAATAAAAATGAAAGATATTAAAAAGTCATTTTTTTCAAGTTGAACAATATTAAATATATATATATATATATATATA
Organism: Margaritifera margaritifera; assembly: GCA_029931535.1. Lineage (NCBI taxonomy): Eukaryota > Metazoa > Mollusca > Bivalvia > Unionida > Margaritiferidae > Margaritifera > Margaritifera margaritifera. The sequence goes on from JAQPZY010001318.1 coordinate 85,362, forward strand.
TATATATATATATATATATAGATAGATATATATATATATATATATATATATATATATATATATAGATAGATAGATAGATAGATAGATGTTTTTATACATTTTTAAAAATCTTTAATATAAAGTCTATTCATTCAAAGAAATGTAAATTAGTAAATATTCTACGGTGGTAACAACCAAGATTTGTATGCATTTGTCAATGTCTTTGAGTCATACTTGAAGAAAATAATCATTTGGAAAATTAGAGAACTTGTTTCTGTGAAACTACAGCTAGACTACATAGCTCCTTCAAAAACTTATGAAACGGCTTACTAAACAAGTAGCAAAAGATGAGTACAGGGCATTTTACGATAGGACAAAGCATATGGACATTATTTGACATATAATAAACCAAAGTTTGACAGGAAAAAGCAAAGTTAAGAAATGGGCGCCTGATAGGAATTAGTATTTAATTGTGAAGAGCAAAAAGGCTTGCATCAATGTACAATATACTGGTATAAGATGTTTCTTTTAATATGTGAGATCAATTTTAAATACTCCTCAAGAAAATCCACATACACAATCAAAATACAATTTGAATACGTACTCAGTTTGGTTTAATAGATGATCGATAAAAGTTGAAGACATAAGTAAATTTGAAAAAAGAATTTGGTTTCGTTATAATTAAAGATTTATCAAGTCTAGTATCAATCGAAGGTCAATAAAGCAGAAACAAACAAATCTTATGAAAAAGAAATATGCTTGCATTTTCTCAATCCACCAGAAAAGTTATCTGAACACAAGAAACTAGGTTACAGTGCAGAGAACTCTCTCTCTCTTTCTCTCTCTCTCTCTCTCTCTCTCTCTCTCTCTCTCTCTCTCTCTCTCTCTCTCTCTCTCTCAATATATGAAGAGGGGCAAGTTGTGGAATTAAAAAATTATTGCAATCAGTTTAAAGCTCCATTTGTTTTTATGCTGACTTTCAATCTCTCAACCTACCACACTCAGCCTCAATGTTGTGCGTCATTAAAATGTAATAGTGATACTTATCCAAAATATATATCTCAGACTGAAATAAAAAAAAAATCAACAAGAAAGCAACAACATATAAAGAAGATTATTCAGTGTTTTGCATCTGTGCGAAGACAATTCACAAATCGTACAAACCAATAGAATACAAAGGACCTGATTGTATGAATGTTTTTAAAAGTGCTTGGGAAAGATAGCAAACATAATGTTTTGCGAATCAAAACCTAAAAGTTAAAAACTCATTGTGTTCACAGAGGATGAGGAAAGACAATACAGTTCAACTGAAATTAATCATATATGTGAGAAAACATGTAAACATTTAAATCTTAAAGTTCTTAACCACGATCTCTTAATAAGAATATATATATATATATATATATATATATATATATATATATATATATATATATATATGTATATATAATGTTCATAACGATTGAACCTTGAATTATAAATATCCAAATTCATCTCTTTGTTTATTCGCAGCCACTCAGGATATTATTCACAACACTTTATGAAAGGGATGGTGCTTGAGGTCTCGATCATGATATAAAAATTATTTCTTAATATTATTATACCGAGGTATATATCAATTAGTATGGACTTTGGAATTTACACGTTTGTTCATGAAAGAAAAGTGATAATTGTGAAACGCACGTTAAGATATATGCATATATAAATCAAGCTCTTCCAAAGTTAGCTAAGAATTTCAATACTACAAACTTTATCAAAACAATGGACTCTTTGAGCAGATGGAACCCTGAGTCCATCAAAAATATATGTATCCGTAGGAATACGTGGATAGCTTTTGAAAAACGTAATGAACAATGAAACAGCTATACCGTCCGAAGAAAAGTATTATTCATCACTTAAGCATTCGAACATATTCACGATGATTAGCATTATGCAAAAGATGTAATGTTACTGTTAAGCCTTAAAACATCAAATTATGTGACATCTTCAAAGAGCTCAGAAAAATTTATACAAAACATTGCAAACCTGACACATCGTAGTATGTCTCTGTACAGGTTTAGCACATAACGCAAGTTTAAAGATATCGGATGTTAACATTTTATTAATAACTGATCATAATATAATTTTGATGATTACAAGTGGAAAATACGAAAGTATTAGGATGATGCCACATAGATCTGCAAAAAGTAAATCGAGAAGTCTTTGGGGACGTAAATGATAATATTCATTCAAAAAATGTATAAATTCTAATAACCTGTATTTTGGTTAATGTGCTAATATTTTTACATCAAAAAAATCAGATGAGCAAATGATAAATAAATGAGATGTCTTACAGAAAATCTGTTACAAAACATGACAAAACTGATACTGGTTGCATAATTAAAGTGGGTTTTGAGATACCAACAAAACTAAACGCTTAATTTGAAGACTACCCACTTGCACCTGAAACAAAATTGCATCTGATGAAAATGATTTATCTCTGTTCCAAAGAAAATTGATAACTGATTACAAAAGCCAAACCCCAACTGTTATGAAGTTGCTGACTACACTGAAAAACAAAACACAAAAGAATGCTGTATATTACGGGAAATTAAAGCCATACATGCAATTGGGTTTGACAATAACGAAAATACACAGAGTCGCCTTGTTTGAAGCACAGTCGTAGCTAAAATCATACATTGAACTGAATACGTGTTTGAGAAAAAAGGCAACATATGGATTCGAGAAAGACTTCTTCAAATTAGTGAATAACGCTGTAATCGGCAATCAGCTGGACAGTTTCAGAAACATAACAAGTGTTAGAATATGTACAGATGAAACGAAGTTTTCAAATGTCACAAAGGTTTATCAATTCCAAGGACAACACTTATTCACGATGGTTTGGTGTTAGCAAGTAGAAAGCACAAAAAGATCAAACTCAACAAACATATATATGGTGGATTTGTAAAGCCCAAACTATCGCATTTGTGGATGTATACTGTCTACTATAACAAGCCAAGACCCAACTACGAAGAAATATGAAACGTTCGATGGCAGATGCAGATTAATTATGTATATATGACGAAACAGTACATTTTGTAGAGTCATAGCATCAATACACTAACATCCATAACAAATACAATGAAAATGTATTTGTATTTTTCTTAACTATCAGAAGGCTGGTAAAACATATTTACTTTAGTTTAGATCTGTTTTGAATTTTTGCCGGATGGTTTAAATCATTTTGTCATCACCAATATGAGTATATGCGTATATAGATGAACCTCGTCCAGGTTGTTTCAGCATTGAGTCACTAAACCTTGTTTGTCAATTTTTATTTCAAGCAGAAAGTGTCTTTGATCTGTTTTCATTGAATTCTGAAGTTGTTCTTAAGTAATAGTCTATTTTTTAGCATCATCTACTTTTTAAATGTTAGCTTTTGCGCCCCAATTTTAACTGCTGAGGTTTGCTTTAACTGTTAGTAACAAATTTTAATTCTATTTCACATGATACTATATATGTATTCAAATTGTTTAGAGTCAATCAATTATTATGACATTCTTATGTCCCTAATAGCATGTATGTGTTTCTTTTACACTGTAGATTTTTGTGTTCAAATTTATTTTCAATGTCTAATGAATACGCAAAACTTTGCATATTTCTAATGCGACAAAACAAGTATATATCTATTTTCAGGAGAAAATATTTGGATATTATTATATATCCAGCTTGTCATTTCCTATGCAAATGCACTACGTGTGATGATCCAGTAAACTTTTGAAATCATTGGATGTCGTCAAGCGCTTATTTTATGCTGCCAAGCATATAAAAAACCCAATACGTTTGCTTCTGTGTAATCGTACGCGTTCCGCGTAGTTAAGGAGCTGCCTTTGAAGGTGTTTTAAAAACGGTTGCCAAGTCAAATGCAGACGCTATGAAATCGGTCGTTGACAATGCAGATGATTTGATGGCCTGGCTATTAAATTTAACATCTGAAAATATTACAGTGACATTTGATTAGACCTTTTAAGACATCAAAAACACACACAAAACAAAATCAAGATCTTTCTCCTCATCCTGGGCATGCAATTCAAGTCAGCTCTGGGAATAATTTTGCAAATCAGAACATGAATGTTTCTGAGGAAGAAATTGACGTTAATAAACTCATTGAAAGACATGCTCTTTACTCGTTATTACTTCTTCAACGAGATCTTAAAATGTTTAGCTTTAGAGGCAGAGATGAGGTCAGGAAACTGAAATTTGGTGACAAAACACTGCGTGAGACAGCTATAAGCAAAACAATCATTTAATGTAAAGAGTGTGATTCTAATACCCGGGATGGTTCACGTAGACATGAGTTTGTTTCAGAGAAACTAAGCCAATATTATTTGCGCCAAATGGTATACCGGACGACAGAAATCCAATTTTCGTTTATTAGGTATATTTGTAAAAATCGTCTCATGAAAAAGTAAAACTCCGAATTTACCTTCTTTGTAACTCCAGTTCATAAAGATAGGTTTCATCTATACATGGATGTCTGGTATATTCGAGGCCAATGGGGAGAAAAACACTCGGTCAGCTGATTAGTACTACAGAGAAATCTTGACTGGCAAAGGCTATTGCAAAGAGGAATAATAACCATTCGTGTAATGTTTTTTGAGTTTTGATTTGATCGCAGAAATATATACATGTTGGTTACAAAACTCACAAACTGTGTCAGATTTATTAGACGTCTCTTTAGTTCTCTGGCGATTGAGTCATATCAATTTTAAATTGTAGCTGGTTGTGTAAACTATATAATTTTTAATCAGAGTTTATTGCTTTGTTGAACTTTTGAGTTGTGTTTCAATCATTGGGGATCAAAAGTTTCTTCATTAGTTTTTTTATTGCAGTTATTCGCTCTGTATTTTTTAATGTGCATTTCAAGGTTGTAATAACCATCATGAATAATTCTTGTTTCATTGTGGTCATTGACGTAAAAAAGTATATTATTTTACGTTCATCAGAGACATTACAGTAACCACCATTAAAATATATTCTCTGTAATAAAATATGCATTCTGTTATCAATTGAAATGGCAACATATATGTAGGTTTCAGGGTGACCGTTGCTTGTCATATAGATCTCAGCGTTCATGTATATAGCAATAAAGGTTAAAGTTAATAGTTTTCTTCTGTTTTTCAGTCAGTAGCTTTCTTCTGTGTTTCTTTCTGTATACGAGTATTCCTGCTGTAATGCTTTCTTCCTTTGTATATGTTACACTCGTGCATTATTATAAAACAACAACAACAACAACAACAACAACAAAAAACAAAACACTGTTCAAGGCTCATTTCGCTCTTGGTATAGCTCAGAAGATGCACTGTAGGTGCTTTGTTGCTATCACTTTGTTTATCATATCATTGATATTGTTCTATTTGGTGATGGCAGATGCTACTATTTCATCATTTGTTGTAAGCTTCATTTCAAAATATCTTATCATTCAATGCATTCAAAGCAATTCCTACAACTCCTGTGCTAAATCCCGTAAAGGCTGGTGAACCAACTATACCAGTAGCTATTCCTAATGAACACAAACAAGTTTCTCAAACACCTAGGCTGAAACTGTTTCCAAACCTTCCACAAACCAATTCGAAACACTGTATACAACTTTGCAGTTCTTTCTCATACTTTGATCAATCAAATTCTAATCCCGTTATATATTTGCCAGATGTTCTAGTGCTGCTGTCTCAGATGGATTTTCACTCACTTTTTAAGCTTCTTAATTTATTGAGTTACAAGTATGTCAGGTAAAGATCATTTGCTAGGTAGTCGAATGTAAACTGCTTCAAAGAAACTGGTAAGATTAGGTTGGAAACTTCCCCAATATCCATTGTTTACTTTGGACCAATTGTAAACCTCAATAACATTTTCAAAAGTCTGTTGTAGGCAACAATTAAAGCAAAACTAAATGTTGCACAGAAAATTGTGCTGATGTTTGTTGTTTAGCTCGATATTTTCTTGTTTATTGAGAAAGGTTAGCAATATTAATTGTGTGCTTGCAATTTGTCAGGTAAAAGTCAACTTACTATCAGGCAGTCGATTGCGAACTGAATAAACGAGAAAGGAATCATAAGCTTTAAAACTTACTAAGTGCCAATTGTTGATGGTTAACCTATTGACATATTAAACAACTTCTTGAAAAGATGATTTATGTACGTGGTAAAAATGTTTTCATATTGCTTTTTGTATCGCTTGACATTTTTTTTATATCTCTTTAAGGTATATCAGTTCATGATGTGATATAATTATAACATTGTTGTATATCAAATTAAACTGTTTCATATCAATGCTATTGTTATTTGATTTGAATACATCGGCATAAGGTAAAGGTATTTTCCATTCAGACAATAATTTTAACGTCTTTTGTCTTATGCGATGAAATGCATTAAAATATCGCAGACATGGGTAAAGTGTTACACTCGTTGGCTTTTTCAATCAGGAATCTAGTTATCAAAGATAAACTTTTAATTTAGCTAACTAACAAAATTATTGTGTTGGACAATTTCTACCTATACTTTTTATATGGAATTTGCTTTTGTGTAAATAAATACATTGAGCCTTTATTTACTGTTTTTCCACATTCACGTGTAATTCTATATTTATTTTCTCTATAATATGTTAATTTCCCTTATAGCAATCCCATTTTAATCTTGTTTCTTTTACACATTTTAGACATCTGTGGTATTTTGTATTTTGTATTTCGTTTTTTGATTCCCTTTATCAGTTTTTATACTTTGCATATGTAACATTTTGCAAGTGCTATTGTTTCTTTAAGACAAACCTCATCTGAATATGATTGTAGCATTAATTTCAGCAGTTTAATTTCAATTACTATCGCATGAAAGTTCTATGAAAACTAAATATTCACAAACTGTAAATCAACACATTACGAAAGATGTACTGGGTTTTATTTCATTACTATTATGTGCGCAAATTCTTCCTATATCAACCAATTTTAATATTTTGGTGCTCATTTCTTATGATGGAAGTAGTTATGGATAAATTTAAACTGTTCATGATAAAAGTTTATCCAGGCAAAATGTATCATTGTTTGAGTATTTGTATGAGTCACTGCAATATCTTATTGGAATGAAATTTGAAAGAAGTTATATGATTTTTATTACCCTTTATTTTATTCAAAATCTCAAAGAGCAGCTTGTAGTCGTTTTATCAATATAAATGTTGTTCAGCGTTTCAAAGGTGTGGTTGGAAGAAAATTCATATTTTATATGTTCTGTCTTTTCATTACTTCCATGATGGGATTTATTACAATGGTAGGACATTGCCTATACTGTAGTCGCCTTATCACGTTTTTCATTTCTTACATTCTGTTGTTTACCTGTGATGATTTTGTGAGTTCTTTTCTTATTCCTTCTGGGTTTCTGTACATAACAATTCACACGACCTGCATGCATTAATGCCTTCATTGGGTACCGACCTTGTTTCTCTACATTTGTCATATTCTTGAAAATTGGTATCTTTCAAATTCTTAAAGTTTTCATGTTCCTTAATACTGCTATATATGCATTGTGCTTCCGTCATCGTCTCCAGTGGAGAGTGTGTCTTTGACAAATCATTCGTTTTAGCGTAATACCGCGTGGACTCAACAAATGCTGATCGTTCACCATGGGAAGCTATATTTTTGAATCCACATCCGATGATATATTTAGTAAAAGTTGCACGTACTTTTGAAAACCTTACACGTTCTATTTTTTATAACTCATGACCATAACCGAAACATTTAAGAACTGCTCACCTACTCACCTAAAGAGTCAGCTTAGAATCAACTCTGCCTATTTATCTACGTACCTACCTACTCTTCCAAATACCTACTACCTAATCATCCACATAACTAGTCAACCTCAAACTATACTACATACACAGTTACCTATATACTCACTCACCCACTCAAATAGCTACTTAGGTAACAAACTCACTGCAATCAACTTACAAACTTGTCTACAGACCTGCTTGCACAAATATTTACATGCTGAAATACCTACCAACCTCCCTACCTACCTTCCAATCTAAATCTACGCCTTTTTATTTCAATAGTATGAGGCTTACTACCAAGACAGGGAGAATGGGGCATTCATGACCGCAGAATGTGTGAAAAGATCAAGTGCACAGTGTGACATACTCATCGTAAGTATATTAATGCATTATCAAGTATAAAATGTACTGGCCGTATTCAGCACAACTGTGTCGCACTCTTTGTACCAGCTCATATGTCATTAATGAGTACACAAATTTTATCATGATATTGTGTAATCGGCGTGATCAAAATGGCAATGAAGTTAGCCTAAGGCGGTTAATTCGAAATCCAGAAGTCTAGGGTTGGACACAATTACTACAACATAGAAACGATGAAATACCACCATACCATGGCCGCATGTAAAAATAGCGCTCCAAAGGCAGCAACAGTATCCCTTGTTTTTGCAGACCTACGTAGTGGTAAGTAAAATGCTATAGGCAGTATAGTCCCATAAAAGATCTAAGACAAAGGATCAGTGAAACATTGTGCAGACCTAAATTATATTTGGCAAAATTGCTACATTTCCAGCTTAAGTAAGCCCGGACTCACGTTTTTATCTCGAAACGCCCAAGGTGTCAGAGCTATTTATATTTCTGTCTTGATTTGTAAATTTGAAATATATTTGTGAATATTTACTTTGCTATAAAATTCCGGTGTTGAGAAATTATTTATAAAACCGAATAGTCACCAAATCAGTAAGTATGAGTCGTCATACTTAGTCATTCTTGGTCATATAAACGCAGCGAAACCAAACTGCTTTGCGTCGCTGATACACAACACGACATTCACAATTGGGATTGTGATTGTTGAACCTATACATCGGCAAACTTTCAGATATCCAGTTTCGTCTGGAGCCGAAGCCCGGTGGTTTGTCATATTGTAATTGCTGTCTTAAAAAGATAGTATATTACTTCTTTGTGCAGAAGTTTTGATCGTCCTCCACGGCATGTAATAAGGCGACCCTAGAGTGCAGCAGAGTTCTTCTTCTGCGTCTCCCTTCTTTTGCACAGTGGAGGACCGTCGTTTGTTTAGTAAGCCCGAATGCGCACTGTATAGAGAGTTAGGGATATTGGTATCACGGACTTTCCCTGCAGGCAGTCAGATGAAACTTATTATCGTGATATAGGTTGTGGGCATTACAAGTGTGCGGCTGTCTTACCGGTGTACTATCTCAGGCTTTCCAATGATAGTGAATATTGTGCTGGTAGCATCAAATCAAGGCCAGTCGGGCAGCCTGTCAACACATAATATTGTTTCATTTGTGCATCACGTCTTTGCCATCGAGATTGTGAATTCATATGTGACACGGCTCAGCTTGTGAAACCTCAAGCCTTAGTTAATAGTTGTATCCTTATTCATAGGGAGATAGGATTCTATATAAGCATATGAAGCAATAATCGCAAGAAATGAATGGTCTTAATTTAATATGATAATGATTACCGTCTAAATAAGACAGTGTACATAGTGCTAGATTGTATTTAGGTACAAACAAAATAAAAATAAAAATAAATTAAACTTCAGTGACAGAGAATGCTATCTAGGAAAGGTACATTTTAAACAGCGACACAAAGCCAACTCACGCACGATTCACGCCATTTATTCGCTTGGTTCTCGTGTGATTCATGCGTCCCTGTTCCACCTTAGTGGCCGTCATCGTATTCTGACATGATCCTTGGGTTGTAAGTAGAAAATGTATCTCAAACTGACTGAAACAAAAGTCAGTCAGGTAGCATCAGCAGTCATAGTTTGTCATTGTTACGCGACTCACTATTAATATTTAAGGAAAATAATTCATGGGAGATAATTGTCCGCACATTTTGATCATTCAAAACCATTTTAATGTGTGTGTGGAACCTTGTGACGAAGAAGTTCATGCCAAAATTTGCAAAAGTTAGTCATTTTGCAAGAAGGTGGTTCTCACTAGAGCAGATGTTTCTGTGTATGAATCATTGTAACTATTTAGTCAGCCTTGTATCAAGAATTCTGCTCCCAGATTAGAGTCCCAGTTGTTGGCGTTGAAACCTGAACAAGTGTTGCAGACCTAATGAGGGTCCAGTAATTTGTTTTTGTGCCGCATCCCACTGGCTTGTCATATTTCAGTTGCTACAGGGAAGTGTAGAGTGATAGCGTAAATGGTGCGGTGATGCTTCCTAAAGCAGAGTACTGTTCTTCCACCACGGCGAGTTCATTAAGTGATATAGGATTTTCACGATCATTTGTTTCTTTCATTCTTTCTTCCTCAAGTGTTTTCATCTGGTCATCATGTTGTTCGAGTTATTTTAAATACTTCTATTTTATACGGCTGCAATTAAAGAAGCTTTTTGTATTATCCCATCTCTCCATCTTCTTATGGCGTAAATAACATTTGTACTAACTGTTCTTGATCTGCAGACGAATGTTGTACTTTTTGAACGTTATCAAAGTTTTTATTTATTTCATTTTTTAATATGTCTTAATTCATTTATAACCTGTATATCTTTACCACCCAAATCTTAGATCTCTATTTCTCTTTAAGCTTTCGCTTTTAATTAGAAGACACTTTATCAAAATGTTTCGTAACGCACCCTAATCACCATTTCCATTTCTTAATCCATTAATCGATTCGTTGGAATCAGTTAAAATCTCTTGAGATAATTTTGTATCTCCAATATATAGCATTTGTTACCGTATTACAATAATGGATATTTAGGTTGCGTCTCTTCTGTACGTCTTGTATTGAAACTATCACGACAATCACTGACTTTGATACTACTGAATTGTCTCATAAAATAGTACCTATCGATTTGCTTCTCAATAGAACTGGGTGTTTCAAGTTTTGTACCACCATTTAGGATGATCCCTAAATCAACTACATTATTATATGTCCCTCTGGATTTAATGTATATTTTACCCTCAATATCTCTATTGATAAATCTGAGTCTAGATGTAATCCAGAATATCTAAATAATTTCTCCAATTCAAAAATTATTACAAGGATACTGTGTTACATCATGAAACCCAGTAGCTAGGTTTACAGTATCATCAACTTGAATTTTACCTTGTACTGGTCTTGCATCATCATCATCATCATCATCATCATCGTCATCATCATCATAAACATGATTTGCAAAATTCTGTCATTTCAAAATTATTCCGTCATTTAAAATACCGAAGACATGGACCAGTCACAACTTGAAAAATAACTCAGAGTGTTACACGTTTTAAAAATGTTACAATCTATCGTTTTTCCAAATGTAACAAACAATTAGAAAAATGGTAAAAACTCCCCTAAAAAAGGTTTGAAAAACAATTATGAGAAACAAATGAAAAAGACACATGGAATGTTTGTAACTGCTGGAGCTGCTGAAATTTCAAAAAATCATTCTCATATATCGTAATGTACACTACGACATAAATAATTAGTAATTGAGCCTGGTCGAGAACTTGGAAAGTTTGCAAAATAAACTGGAAAATGACCAAATGATTGCGTGACGTCAAACTTATTAAAAACTGTACTGGAATTTTGTTGTTTAAATTGGGATTGCCTCTATCTCCATTGGGTACAAGTAATCTAGCATTCAAACATGTTAATTCAAAAAAGGCAAGAGTAAGTAGGCCATATGAAAACGCTGAAGAAAATGCTTCATAAATACAGGTGCACCGGTTGCTTTGCATTCGATAAGTTTCTGATTTTAATCACACTTATTAAAATAGTTGTTATTATAGGAGTCTATGTCTATTATGCAATGAAGTTTCACGTGAAAAATAGATTCGACAGTACAGTACTGTTCAAGATTTCCCCAATGATTAAGTAAACCATCCTGAATGATTCAATTTTCTTCTTGTGCTCAACTATATCTTTCCCCTGATGATGGTTTTGCATATTTAGTTCTTTTTTAATTGTTATCATGTATTTAGTATTTGTTCATTGGAAATAGCTTCTTTGTTGATCTGGATCAGACAGATTTAAAGAGGCAAATAAAATAACGTGTTCAATATTAAGGATATTATTACTAACAGTTTCAGGTTTTGTCCGTTGTGGCCATCTACGAAAAAAATCTAAATCTGGTGTTTCTAATTATTCTGAAATGATTGACATTGTGGTATATTTGTTGTATTCTCTATTGTTTTTATTGCAATTTTCTCTGTTTTCACATCTCATTTATTTCTGGGACACTTTTTTGTTTTGTTTTCTTCATACCCGTTTCTTGTCATATGCTTTATTTGAAAGGATTACAGTAATTGCTTCTTGAAATCCATCCTTTTATTTCCCAAATAAGATTTCAAGCCATTATTTACTATTCAAAATAAACTTGTATATCTTCTTGCAGCCAATCTTTGTTAACATCTTGAAATAGTTCACATTCCAATTTACTTGTAAACTGAATTAAAGACAGCGAAGAAATTAAAATACAACAAATTTAAGGTTACAAAAGACCATGAAAAAGTAATTTTACATACACCTAAAGATTCTCGTAGAGTTGTACTTGTTAGACAACATGGTAAACATTGACTGGAATTTAAAAAAGCAAACGCTTAACAGCAGAATTAAAGATCCAAACATGTCAGTCTATTAAAACCTTATCCTATATATGATCTAGAATAACGTTAATTCTGCACACCCGTTGGCTAATGTATCAGGTAATAAATAATAAGATACAAATACATTATTTGCTCTATTTACCACGCAACAGTTAAATTTACTCGCACAGTTCCATGCAGCATGCTTTTAAAGACGTTGTTTAATATTTCAATATTCCACCTTCAAATATTGAAATTGAATACATTTTTAGAGATAACTATTCCATTCTTACTTACTTTACGATTGATTACATGAAATCACATGGACTTATACTTTACATAGTTGCTAACACCGTACAAACAAGCGTAAAATAAATATGCATTGCTAAATACTTTAGTAGAACTTTAAGTCTGCGTGCCCGTTGGCTAGCTTCTATTATTTATTAATGGCAGACAATTGTCGACTTAAGAAAAAAACATTATCGACACAATTTGAGATGCAACAGTAAGCCATGCCCTAATTACTGCCTAAAGCGTGCTTTTGAAAAGCTGTAGATTTGTACAATTAGTAGACCATCAACAATTGGTTTGGAAAGCTAATTCCAGTTTCTTTGAAGCAGTTCACAATCGACAACCTGATGGCAAATGGACTTTTTTGTTTTGTAAAGCGAACGCACACTGAGTGTCCTTGTCTTTAGACAGCCTTATCGCTAATCAAATAGAGTAGCTTTTATTGTTAGATAAATGTTTGAAAAGTAATCAAATGTCATTCAGTTAGATTCTATATTTTATGCTCCGCAACAACAAACTAAAGAGATTAAACTGTTTTGGTCATGTAGATCGAACACTATAGGTGTGAGAAAGAAATACAAAATGACATATAGAGTTTTAAATTAATTAGTGTCAGGTATGGAAACAGTTCCGGCTGGTATAAGTGTTTTTCAGCTGGATTGTTTTTATCAGGCAACAATTTCAGCTATAGTTGTTCCTTTAGGTTTAAGTGGTGTGAATACAGTACTGGAAGGTATTGGTACAAAAACTATTTAGAAAAAATTGAATTTACAACAAAGTTGTAGAATATGATATTGTAACACCTGCCATTACCAAACAGAATAGTGTATATGACAGTATAAGCAAAGCGATCAGTGGCTATGAAATGTAAAGTTTACTTTGCTTATCAACAAGTTTATAAATGCAAACAGATAAAAACAAAAAAGGAAACATTATGAAGAAAAAATGAAAACGGAAACAAAACAAATCGAGGAATGGAAGAACTTACATGAGAATAACTTTATGGAGGAACTTACAGGAAAGCACGATACAAGGTGAAAAAAAGAAAAACATAAACAAATTGTAACTCTTTGCTGTTTAGGTCTTGGCTACGTTAATTTCTTCCATAAAAACTGAGAGTTATGTGACAATCAACGGACTCCCAAGGAAAGAGAACTACTGTACAAATCTAGACACCAAAAATGGCATACTTTCCATTTCGCTACAAAGAATGATTTTGTCATTGTTTATTACAATATTTTCCCATGAACTCAAGAACAACGATTTCACTACATCGTTGACACGAATGGAACAATAACTGTTTAATAAATGATGGTTTCTACAACCTTGAAATACATATGAAAATGTAAAGGCGGGAATGACTGAAAATATTGAAAACAAAGAATGTACTGATACTGAATTTTTGAAACACAACTCAAAAGTTCAAATAACTCCTAGCAACAATTACACAATGTACATACCCAACTACAGCTCTAAAATACTATGATTCAGCAGCCAGAGATCTACCCAACCATCTACTTAATCTGATTCAGTTTGCGGGTTTTTTAAACAAAACCATTAATATATTTTCCTCGAGAACATTAATAACACCAAATGTACTATAATGGTTATATATCTTTTGTACTATAATCTGCTAAGAAAAACAAACTGTTCACGGAGACTTTGTTTCATTTAATGTCAATGGCAATTACAAGCAGTTCAAAAAATGTACAATTAACATACTGAATATCAACGTCAGAGATGAATATATAAAAGTGATAGATTTTCTCGTTGCGTCTGTAACATATGTTTTCCATGGAAAGAAAATAACTGTGATAACGTACAACGCGCGTGGTCTCCCTCCGCGAGACTTCACTTTATGCGACATAGGCATTATCTCTTGTTCAATGGCGAGATATCTCTTAGAGACCCTATGTGACTTGAATTTACCTTTTAAGATCGAAACAAGACCAGACGCAAACGATCCTGCACTAGGTGAAACAATTGACAGTGATGTAATCTTGAACAATAACCAACGACCAATTTAGTATATCATATCGACAATATTGATACAGCCACTATAACTTGTATACATAAACAAGTTGATACTCAAATACGCATGAATCTACATGATAACAATTTGATTCACATTTAGTGGTGGAGGAAACAAGCTTAGAATAATTTAACTGATGCTAAATATATACCGGCAATGAAAAACCTGACAAAACTTCAGAGCTGTAAAAACAGATTGATGATAGAACAATAGAGATTTTAAATGCAAAGAATTCGTTGAGAGAGAGAGAGAGAGAGAGAGAGAGAGAGAGAGAGAGAGAGAGAGAGAGAGAGAGAAAGAAAGAGAGAGAGAGAGATGTTGCATGTTCCGTATCTGCTGATACTAATGACATGCAAGTAAGGGAAAAAGTAACTGTTATAATTGCCGTCTGTAATTATGTGCAGCGAGTCGAGCAGAGAATGAGTAGTGTGATTGCGGCTTTGGGGAGTGACATGGAGAAAATAAAATCTCTGGAAAACTATGGAATTTAACAATTTCAACTGTAACGGGTACAGAGAGAATTGAATAATACAATCCAAAAGAAGAATGAAGAGAATAAAAAATATAATTAATGATTTTGGCACAAGATTACTTATATGAACATGAAAATAACAATTAAAATTAATACACTGTAAGAGTTGAGGAAAAATAATGATTTCACAGCGATACCCAAAACGGTGAAGGACGTCAAAAACCAAAGTAATTTGAAAGGAAAGCACGATTGAATCTTCAAAAAACAAACGTGGATTTATCTACTACAGATTTAAGTGATAAGATCAAACGACATCAAAATGTTGCATTTCACCAAATTACATAAGATACGGTTATATCCGAGTCAGTTGCATAATCGATTATTAATAAGTGCACAAACAAAGTTTCTTTGTTCTATGAATAAATTACTATGGAGAGAATCATAGACATAACAGCTGATAAGTTTTAACGGGGATCATACTTAGGTCTCCCATGATGAGCTAAAATGGTGTGTTAATACTCTACAAAAAGAGAGGAGAAAGTGATCCAGAAGAGTTTGTCAACTCAGCAACATAAACGATCTCGGCAACTGTAGAATGTTTGCCAAACATGGTTTATAACCATGATCATGTATTCGTACAAAACTTTACAGAAGCCATTCAGTATTTTCTTTTTGATGAATAACAGAATCACGTAAAATTTACCAACGTAAGTGTTAACATTTTTTTACTGGCAATCATTGCTTCTTGCTTGATTTGAGAAGTGCACACTAAAACAGATTGTGTGACAGCGGCCGTTTTAAAATTAGTCACTGTAAAACAATATATCCATTTTCAAATAAATAAAAAGAAAACCTAATGAATGCATATTTTGTTCAGAATATCAGACTGACATCTAAGACAAGCAGACAACATTCTTTATGTTAAAGTAAACAGCGTAGCGTTTAATTATGGAGAAATGGACCTAAAGAAACGTCATAACATGATCAAATGTGGACCGACTAACTGTTTTAGACATTATTTGCACTATATCTTACAAAGACTGAATACAAATACTTTTTCGATCACGTCGTTATAATCTGAGAGCTTTTCTGTGCTATATGATTTACAATAGAATGTGGTATAAAACAGTGTAAAATAAGGAGGTGATTGTGACTGATTCCGTAGATAAATAACATATGTGGTTAAAGTTACTAGTTGATATATATATATATATATATATATATATATATATATATATATATATATATATATATATATGCATTAAACTGACAGCAAACAGTGTAAAACCAGTTTTTAACTAACCTAAGTGCTTTCGACTCTCACTGAAACGTTTTCAAAGGCAAACACAAAACAAAGACAAGACAAACAATAAACACAAAAAGCGCTGAAATTACAATTGTTTACATAACTTCTTCTAAGCTAATTACAGTTAATGTTTCGTTTAGGTGGCTTCAACTCGACTGATGATGTTGTAACCTAGTTGGTATTGACCTACAAAGGGAGAAGCCATAGCGCCGTCTGTTTTTTAATGTAAAGGGGTGATTGAGGCAGCGTCTCAATACTACTACTTTGGCAATCGGATTAAGATAAGATAAAAGAATTAAGAACGTATACACAAGAGAAACATACAGTTCAAAATGACACTACCAAAAAGATCAGCCATGCTAGCAGATATTCAAACTTGAACAAAGAGGAAAAATATGCCATACATTCACTGCAAAAAGGAACATACATTATAATCAAGTCTGCAGATAAGGGCTCAGCTGTGGTTGTTATGAACAGGGAAGACTATATAAATGAAGCAAATAAACAACTAAGCGATGCCAGGTTCTACCAAAAACTAGACGAATATCAAACACTGGGCTATGCAAAATCCATTACAAATATTATTGATGAAGCGTGTCAAATTTGACACAATATCCAGCAAACAAAAGACTACTTAAGCCCAGAAAACCATAGAGCCGGAAGATTCTATCTTCTACCAAAAATCCACAAATAAGGAAACCCAGGGACAACTATAATTATAGCCTACAGCAAAAATGCTAACGCAATAAATGTTGTCAAACTTTACTAATTCTGGGTCACTGAGAACGAAAATTATGCTTAAAATTGTTGATTGGCTATAGTTTTAAAGATATTATACTGGGTCAGTATATACGACCCTTGGCTTGGGAATGGAGGAGGATAAGTGAGTTATAAAGAGAAGTGATCTCAATTTAAACCAGAAATGACTAAAAATACATCTTTGACTAGATCTATGAATTAATCTATGACTGGGTTTGGACAGTACTTGCTTTTTAGGCAAAACAATGAATGATGCAATCTGAAGCTGGTATTGCGTCATACATGATATGAATTTGCATCATGTTATTCCTAGAAGTCATGGATGATGCAATCATAACTAAGCTTACATCACTCTGCTGAAGAAATTGAACTATATCAGCTATATAAATCTTACAGTGTCGTGCTCTCTTATTTGTCAGTGTTTTATTTAGCAAAGGACACATTTCTGTCTAGCCAAACTGAGCAGAGATGCTTCGTACTTGTGTGAACAATGCAGATAACGTCTGTTATGTTTGTGGTGAAGTGACTTTTGCATCACAAAATAACAGTATAATCACTGTAATTAAGAAATCCTATCCCCCTTTATTTTGGCTGCAAAATTGGAGATAAGGACAAGATGTGGGCCCAACACATAAGCTGCAACAAATCTTTGCCGGTGGTTGAACAGGAAAACAAAATATATGCCTTTTGCAGTGCCAATGATTTGGAGACAGCCAACAGATCAAATCAGCAATTTTTACTTCTGCATTGGTGCCTCCAGTTGCGAAAGGTGTGTCAAAGTAGAAAAAGTGGACTGTGCATTATCCAAACAATCCGTCCGCTATACTCCCAGTACCCCACGGAGAAAGACTGCCGGTTCCTGATGCACCATAATCATTCTCACTTAAGTCAGACGAGGAAGAGGAAGAGGATGAAACTTCTAGTCCTGAACCATCAATATAGCATGACCCATATTTTGTCCCATCCTCCTCCTCTGAACCACACCTCATAACACAAGGTGAACTGAATGACCTTGTCAGGGATTTGGAACTACCGAAGGGTAAGGCAGAGCTGTTGGACTCCAGACTACAGCAGTGGAATCTCCTGGCAGGTGATGTTAGGGTTTCCATGTTCCGTGACCGTCAAAAGGATCTTGTCCCATTCTTCTTCATGGAAGGTGATCTTGTAGCCTGCAAGAACATCGATGGTGTGATGGCAGCCCTCAATATGGTTCATGGTCCAGATGAGTGGACACTGTTCATTGATTCATCGATGACGAGTCTTAAGGCTGTTTTGCTGCATAATGGCAGTGTTTTGCCATCAATTCCAGTTGGTCATGCAGTCCATATGAAGGAAACTTATGAAAACATGAAATAACGTTTGAGGTGCATATACTATGACCAACATCAGTGGCAGCTTTGTGGCGATTTCAAGGTTCTTGCTCTCTTGCTTGGTCTGCAGACTGGATACACAAAGTATTGCTGTTTTCTCTGCGAAAGGGATAGTCGTGCGAGAGATTCCTACTACATCAATAGAGATTGGCCACTCCGAACTCCGACAGTCATTGGAGCCTGGGATGAAAAGTGTTCAGCATCCACCACTTGTTGAATCAAGGAAGATTTTGTTACCACCCGTGCATATCAAGCTGGGTCTGATGAAGAAATTTGTCAAAGCCATGGACAAAACACAAGCAGCTTTCAAGTACCTCTGTGGATAATTTCCAAGGTTAAGTGAAGCTAAGAAAAAGGAAGGTGTCTTTGTTGGTCCTCAGATTCGTGAACTTCTTCTAGATGATGCATTTCACCGTGCACTGCGTGGCAAGGAAAAGACGGCATGGAAAGCCTTCCAGTTAGTGGCAATACATTTTCTCGGAAACAACAAGGCAGACAACTACAGGGAGTTGGTGGAAAACCTCCTCAAGGCATATAAAAGCTTTGGTTGCAACATGTCACTAAAGATACAGTTTTTTGACTCTCATCTAGATTTTTTACCACCGAACTGCGGAGCAGTTAGCGACGAGCACGGCGAGCGATTTCACCAGGACATTGCAACAATGGAGAAACGCTATCAGGGCAAATGAAGCCCATCAATGCTTACAGACTATTGCTGGACAGTGACAAGGGATGCTCCATTTAATGAATACGAGACAAGCCAAGAAGCACCGAGTAGACACTGAATAAGGACTAAACTATGTACTTACATATACATAATAGTTTTTTTACTTTTGTTTCAATATATTTTTTATTTATATAACCCTTTTGCTATTTTTTAAAGTGTTGCATAAACAGGACAGGTGAAATATTATCATGTAAAGCAACCATAAACACAAGAAAAGACCTATTTTTACAATTTATGATTAAAAGTCTACTATGTACACAATATACATAGACCTAAAATGTAAAAACTTAAATATCTTGGAAACAATAGCCAATCAGTTATTTTAATTGTCACATTTGAATTCAGCACATTAAAATCCCTAGCAAAAAGCACATTTTATCTCTGAAGCAGACGACTTCGAAAAAATTGTATACCAGTTTATAATCACCGGTAATGAGCATCACATAGAAAGGATATCATGCGACCACATGTTCATAAATTACCATCCTATCATCAGGACACGACATATTGACTCATAAAAAACAGAGCAAGCGAACTATTAGCGCCATATACAATGGTTGTTTCCTTTGACGTCACATTTCTGTATACTAATATACCGCACAGTGAAGGGATACAGGCATGTAGGGACGCATGGGAAACAACAACTGTAGATAATCCGCCAACTCATTTCCTAGTTAGACTTTTGGAGCTAGGCTACAACTCAATAACTTTTGCATTCAATGAAGAAAACTACCTCCAAATCAATGGAACCGGAATGGGTACAAATATGGCCTACTCTTATGCTAATATTTTCATGGGGAGACTGGAGGGTCAGTTTTTAGCGTCGGTGGAGCTTACATCATACCAGTGGGTACGCTTTAACGATAATATAGAAATGAAGCGGCAACATGGAAGAGAAAATTTGGATGATTTCATATCAACGGCAAACTTCTTCCATCCTTCAATAAAAATCACGCAGTAGTCTCCAACTCAAATCACGTGCTTTTGGACACAACAACCGGACTGGTAGAAAACAAACTCCATGCAGACATCTACTCAAAGCCGAATGATAAACACTAATATCTTCACCCATCCAGTTGTCATCCAAAACATTCCATTGGGAGCATCCCGTATAGTATTTCACTGCGGATACGCAGAATGTGTTCCGACGATGCAGCATTCCAAAAAAGATCTGAAGAGTTATTGAAACATTTGATGAAGCGACGCTACGACAAAGACTTGAGAGCGGATTCAGCACAAAGGGCCAAACAAACAAAGCGCAACGACCTTCTATATTATGGAGAGAAGGAAAAGGTTGATCAGATACCATTTATCCTGATCTACCACCCAGACAACTCCAAAGTAAGCAAAATCATCCAAAAAACACTGGATCATCGCGGACTCGTGTGACACTAAAATTAATCCTCTGGAACAAACCAGTAGTAGCCTACCGCAGACCAAAAAAACTCAAAGACATCCTAGTCTGAGCGAAGCTAACGCCAATCACAAGCCAAGACCACCCTAACAAATCTGGTCCCTGTGGTGATATAAGTTGCAAAACCTGTCAACATATGATAGAGACCGGCATAATCTTTAGCACAGCGACGAGAGAAAAATTTACCATATATGGTCCAAACAGAACATACAAAACAGAGAATGTAATTATCCCATTACATATAAAATCTGCCGCCTGCATTGTGTCGGAGAAACAAAAGGATGAATCTTCACAGATCTGATTGAAAATTTAAAAAGCTGGACAGAAGTCCAGTTGCAGAACACTTCCCATTCCCCTTAGCCACACTTTCAGTGATGTAACACTGACTGCAATTGCTCACAACCCCTACTGCAGTTCCGAAACCAGAAAAAAAAGACTCTTACTGAATACGCCGCCTTAGAACACTGAAACTAAGCGGCTTAAAACAATGATGACTAGAAAAAAGACAACCGCACGCAACTAAAATCATCATCTGTTTACATCCACCACATTTTCAATTAAATAATGCATTAATTTTGCTCATTAGTCCCTCACCCACCTATAATTACTACGTTTTTTTTTAGTTCTTCCTGCTATTATTATTGCTATGGTCATTACTCGCCTTACTGAAACAATGAAATATCCGGGATATAATCTGCGGTTACACCACTTTACATTTTAAAAAAAAAAGAAAAAGAAAATAGAAGAACAAAAAAAACAAAAAAAAACGGCGCTATGGCTTCTCCCTTTGTAGGTCAATACAAGCTAGCTACAGTATCATTAATTGAGTTGAATCCAACTAGATGCACAATCGACATTTTTAAGCCGTAATTACCTTAGAAATAGTTATGCAAACTTTTGCAATTTCAGCGCTTTTTTGTGTTTATTCTTTGTCTTGTCTTTGTTTTGTTTTTGCCTTTAAAAAAGACTCAATGCGTGTCGAGAGCGCTTAGGCTAGTTAAAAACTAGTTTTGCACTGTTTGTTGTCAGTTTATTGAATTTATCTTAATCAATCCCTGACACACGCAATCTCTCCCTTGATACAGTGCACATTTAATGTATGTAAATAATGTAGTACTATATCCATTCGCTCTCTTCTATGGAATGCTGAAAATACATTGTGCAAGTTGAAATACTATGATTTGCTTCTTAGACTTCATAAAAAAAAATAAAAGATTTCCTCGCATAGGTGGTTTTGCTAAAAAGTCCTCGTATGAATATGTTTCTAAGATCTACATAAAGTGGGAATTCTAAAACTAAGTGACATTCATCATTTTTATGCATTTTTATCACACAATATACATGTATATCGATTGTGATGGATGCCATTATGACATCCTCCCTCTATGGATAAATTATGGGCAACACATCGGAGTCTGGTTAATATATTTAGTAGATAGGTAGGTAAATGATTGGCTATGTAAAATTGAACAGATACAAGTATCATAGCATTTATTATAGTGATATACTTTATGTGATTTATTTATAGTTGAATTCCAGTCATGAATTAAATTTGTCTTTAGGACGTTAACTGGAGTTCAGCACAACTACTTTTTGATCTTTTACATCCTGTGCGTACCAAATGTAACAAAACCCATATCTGGATAGTGTTACGGAATCATGCCTCCTTTAATTTTTTTATAATGATTTAATTTACTAATTTATGATCTCTGTTTTTAGTCTGAATAGCGGTTAGCATATCGGTATAGATACGACTACTGCTCGATCAATAAGTGGTCACATGATCAATTGCGCGGGAAAATGAAGTCGACCTAGCTTTGTACTTTTAGAAATCAACATTGAAAGGTCACATTCCATACTACAATAACATTATGTTTACTCTTTAAGATTTTTAGTACGCTAGACCTTTGGGTAAATGACGCGTAACCTAGTTCCTGATTGGTTCTTAGAGGGTTGTGTTATTTTGAAATACCATATTATTAAAGACGGAGAAAGGATATTCCCTTTTAAAATCTGCGTATATATAGCAACTCATCCAGTGATAAAGGATTCTTTACAATTGCTTGAATGAAGAAAGGTTATTGAAATTATTCAGTTCAGTGTGGAATTTATTTAATTAGTAATTCATCTGAATTACTATACAGCTCCGTGGAATTATCGGACATTATTCTAAAACTTGTGAGATTCCAGACTTGCAAGGATTATTTTGGATTTAATCAGAACTTGTCAACTTCAGCACAGTACAGGTTATTTTCATTCGGAATACTTCATCCGGATTACTCGGATTAACATCAGGAAGTGAACAATTTAGGACTTTTTAGGATATTCTATACTGTAAGTTATTTTAATTCTTTCACTTTGATTATTTGTTGAACTATTTTAATTCTTTTAATATTTTAGGAAATTAAAGATTTGCATTTTAATCTTTGAAGCTTGTTTGTGTCTTTTATTCTGTTACATTATCCCTAGAGTCGTAACAATAGTGTGTCTTTATCTTTCATAACCAATGTGACCTGACTAATCTAATTTCAGTATAATGTGCCTTGAATATCGGTCATCATCCATTCTGGGAAACCACATCCAACACTTAATACATTTACAATGACAATTAAAACATAGAGGTAATCTTGCCTATTCTTTTGATTTTCAGTGTGATTCCATACCTCTCGTGATTGCACGATCTAAGGAAACTAATTGCTCATAGATATCTTTGTGATTAAATAAGTAATATTTACACATCTTGAATTTTGAATTCGTTTTGATCAAACATTTCCCTGTTCTAGTGCAAACTTTCTTTTTATCATTGTTATATTGAATTAATGGAATTTTGATATTAAAGCCACAAAACAGGTTAGTTCATATTTGAAAACTCCTGGTATCTTTTATTGATTTGTGGTAAACAAAACACATTGTCCTTTGGATAGTCACTAGTGTCGTAAAAATGTCTTCTTTCATATCCATGTAAGTGTTTTCTGTCTCAATACGAATCCATGATGAATCTGTATCGCTCATGAGTGGTCTTATTCTATCAACGTGTTTGTATTCAAATTTGTTGTAATAGAATTCGTACATCAACCATTAAGATAGCTCTAACACTGTAAACCCACTATAAACTGATCTAATTATTTGATTTTTTTTTTCAGACTGTCTAACACTAAGTCATCGTCAATAATTGTTCTCCTGGGAAATGATAAATAGTTTTGGCATCTGAAAATTTAATACTTATTTGCACATATTTTAACTGTTGTCCTCTTTCTGAGGGTTTTCATATGTTTGCTGAACACAGTGTTATTCAATTTAAGAAAGTCTTGCTCAAAATCATCATTAGCTTTTTGTCTCAGATTTGTTATGAGCTATATGCAAGGTTTAAGCCACGTCTGTTGTTCAAGCAATGCAAATTTATGTAGTTCTTTTGTCATTGTTAAACCTATTTTAACGTGAAGCTGTAAGTTTCTTCAGTGAATTATGTACATGCTTTTGTTTTTCAACGTGCATAATCATTTTGGTACTGTTGTTGTACCTTTCTTCTACAATGGAGTTAATTAATTTCCTCTGGTACAGTTTGTTCAGGCCCTAGCTGGCAGTCTTTGATATCATCATGGAAATAAAATGGAATGTCCAAATCTACTACTACTGTGCATCCAGTATCACTATCATCAGCTGTTTGAAACATAGTTTCTTCACGCACCTAATTTGTTCATCAGTGTCCCCTCTAAAGTTATTTATCCGCATGTATTGACTCATGGGCTACCAACCAAGGTTCGTAGCACACTGGCACACGATGTATGATTTTAGTTTTGTCTCACCAAGCTCTCTGTCATTTTGTAATTTTCGTTCATCATCCGTGTAGTATTCGGTACGTTCTTTCTGAGCATATGTGTGGTATCATATTAATTCCGACAGGAATTTTACTTTCTATCATCAGAAACATGTCGTAGTCTTTAAAAGGTCAAGTACTACACTCGATATTTTAAAACTCGCATCATAATCTAGTGTACTTTACTAGAACTCAGAGCCTGACGTATATTGCCATGCATACATTACCAAACTCTTTGTTCGTTATTAACAGGTGCTATATACATTCCAGGCAAGTGGCCGTGGTCATGATCTTTGTTATCGCGAGCTTCATTACCCACCTTGTCTATAAATATTCTTGTCTCACATATATTGCATGTACTTGTTGAGTACAAATATTTTCGTCAAACTCTATGGACACCATATTCTGGGCATTTTTCAGTCTTAATTCTTCATGCACTAGTTTTGAGATCCCGTCCAACCAATTGCGAAACACCTCGAATGTATTAACTCTGTAAAAAATTGGTCTGTAACATTTATAAACTGACTTGAGGCACTGGAACAATCCTGATATAATGTGTTGAAATATATGCATTGTCCAGGATATATTTGTGCGTTGCCTAGCACTATTACAATTGTGTGTCTGTTTTGCGCAGCAAGAAGACTTCGTGTACTGTACGACGAAACTTTCAAAAATACTGTGTACTAAATAGGTAACTTGATAATCTGTAAATGTTACAAATGAGCTTTTCAGGCATCATATCTATCGAGTTGTCTCCCCTCTAACATGGTCCTTTATGTTCAAATAATTTGTTTGTTCATTGAAATGATTCAGGTAGTGTTACGTATATATTTCTGTCTTTCATATATATCTATCTGTAATGAAACCAATGTTGATAAATCTTTCGTTCCAGCGTGTTGGTTCTTTCCATATTTGTAATCGTCTCTGCAGGAAGGGTACACATTCTGTGCAATATTAGTTGTACCGCTACATAGCTTGAAAAGAACATGATAAATATGCCAACATGTCTAACTTCTCTATCCAAATTATTCCAACCGGTTTGATGCAATGTCTCTCCATACCGCTGTCTCTCCCTTCCGATATTTCATACATATTTACAAAGATTTAACATTCATGTTAAATTGTTGGATGCATTTTCACAGTAAATCTAACAAAACAATGACTGTATCTATCCAAACTGTATCTTAATGTCGATCGACATATGATCACATAGTGTACTTAACACAGATTCTACGGCATGAAAGAAACATTTATGATTTGTATCTTTTACATTGTTGCAATCTTCTTTGTTCATAATCCATTTGGACAAATGTATATACGTTTTTACTGTGAGTTGCTAGCTATTTGTTTATGTGTAATGTCATCTATTTCTTCCTATCATACACGTATCTTATATTTTTACTTATATCCTGTCCAAAGGTTGTACTTAACTTGTTCTCTTTCCTGATTGGTTGTCTTCTTAAATCTTATCGTCGAATCTACTTGTTCTTGCACATAACCAAATTGCCAAATTTCTCTAATGTTGATTTTTTATTATCTAACAATCAATGTATTTGAAAACTGCACATCCTCTTTGTTATTGTCATAAAATCTTGACCCTTTTAAATGTCTCCTAAATGAATGCATACGTCTGTTAGTGATAATACCCTTTAAAATTTGCTTATTCATATATTTAAATTATGTTTGAGTTGGGAGACGTATTTATTTATACTTGTTGGCCACATTTTCTAAAGAAGATCTTTACACTTTGCGATCATAAATTTATAGTTCCGTTTATTGTGTAATAATAATAAAAAAAATAATAATAATAACATGCTTTATTTATAGAAAATAACTCCAGTTGTAAAATAAAATAATTTCTCTTTAGGTCTCCTCTACAGTTGACTTTCATACAATTTATACATTATTTAACAGTAGTTGATGTAAAAGACTTATTTCTTATATTATATGTAATGGAAGCATTTATTTTTAAAAGCACTGAGATATGTTTTATACTTTTACATTAAAATGCCAGCTATTCCCGACAAGAATCCCCAAAATGCAAAGCTTTACTTAAACAGTTGTGTTATAGGTTTTGCTAGGAAATATTTGCAGGTTTTGCAGAGCGTGTCTGTATCTGGCGTATCGGGGTACACATGTATTTAGAGCTTTATTACTAAAACAGCTTCACCGTAAGCAGTTACTGTGTCAATTTCGATCCAACTTAATGTTTTAACATGAGTTTTGGAGGTGAATCAAAAGATTTATCGAGAAGAATGCGTGATGCTCTTCATTGCAAGTTTAAAATTCTACCAAGGTCGTCTCTGGAAAAGTGTCCTTGCATATTAAAAAAACTCTTGTAGGGGTTTAATATATGTATTAAAATATATGATTCTGACATCAGGATGGAGGTTTTCCTAAAGTTTGGCAAGAAGTGCTATAATATTAGAAGAAAGTGCCTGTTCACTGACGAAAACTGTCAACATGATTAGAAACATTTTCAATTGTTTCATTCTTAAGATTTAAATCAAGATCCTTTTTGGACCATGTCAGCCGATTTCTGGCCATGGTTATAGACATGCACTTAGTTTTATTCTGATTTAGAAGAATTTTGTTATTTGTACACCATATTTCAATATTCTTGATATCTTCCTTTAATATAGTTTCGATGGCATATACTGATGGAACAAAAGCATGTAATGTTGTGTAATCTGCAAACAGATTTGTGTCGGAGTTCTTAGTAGTAAATTGAAAGTTTTGCTAAGATTAAAATAAACAATGACCTACTGACCCTTGTGAAACATCAGAATTAACAACTACAGGAAAATTAGATGTAGCGCTACCTATTCATACATGCTGCCTTCTGTGTTGAATATAAGATGTTAACCATTCTATCACGTTGTGATCAGAAGTATGGTTCATGTATTGTAATTACGAGATAAGGATATTGTGATCTACTAAATCACTACTATGTATTTTGAAGTCAATATAATCTACACCTGCCGTATTTCCTTTATTCATTTCCAATAATCAAATATCACAGCAAGGGATTCTGATTTTGTGGTGTAATAAGACAGTCATGAAAGTAATTTCTCAGTTTGATCTGTGCTTCTGTTTATCGTTCGTGGGCCAGATTTTATGTAAAAATGAGATATACAATCTTAATAAATCACCTATCGACGCCATCCTATCCTTGGTCCCACACAAGGGACTTGGGCTGTTTCTTTTATCTCCGGATCCAGGGTTTTTCTTAAAAAGTATTACCAAGTATGCCAATTAATACAGACACAACTGCCACTACCACTGATATTTTAAAGGACAAGATAAATGACTAAAGGGATAAACAAAAATAGTGGAAACCCAATCTAACTGATATTCTATGATTATATACATTTAAATACATATATTTATTTCACCCTAAACTAGAACGGAAACGTTCGAATTGCTGACAGAAATTACGATCTTAGACCGTCGGAGGCTGACGTCACATCAAGAAACTTCTTGGAAACTACGGGTCTTCTTGACAAACGATATGTTCTACAGGAACAAGGAAATAGTCAAAGAGAAATGTTAGTAGAACATACAGGTTTGCTATAGTTTATTACATTTTTAGCATAATATATGTGGAGACAATCCTTTGTCTTTTAATTTCTGCCACGAAGCTAAACAGATTTTCCTGAACATCTTTACAGTTATACAGCATATGAAGATTAACGCATACATAGAATTATTGATTTTCTTTCTTGTGACATCGTTTATCTGCTATAATGCCGATTAAATGCTGATTGCTGTCTATCGTTGTATCAATTACGGTTTAATGACAGTTGTCATTTCTTGTTGTAAAGGGAAAACGAAGTTAGAAGAAAGTAAGGAAACATCACTATGATTAAAGTTCTTGTTTCTCTCATAAGAATCCTTGATTTAGGTTCATATTTGATCCTTTTTTATCTTGAAGATGGATGACAATTACGAAATACATGAAAATAATACTCAGCTTACGTCATAATCTTTTTTATATGATAAAGAATATACATTTTACAGATGAAACAAACGTATATGAGAAAAATTTAGAAAAGACACTTACAGATCCTCTCCAACGTATCCCACATGGACAAGACAAACAAAAACAATTTCTTCGCCCAGATATTGAGCTATCAACCAGAAACGTTGCAGGTCTACATAATAAAGGGGCAAAAGGAGATAACAGGAGTGAAACAAACAACAAGTATGGTACGATTTTATCACATATGAGGATAGTCGGATAACCCCAGATAAGAATGGTACAGCTCTAACAATTGAATTTGGTTCTATGTTATTGTATTCCTTTACGGAGATAGATCTTTGTATGGAAGAACATGACATTTTACACGGAAACTACTGTGAACACAATTACATTAAGATATTCAAGATTAAAAATACAAAAATGACACAGATTTATATAAATTATAAATATTAAAATATGGGAATTTGGAAAATAAATATGTTTTCTCATTTCAAATTCCATCCACAGTTACAATTCGCAATCCAAAGAAAGAGTACTATGTCGAGGCCTTGGTACTGATCGATTCAAGCGTATCGGATTTGTAAGTGATATTTTGGATAACAAGCATATCTATCTATCTATCTATCTATCTATCTATCTATCTATCTATCTATCTATCTATCTATCTCTCTATCAGTAGTATCTTAAACAAATAGATAATGATAGCTGTGTATCTATCTATATATCTATAGACCTACATACCTACATCCATGTGTCAAACTATATATCTTCCTACCTACCACCCTATTTAATCTCAGCTTGTATCTATTTATGTATATATCTGCATGCCTACTTATATGTCTATCAGTATCTCTATCAATCTACCTACCTACCTGAATACTTACCTCCCAACTTCTATATATATATCTATCCATCTATCTTTGAGTAATCTCTTGGCATAAACAAATACACACTGAAATCGATATATCTATCGACCTACGTGCCTACATCCCTATGTTTACTTATCCATCTATCTACCCACCAGCATCTTTGCCCAAAGCTTGTAGCTTAATATATAATATATCTGCCTCCCGATTTTCATCCAATTATAAATATATATATTTATCGATTGGTCTATCTATCTATGAATATATCTATCTATCGGTAATCTCTTTGCAGAAATAAATGTATACTGATTATATATATACATATAAATATGCAAACATCTTAAAATTAAACAACATATTTCATGTGAGACACAAACTATGATTTATGTAGTGTATTGTTGGAACTGTAAAAAGCAACATCAAGGTGAAACCTAACGAAAGTTATGCGTCAGGATGGAGGGGTAGTTTCCGACATGCGACTGTAAAAACAAATAAAACATCTGACTAAACATTTTAGTACAAACTGTTGCAAAGATCATTTCACTGTCATTGCTATTGAGCACAACATATGTTGGTCAAAGTGGATAGAAGTAAGCGAGAACAACTCTGGGTTAATCTTTTAGGAGCTAAAAAAATAATTTTGAAATTCAACTGATTGCGCAATTTCAACTAAAGTCCTGTGTAGTATGAGGCTTTTATTTTTCCGAACCTATTTGTTTGTTGGTACTAAGCATTTGAAATAAATCAATTCAATGGTAAGCATCTATCTGCCTACTCAGTGAAAGTAAGTGAAGTATCTATCTATATATCTGTCTATCTATCCCTGCCAGTGCTACATATCAATGTTCATTGAAATGATTATCCAGCTATGAGCAGCATCACTGAAAACAAAACAATAGCTCCTTGATTATGTGCCACAAATGCCCTTGTCCAGCGTTCGAATTTTAATTTGTACGCACTTACAGCAAGATATAATATCTCGTGCCCATCACATTTGTATAGAATTTCTGATGTTGGAAACTTCAAGTGCTAATTTGTTTTCAGTATTCTCAATGAGATTGACAAATATAATTAATGACTCCAATGTACTAATTATTTTCACGAGCTTAAATTTTTGATAATTTGAATCCCGAAGCCAAGTCATAAAAGTTGCAAAGAGGACGATTGCACCCATTTATTATGCAGGTAAAGTACTACTAGTATTCATTCCTTTGAATGAGAACATTTAGCAAATTCACGCCTGCATATTTTACGTCATTTTGGTCACACATAGTATGAGTCACTTTCGCGCACAACACACACACACACACACACACAGATATATATATATATATATATATATATATATATATATATATATATATATATATATATATATACACTGTAGTATCACAGATTTTTGTCGGGTACCAATTTTCGTGGATTTCGCTGATGCCTCGAACCACAAATTTAAAGATCCAACGAAAAATTAGCTACATATGATAAAGAAGCTCACCCACCCACCCTTCCACCTCACACACCTCTCCTCATTTTTTTACTATTTGATTCCCAGAGATCAACAAACCAATTTGGTATATCAGCGTCATTTCTGTAATATGGTAAAAAAGATTATTTATCTTTATTTAACCCTTTTAAAGACAGAAATTCTAAAGCATTTTATATATTGTTTCAATGCACAGATGTCTATACGGTATCCGGTAGCTTAATTTCCACTCACTATCTTAAATCGATCTCTTGTGAGCTAAGTAAGGATAGAGAGAAACGAGAAAAAGCATAAGGTATTGAAAAACTGATATTACTGAATATGAAAGAAAGAATAAGAAATTATACTATAAATGAAAATTAGATCTAATACTTATTCAAATCGATTTTTCATTCAAGTGAAACTGTTGTCGACAAATTTAAATCCTCGTGACAACACGTCTCATTTTATCCATGCATGCTTAATCCTAATGAACAACAAGACTGTAAAACACTAAAACTATTGCTTGAAGCATAATTACTAATGAAACACTGTGTTTACACTAATTATCGCAGATTATTGAAGCTCACAATTCACTGATTTTCGTACCAAACAACGGAATCAACACTGCGTCAACAACATCGGTTGGTACACACAAATGTTTGTCAGGTAAATAATCCTGAAATTATTGAAGTAAACAAGTCCAGTATTCTTAAAACCACGGAGTATTAGGTCCATTCGTTCACACATTTTGGCTTGAGCCACAATTATCCATTCAGCATGAATTGCCTCAATTCACGAGGGTTTAAGTAAAGCCAAGTGATTGAAGTTAGTTCGTACACGAGGCAGGTTCAAACAAAGGAGTGATTCCATTGTTTTTCAATTTAGTTAACATCTTCGCACTTTGATTGGCTCTGAACAGATCAAATATTGACATTGATTGCAAATTGCATTGAGCAAGGAGCAGGTTGTTACGTGTTCGGTTCACGCGTGGAATGATGACATTATCCAAACCGACCGGATCTAAGACGACATGGTCTTTAGAAAGTAAAAACATTGTTTTAAGGAAAGGTCATACACATGTACTTTAATAACCGATTCGCTTAGTGTTGTTGGCTGCCTATGCTCCCTTTGATGTTGAGTGTAAGCGATTGATTTTGACAGGTGTTTGATTTGTACTGATACAGTGCTTAGTATTATTTTAGCCATAGAAGAGGCCATCGTTTGTTGTCGTCATAGTTTTGTTCATTTGTATTCTTTATTTGGGGTACCTGTAGAGGTTAAATTACAAATATGCAAACTTTGACAGGCAAAACCACGAACTAAGTACACACGAAAATGTTTTTTTAACAAAACCACGAAAAGAAATGATGCTACAGTATATATATATATATATATATATATATATATATATATATATATATATATACATATCATATCTACTTGCAGATTTTTAAGTATGTCAAGACCCACTGTTATATCCCCCCCCCAAAAAAAAAACGAAGGCAGACAAGAATGTGAGAAGATGGTACTCGCACATTATCAACGGTGTAAGTATTGTATACTTAACCACTAAACACATTAACAATCATTTAATTTACATACTAGATGTTTGTTTAAAAGAAAAAGATGGTTCAAAATGGAATGAAGCTTGATCAAGTTGAACCATATAAAATCTGCTTGTGTTCACCATGCTGTAAAGTTTTTTGAGTTATTTGCATGCATCTCGCCTGATGTACTTTCTTCAAAAATTAATATTAATTTAGTTTTTGTAGATGTAGCTACAGTGAAACTACTCTCCTCTGTAAACAGCTCCCTTTGTAAGACTTGACAAAAAATGTCCCCTCAAGGGAGTTATAATACTAAACAGGCCTTCATATACTGGTCGTCTCTTTGAAACGGCCAAAATTGGTGTCATCAAAAGTGTCTGCCTTAGAGAAGTTATGTGTATCATCTTAAAAAATAACACTTTCTTTGATGTGAACGTAAAAAATTCTGTTTTCTTCCTTATCCTTTCTGATGGTAAAATCGGTCACATGACTGTTGTATGTTCTCCGTAAATGATATTATGCACGTACTTCCTCTGAGAAGGATTTGAATCAACAAGTATTATTTTGTACATTTTCTTGTCAGAATAGTAAATTATAATCACTCTGAAAAACAATATTTCTGTTTGTTTCATAGGTAGACCTGCTCTACAAAGGAATAGAAGATACTAGAATGGAAATTCATATCAACATACGGGGATTTCTATTTTTCGAGGTTAGATATTTTTGGAACATGGGATTCTTGCATGTCCTTGAGTGCTTGCGATAGAGTGTGCGTTTTGTTGGTGAACACATGATTTAATGAAAATCTTTCATTAAAAAAATTGTAACATTCTGATTTACAACCTATGTGAGAAAAGTTGGTGATGATTTTAGCGCCTTTACGTAGGTGAAGGGTATGTAAAGTTCTGGTTTCGATATACGTTAGCCTTCAAATAATGCAGAAGTAAGTCTATAGCACATACAGGAATCCCTCTTCTCTGCATTCGGAACCCTTAACTCCCTTTAGAAGGATAACACAATTGATTTAATGATGTTAATTTGGTAGCAAAATGCCACCGAATTTGCTGGCCAAATGCCATCTGAGACACCATACACAGTATGGTTCTATATCCGTCGTTTTTAATTATATTTCATTCTGTGACTAGAGAAAGAAAGTAGGGTCAAGTCAATGTGCCCGCGTAATAATGCGCAGCGATGGCGACGATGGACTAAGGTTTATATGACCCGGGGATCACTGTCTTATGGTAGAGATATATTCTGAAAGAGTATAAGCTGTAAGGACCTTGATAAAGTATACGTCCTTCTGCCCACATTTCATAAAAAGGTCCCCCTATTGAAACGAGAGGTGGGAACAACCCGGTCTTACGGAATAATACTACCAGATAAGATATAGTTTTCGTCGCAATAAAGTTTAGATTTCTTATAGCACTAATTATGCGATATTTTAAAAATCAAACTGGATCCATTTCTGCTAGAATTACGGGAGAAACAACCAGGTTGATTTATATTTTATTAGTATTGAACATAAGGATACCAATTCACCAATCTGTACTACTCTGATTCATACAATTTAGTTACAAAGAGCATGCTAAATTAAAATAAAGACGCAATGCACTAGAGATATTACCATATTGGGATCCTTTTTTGTACTAATCAATATCAGAACTATCTGTATTATTTGAAGCATTTGTGCTATCTGTGTACTCCTCTCCACACCGCATGAAGTATGGAGGCATAGGCTGTATAAAAGGTATTGGAAATAATGTGCGGACTATAAACGGATAGACTAGCGAAAACCATACTTTGAATAAATAATAACATATTAGCTGAAAAGGAGGCTGAAACATTTACCTAAAAGGTGACTAATATATTATTTGGAACGGCAGCTAATGTATTGGCTGAAAAAGTGTATGAATTACAGCCTAAACTATTATCCATAACTGAACCTAAGGTTGTACCTATAACTGAACCAATACATATAATTAAACTAAAGTATCCTCATGTAACAACCAAGTTATCAAAATACAGAAAGGTTAAATGTATACATTGTGATAAAGAAGTAATGGCAAACAAAATGAGCAGATACAAAAAGAGAAATGCCATAAAAATGGTAAAAGTATTAGTATTAATAGTGGTTATATTAGCTATTATGGTAATAATTATAAACCAACTTGATCGTATAGTCTATTGAATCTGGTGATGATTCTAATCCTAAAAAACCTCGTCTAACAATCCTAACTATAATCCTGATTGTATTGACTCAGATGATAATTATGACACTAACTTATGGTAGTCTGAATGAACTGCCACATTAATGTTAATTTAGCATTATCCGTAACTGATACGTATAAATATACTAAGTCTTATTATGACGGACATATAAATACTGTTCTTACTGTGATAATTGTGTCCTTCAACCAAAAGCTAATTCTGAGTATGAGCATTTATATATATATATATATATATATATATATATATATATATATATATATATATATATATATATATATATTGTGTGTGTGTGTGTTTGTATGTGCGTGTGACCAACTGAGATAGAATATGTCCTTTAAGGATAATCGCAACGCATAAATGAATAAATGTACTACTCGTTAGCGCCCTGAGAAGGTTCATAACCCAAGATTTAGAATTGTCATCTTTGCTGAGGAAACTGATAGATGATGGAAAGGTATGAAACTCTCAATACCAAATTAATGATGATCATTGAAGAATACAAGACTTTATTTCTTTCAGCACCATCACCTTAAAACATATGTCCAGATAGGTCTGAAATTGACTAAGATAGATAGAACCATCCTATTCAATCAAGAACCATGGTTACTGTCCTATACCGAAGTAAATACAGAATAATAAAGAAAGAGTACAAATGAATTTGAAAAGAACTTCTTCATATCGATTTATAATGTATTTGAAAAACAGATGGAAAATGTGCAAAGAGAACTAAAGTTGAGATATGCGCGGATGAGACAAAGATCTCCAAATCCCAGAAAATACATATCATTTGCAAGAAGGACAATCATAGATGATTTATTACTGGTCAGTATGAGAAATAAGAAGGTTATATTATCATAACGTATCTATAGAGGATTTACAATTTTAGAGCTAAGTGAAGCAATAATTTATGATTCCTACTGAACCTAGCTAAAACAATTCGGATGGAGATGTATCACACTACGTTTTTCAGATAAGTAGTAATTGTGCATAACTATTTAAACTGATAATTTCTACGAGGATATCAAACAGAACATAAATTAGTACGATACCAGTGAGTATCCGAGAAGTTACATATATACCATACCATTGGTAAATAAGAAAATTTCAGACTTGTTTAAGTCTAGACGAGTGGTATTACTATCAGAGATTCAAGTGACCTCTACTTTTTTAAGATACAGAAAGAAGACAGTTTGAAAAATATTAAAATGACGTTGATAGAAAATTGTACATTTTGAAATTGATAAAAATTGCCTGTTTGATAACAAGGTCAGTTATCATAGTATAAATTTAATTCGCTCATATAAACGTGAATAATTTAATGTGAAAATCAACAAAGTTTCACTATCTACTTTTAATGACAGTCGTTATTTAGTGGATACCTGACCCTTGGGTCATTTGAAACGTCATGAGAGTATTATAAAAGTTCTTACCATATAAAGATATATGATTAGATCCAAAATATAGAACACTGTATTTATGCAAGTCGAGGCTGAAGACATATATTGACGGAATATTTACATAGTCTAGAACGCTGAAAAATCATTGGTGTACCACCAATGGACTTCCTTGTCAAATGGTTAGCGTTGTTACCAAACGTACCTATATTAAGAAACCACATATTGATTATGTCATTAGTTGGAGTGCTTTTGATCGCTGAAACAATAGAGATGAACAACCAGTATGTTTTAAGTGGCATAATTCGGGATTGATTGATGCAAAGGATACTTTACCTAAAGTATCTAAATTGCCATCTACTATGGAAATTCAAATGCAAATGAAGAAAGCAGAAGAATTTGAATATGTTATACGTAGGGTTCGCTCATTGCGCTTATATATTCTCTGGAAATGCTGGACTTGTCTATGACAGTTGGAAATCACGTCCTACCCCCAGAGGTTTAGAGAGGTACAGAGAAGTTTTATAAGTATTTTAACAAATGAAATATAGCATTCTACAACTTTGTAATCATTGGATATTGTAGTCTCGGCAAAATTGTATTTATCATGTTGTTTTAACGTTGCAGTTATTGTTTCTTTGATTTCTGATGGTACCACATTATTTTCATCGAACACACTTTCCATTGCTTTGTTATTCCTCTTGTAGAAGACAGCGAGGAATTTTGTGTTATTTCTCACATCTTTTACTATTGCATTCTATTTCTGCACGATAATCGAGACACTTATTCCATAGTGCTTGCTATTAAAAACTAATATTTCTATGTTGGTGGATTCCTTCTTTGCATCTTCGAGGTTAGCGCAGTCCGTGATGAGAAAGAGTGTATTAGTGCATTGAAGGATATTTATGAGCAATTCTAACGACTTATCCAGTTTGTCATCTGGGTTTATCACGATGACATCGTCATCTCTGAAGAGCCACCTTATATTATAGGTCATATTGCAGATGAACGTGAGAAAGATGATGATGATGATATAATCGAAGAAATTCTATACTTAGTCCTCAGCAAATCTAATCCATTACACTTTGTCTTTCCACGATTAGTCACCAGACATGATTATATTATTGGGTTCTTTTATGTCGGTAATTTAGATATCATATATCGTGCAATAGTTTAAACCTTCTGTCTCTTTGTCTTCTATGACAAAAACGAATTTACTTGTATTGCCTTGTAATAACAACATTCATCCCAAACAAGTTGGTTAAAGTTTAATTCGTGTTTGTTCATAGTTGGCTTGATAGATGTTTCAATATCACACGTGGTGAAAATCTTGTTCAGGGTGAAGGGATAATTAATAGATTCGTTTGAATATTTGATATGCACAAAAATAATTAATGATTTAAATATATCCATAACTCTATTGATATTTTGTCTCTCTTTAACTTGTAAGGTATTAAGTATTTCAAATGTCAATGTGTTGTCCCTGATGTTACATTTAACATTCAGCATTTTAGATATATCATCAAAAGTTAAATTGGGTACACTTTTCTAAATCGTCCTTATCACCTGGCACGACATTGCTCAATTTATAATCGTTTCATTACATTTTTCATGTGAGTTAATTTCTTGCTGAAACTTGCTTTGGTTTTATCGTATTAAAACGACACGAGAAGCATAGCTTTCCTCATTCTTCTATGAGGAAGTTCTCTCCGCACGCATAACACTCACAAAGGAGATGACTATCACATTGATTAATAACAAACTCTTCCATTTTACATGACATAGACTATTTAAAATAGATTATGTTTGATCCGATTATTCTGGATGTGTAGCTGACCATAGTCGATGGAGGATATGTGCATATTGTGACCTTCCACATTCCCCGTCCTAATGATTTGCAGATGAATACCCTCTTGTAAGTTTGCCAGTCAATTGCTAGTTCTGTACAACCCGTTATCGTGTGTACTTTTAAGATCAATCCATATACAACGATCATTTGTGAAGAAGTTATTTACTCTTATGTTGGTTAGCTCTGAATTACTCTGCTGTTCGTTGAAAAAGTACTTAGCATCTTCTGTGAACTATCGTCTGAGCATATAAATTTGAGAATATGAAATGTTTGAAAAAACCCTCAATAGTTACTATTATCTTATTTATGGTGGGGTTAAATATTTATCTGTATTTGTCTGATTTGTGTTACACAATATGAGTAAATCTTTGAGACTCATGCTTGGAAAATCTAATATCACATTAGTTAGACTTGTATTAACACCCACATTAATGATTCTTTCTGCTGATGTAGTAGAAGAAAAGTATGTCATGTATATTCTTATCGTTAATACTCTGAGCCATCATTTCAGATGTGATGGTATCATAACTTAGGTAAAAGTTTTCTGACAAATAATCCTTGTTTGCATCTTCAGTTTCTACTGATGATTTTGCCGAAGTTATGGTAAATCTCAAATCTTGAGGAAGGGAAAAGATATAGAGGAGTGTGCTCTGCAAATATATGTATGCAGAGTGA
Organism: Margaritifera margaritifera; assembly: GCA_029931535.1. Classification (NCBI taxonomy): domain Eukaryota; kingdom Metazoa; phylum Mollusca; class Bivalvia; order Unionida; family Margaritiferidae; genus Margaritifera; species Margaritifera margaritifera. The sequence goes on from JAQPZY010001318.1 coordinate 124,095, forward strand.
TATACAAAATCATTTTACATGCACTATATATTAAAAAGCTTCCGTATCAGTATTCTGTGCAATACCCCCTCCATTTCGTAACTTTCTCAATTTTTTATTATTCGCACCATGTTCTCTTTTGTTGGTTCTCACGCTCGTTTGTAGTAATACATCGTTTTAGCTCTTGGAATATTGGTATCATTCAGCATAAAGATCTCACTACCATAGGAGATGGTTATGTTTTTGACCAAGATTCTTCCAATGTTGTTAACCCAAAAGTTGTTCGCATCTCCTTTAACTTTCAGATCGAATAATAGAAAGACGGAACCTCAAATACTAAACACACTAGGTCCAGAAATAGGAACCACCACTTGCAATTGCTATTCAAGTTTATCAGTACTTTGAGTATGTGTAATGCAATGATCTGTGGGATTTAAACCTATTATCCCTTTTGGTATTTTCTCCTATTTGTTCAGAGTTATCAATTTCCCATATGTTGCCTTTTAAGTAGAGAAAATACCGATACTTAACTCCCGACTGACTCCCTTTCTCGTGAGGGACAAGAAGTAAACAACAAGCATTTTCAGAAACAGTATCGCATATACTTTTATCCAATCTATATACTTACACCCACCACAGCAGCTAGATAAATATATACTCATTCTTAACCATCTCGTTAGAAGGATGGTTGAAAGCAAAAAGTTGTGGTTGTTTGGGTTTCTCCAAAGAAATATCAGTATGTATGAATGAACAGAGTGTAAAGGTATCATCCAAATTGTTTAAGCACTGGGTTTATAAACCTCGTTGTCTCAATGTTTGGCTAAGGTAGTCCAAACTCTTTGCTATATTATCACTGAACTCTGTAGTCTTTTTTGCAATTCCTCCATTGCAATATTGTGTCTTTCCATTTCTAGTATTGCATTACTGGGACCAAATAACGCAATAAATTTATTAACTCCTTCAAACGTTAGACCATTAGATGTTATACCAGCTAATATAACTGCAACTGCCATTTAATGGTAGTATATATTTATGTTTCCAGTTTTGATTCTACAGCATGCAGTTCTGTTGGATTTTCCCTTGTGCTTTACTCCAATAAACAGGATGTTGTTCTCTCCAAGATGGTATGTGCATGATTCTTTGAGTCTGTAAAGATTTTATAGTTGCTTTACTTCAAACACTCTGGTGATCTACATACAATCCAATGTAAAAGTCGAGATAACTGATATGGGCAATAATAGTAACTCGGGCATTAAGTTAAACAATTAAGTTAATGAAAATGGCATACATACCTGATTTCTTTGCTTAAATTAAATCTACGTTTACATAATTTATCAAATGCAATTGATGCTCAGCGAAACGTACGGGTGCATAATTCAGCTCATAACTTGTAACAAAAGTAAATGGCGAATCATCAAGATTACAAATTTTCAAATTTTCAACAATCCTGTGGTTATTTCCCCTTCTATTTTATGACAATGTACTATTTGTTTGAAAAGTATTATTCTCTCTATCACTTAAATCTTTCAATTGTATCTTTTTGTCCCATTTGTCGATGCCACCTCGTACCATACGTTTTGAATTTAGTTCATTTGTGAGAGTTAACAAAGTCAGATCATTTAAGGTTTCAATACTGTAGTTCATATCTAGTATGGTTAGAGTATATGTTGTTCTCATCAATCTAATAGCGCTTTCATTCACATGTAACTTATTCATCAGGTCTATTATCTTTATATTAATTTCTTCAAATTCATTCTTCTTATGTAATTGCGAAAGACTATCGCTTATAGCAATTAGTCTATCATCTAAAATTACAGTTTCTTGCTTATAAAATCATCAACTAAATTTTTATACTTCATGCTTTATCTCCTCATTGGTTAATTATTTATCCAATTGTTAAAGTTGTGAGTGCAGAGTATTGAACTTTTCTGCAGAATTCCTGATGTTCAACATGAATGTCAATATGTCTCTGTACAAATAAACGGTGAGCCAGATCAGTTAAATGTAGCGAATTACCTACATTAATGATATGGTTGTTGTTAAGTTTAGCTCACTGTTTATAGATTGATCTAGAGCAGCTGTGCTGTCTTCTTTCATTTTTTTAAACCACACTCACCAAGACCTCTTAATATCACCATTTACCTAGCGTGAAAGATATATGTAATAGGCATGCCATGAAAATCTATCACTTAGTATATTTTTCGTACCTGCTTGGAATTGTTTGTATGGACTATTAAGAGCATACGAAATGAGAATAGAGATAAATAGATTTTTAACAGCTAGAAACTCTTTCTTTGTATGGTTTAGATGATCGAGGAAAATGTACAAAGTCTAGATCTTCAAAGACACACAAACTGTATCCGATACACTAGATGTCTGATTAGATCTCTGACTGCTAAAAAGCCTAACAACTTAGCAATTTAGTTGCTTATATAGACGGTTTGATTTTGTTAAGTGTAAACAATACTTTACTTTAGAGTTATGTTTCGGACATTCTGTATCCATATTTTCTTCATTATCGTTATTATCAGTCATCGATTCATTGGCTTCGTTCATATAACAATTATAGAAACCATCAGGTATTACTATCCTAACATAAACTTCCTTTTATATAATGCAATCTAAGAAGTTGAAACATAAACAACAAAGTATTAGAGATTTACTTATTTACGTTTAGTCCTTATATCTGTTACTTATTTTCTCAGGAGCTTATCTAATATCCCATTATGTCACAATTTCTTCCCCTCTTCTTAAGCTCTTTTATGCTTTGGTTTTCTGAGATATTGTGACTAGTTTTGCCAATATAGCGATTGTATTCGTTGATGATAAAATTAAATTCTTCATAATTTATCGCATCGACACTTATTGCCTTCCTAACCATATCATCAATACCATTTAATTTGCTTATGGAAGAGGTAACTCTCTCATTGTGTGCTAATGATAAACCATTTTATCACTGAAATATCTTACATCAAACCCTAATGTAGTTGCCCCAAACCGCCAAAAGCTAAAAGGGATAATAATCCCGGTTGCTATTCCTGCTACTCGTAAGCTAGCACCTGTTATAGCCATTCTAGCAGATATGGTTTACATGCATACGTCTACCCTATTTAAAACGTATATTCAACCTTATAATTTGTCCGCACACCTCTATAATGCCCAATCACGTTAATTAAATAATTGTAATTCATCTTTCGCTATCTGAAAGTCATATCTGATGTATCATCTAATATAGAATATGCGGATAGTACAGAAGCTATGTTCTCTTCCATTTAAAGACATGAAAGTTAAAGACTAGATTTAGGTTTGGGCTTAGATGGTGGTTTATCAAATGTCATTTCTGGTGGTTTTGGTGTGATACATCTAACAGTTTTAGCAATTTTCTTGGGTTCTCTTGTCAAACTAGAACTATAATCCTTTGTCCACTAGCACTCATTTAATTATTTAATAATTATGTAGCGTAATATACCAGATCTAATGAGGTAGCCAAAGGAAACTCACTAAAATATACAGGTATAAGTAACTTAATAACGTTTTCGATAAACATCTTTGTTGGTGGACCAACACTTAATTTTAGTACCTTGTTCAGGAGCATAATGTAACCAACCACAATTGCAGAGCTAACACTTGCATGATAGACTGTGCTAATTATGTTATTAGTCTCGCTTATTTATGGGAATACATTTTTAAACCTTTTGATATACCTACCGAGGCATAGAGCTGTAACCAAAAATACTCGAAATTGTCATAATCTGATACTCTGATTTCAACATTTCTGGTAAGAGATTAGGTTGTATAGTGTGTTCTGGTGGTGTAGATTTCATGGCGTGTAGGTTGTGTAGTTGTTTATGAACATATCTCATCTTAATGTATGCTGACCAGATAGTAGTACGTATTTCAGTTGTCTTCTCTTCACAAGGCTCTTGTCTTTTTCGATCTTTTCCGCCTTCAGTTACTCTCTTGCATTATTCTGAACCTTTTTCCAAGTTGTCCGCCAAGTTCCACTATATGTAAACCATTATTCCTGGGTTAAGTGGACTTCACAACCTACATAATCATCTTTAATTTAAAGTTTTCTACCTTCTACTTAAATTTATAAAATAATGTCAAATGTTTGAAAAGTGACCTAACATGATCATTTGAATTATTTTGAAATTCAGCAGGTTGCAAATTGATGCTAAGCCAGGTTTAAACAATTGTCAAATAGAAAAAGGTATGAAGGAGTATAATAAGATTAGTGTTTACTGCAAACCTTGTAGAATCGAGTATCAAAAACAGTGGAGAAACTGAACAGCGATTGCCATAAATAAATAAGGAATATTATAGAAATTGGCGTGAGCAAAATAACAAACACAACAATTCATACTTCAGAAAGAAACGTCAGAATGACGCAAATTTCAGAATACTTTAGAACAACAAGAATTAGAATTACCAATGCATTAAAGGACAATCTCAGATCTGGAGCAACATTAAAATTACTTGGTGTTTCGTCCATGTACTTATCTTCGAATGTGATTGAACGTTGCAAAGCCAGAAGGTGGTAGCTGTGGCGAAAAGTTAGACAATGATCAGTTAATACCTTGTTCGTCTGTTGATAATACCAACCCGGACCAGCAAAGGAAATTTAATTCCTGGAAAGTCTGAGATCTATGAAGCCAAGTAAAACAAAAATAAGAATGACAAGACGCCATCCAAGAAAGAAAGCAGAGAGGATGATAAGAAACTTTAAGGTTTCAAAACAGCGCAGTTTATCATAGATGAGGTTTTGAGTCAGGTTTTCCGTCGTCTTTCTTAGGTAGTAGGGTTTTCAAAGATGTAACAAAGATGTAAACTGATATGCAGACATCAATAGCAGTTAAAACCGCTGCTGTCAGTGGCAGAACGGCGTCAAGTGCATAACAGTTGATGCTTTTTTTATTAGCTTGGATAATTACAACGGAAATGCGTCGAAAGTAGGACAGTAGCAGATAAGTATTTTCTTTAAGTCTCCATTTATTCTACCATCTCTATCAACTTTGCATCTACTACATTTTCCTTTATTATGTGTTTGAGAGTTATCAAACTAGCACTTAAAGCTGGAAAAGGTGTGCATAGAGTGGAACTTGCCGGACAACTTGGTAAGTGCTCAGAATAATACAAGAGTGATGAAGCAGAGAAACTGAAGACGAAAGGATGCAAAAGATCGAACAAGATAAGTCTTATGAAGCGAAGACAACTAACTCAAATACGTACTACTAACTGCCACATAAAAACGACAGAGGAAATAGAGATGCAAGCAATAAATACAAATGAATCAATAAACCAGCAGGTGAGAGAGCAGAACGAACGATACATGAATTTTATGAAAGATTTTAAAGCAGAAAAATGACCTCTATATTGTGTACATTTGAGGAAGAACGAGAAATCGAAGGATTTCCTAAAGATGTTGTCTGATCTTGTCTTGATCTCGAGAAAAGTATTGAAATCATTGGAAATATACATAGATGTGGATCACAAACAGAAATGGTATAAAAGAAATACTTCAGCAAAGAAACAGACGACGGTACATTAAATTCGTTGCACAATATGTTCTTGAGTCTTTGAAAGTTTGAGAGCACAGAGTGTTGGAAGTCAGTAGGATTAGAGTTTCGTGAAAGAAATAATTGAAAAGATTAATGCAAACGTTAAGCTACTACTTTGTGAAAGACTTAGTACAAAGGGAAGGGTATAACCATTGCCACAATGGCTGCAGCAGTATGAATGATGGCTACATGACTTGCATTGACAATTGCAAACCTGGTTAAGAATGTAATTTGTCCAAGTCATTCTCCTAGTTCTTCATCTAATAAAGTCACTGACAAAATTAAATAAGGTTTAAAAAATATTGCAGATTATTTGAAGACGTCAGCTGATAAAGAAATAGCAGCCACACCCGGTAGTATTAGTAGTACCATAAGCTAGTTATTATCAGCTACATCAAATATTGTTTCATACCTGTATGATTGTGTCATACTACTAAATTTAGCATTAGTTGAGTTAATATTTGTCATAGGTGTTAATGGTGTGGAGATTGCTACTACATGAGTTCGAACATAATATCTAATACTTTGATTTAGTCTGACATTTTTTCTTGTATTAGTCCGCTGCTATCTTGTACAAATAAGTATGGCCAACCAATTCATTATTCTGGTGTTGTTTGAGAGGTATGCTGCTCAGGAATGTATCGTATCTACCATTCCCTATTCCACCATATATCTGTTTCTTTTTTGTCTCCTTATATCATCATCAGACATTTCCCACTCCGTTTTTGTAATAGATTCCTGTACCATTAATAACAGTTAAATTGTTTCCTTTTAGGTATCTCCAATCATGATGTGGTGTAATATTAAAGTTGTTGTTGATTATGTTCAATTGTTTCAGACTTATCCATTAGTATTAGAGTTAAATGATTGGTCATGTTGGTAAATGCATTGAACATTCAGATAGAAGGTTTCTGATTTGAAAGTAAATATGAAGTCTGTAAACAGATTTTGCTAACATCTGGTATGTTTGAATTTGATAAGTACCAATAACTTATTTCACGTCCAGGTGTCGCACACCACACAGCTCAATAAAGCTGATTATGAAAAAGGACATATCACACTGAGCCTGAAGTGAATCATCATTGTTAAATTTAAGAGTGTAGTCTTTGCTTATATGTAATGTTCTGTATGTGAAGAGTTTATCTTGCATATCGTCGAAGTTTATGTCTCTTATTAAGGTTTTTATAACAGTAATAACAGCAGCAATAAATTCTATTGCTGGGCAAGGATAAAGAACATTATTTGATAATTGTTTGACTCTAAAATCGATTTAGAAAAGTTATGGTTTCAAAATACTCCCTGGTATGAAAGATGTATGCGATTGGTATGAGGTATCAGAGAAGTATGCAAATTAAGAGTTGGAAAACGAAATGTAATCATCATCATTCATATATAGTATTATCCTTTTATTATACTTGTTACATGCCATATTTGTATTTGGAGCGAAGGACATTAAATACCTGGGCCCGTATTCACGAAACTCCTCGAGTTGAGTGAGACACTCAACTCAAAATAACTGAGTTTGTCCCTCATGTGAGTGTGCACTCAATTTATGATTCACGAACACCGGTCTCCTTAAATTTTGAGCGCACTCAGCTGAGTGCGACGTAATACTCAAATTATTAAGTGCGTAAGCGGTCGGCTACCGCGATCTCCAGTTTTGAAAGTGCAAAAGATACTAGTTGCTAAGGATGCTCTCGCGCAATTCCGTGAACAATTTTACCGTCTGTATCAGTTTCGTCTGCATTGTGTGTATTGTGTGTGTTGTAAACTATGGATGACAGTGAAGGAAAGAAAAAACGACGTGCAAATTGGAGTGAAAAAGAAAAAGTTGTTTTGGTAGAGAGTGTCTTGAAAAGAGAGGGTGTCTTGTTTGGAAAATTGAAAGGTTGCTGTGGTGAGGGGGGAGTGAGCGTAAAAGACAAAGAGAAGGCCTGGGAAGAGGTGACTGATGCCGTTAATGCGTAAGTATCTACAATATTTACATATTCTCTTTTCAAATAATAATAGTTTTATAGAAAAAATATTGTCGTTTCGGAATTCTATCAGTCTCTGGATAACCTACATACAGTTTTTTGTAATTGGTCTACATTTAATGTTAAGGACGATATATAAACTACTAATATACATATTACTAATATACATAATATACTAATATACATAATATATTTGTTATAATTTTCCATGTATTGAGTAATACCTCTATTTATTTATGTATTTCTTTTGACATTGGTTTATCTATCTGCATCATGCACGCTAGAATGTACTTTGATTCAATTAAATACTGAAAGTATTGAATCATAATTGCATCATGATTTTTTTTTCATCATTAATGACAACATTGGAAAATAATATACAGCAAATTATATATTCATAATGTAGGATACACCCCGACCTACTGCTACCCATGTACGGGGAAAATAAATCCCCGCTCGTCCCCCCTCCCCCGAAACCCCCATGAAAAAACAAAGAACATAATATAATATGCCACCTTTTTACTTTTCACATGTATCGCTAGTCTCGTGCGGATTTTACATTAAAGTGGGAACTGAATTGACATAATTACTACATCGTTTTCATTTGTTTCCTCTTTTATTTAAAGAAACATTTTCCAGACAGACAGTCGAGAGTGGTGATTATCAACGAAACAAAAACGATTGATGCATATGCTTATCTTTATGATCTCGGTTATTGGGACACCAACCCTGGAATGAGATACAGCCTAGAGAGTGTGAGAGCCTATATATTTTGTCTATCTCTTTCTCTTTCTACCTCTTTTTCTCTCATTCGCTCTCTTTTTCTCCCTCTTTCCCTCTAATTCTCTATCGCTCACACTCTCAAACTTTATATTTCCCTTCTTTCTTTCTCTTTATCTTTTTCTATTTATGGATCGGTGTATGCAAAATAAAAAGGAGGGGGGGAGTAGGGGAGAGTGTGAACTTAAAATGAAAGCTCTTAATCAGAGATATCAACAGTAAATGGAATATACAACTAGCTTGGTTTATCATTCAAACATAAACTTCCACTCAACAAAAACCAGTGGAAAGGTTTAGAGAAAAACATGGATATAAGTGTATGTCAAATTATAACACCTGTCAAGATTTGTCGATACAGGTCACAGATTGTGACATTTATTAATATTACAAAAATGTGTTATAAGTATTTATGACATGAAGTCTTTTATATTATCCAGAAATTGTTGAATGACTTGTTATTGAGCCGAAAAGGCTTTGCCTATGAAAATTCATCCAAATATGCATTTTTATATCTTTTTTGGTGGTCGGGGTGGGAGGCGGCGGTTTAACCGCAACAACACAGCAAGGCAGGGTATGATCCAGCCTTCTGTGCAGCCCGCAAACATGTTGATAAAGCCTGGTGCCCTTATAACCTTACCTTATTTACAAGTAATAGCTCAATCCTTTCATTTGATAAGTGAAGGTCAAAGACACCAAAGGCCAATTCCCGTGTTTCCATACCTCTGTCCACGTTTCAAGCCGAACATATTTGCATTCCCTGGTAAAAATAGCGTGTAAGATTGACCAGCCGCAGAGCTAGTCACGCAGGCTTGACAGAGTCACCTGGAACCTTTTTCCAACCCTTCTGCTACACTCTGCTCCAGATGTGACCTGAACCTGCAGTGTTTTCACAGCTGAATTGCTTTGACGGAAGGCTTGGATCAAACGCCAAACAGAAGGGTGCTTGATGCCCACTATCCCCATGAATTGTGTGTGCCATCCTTCAACAATGTTGTCGGTCCTATCTTCACCTTCAATAGTCGCGTTATTCACATTCCATAATTTTGGTTTGAAAATTGAAGGTAGGCGTCGTAACACGATGTCATTTCCTCTTTGTATTCTTCAGAATTTCCCGGTAACGTATGTAGAGTTAAAGTAATGTAAAAGGTCCTCCCCATCTTCCGGCACATGTTCCCGAAGGAAGGACATTTCAGCTTTAAGATCGTCAACGGGAAGAAATGCAAGACCATCATTCATTCTAACAAAATGTCTAAATCCATCATCTTTGTACTTTGAGGCCAGTCCGAACTCCTGCACCTTCCTGCACGTACTTTGAGCAAGGTGAAAGTTACAGAGCTGGACTTGGACACCTTCTACCCAAACAAAATGGAGTGCTTGAAACATTGCCTGCTCAAAATCTATGATGACAGTGTCAGGGTCTGGAGTGTCAAATCTTGCCGCTTCACACTTGTCACAAAGTGTTTGCAAAAGCTCCTCGTAACGTGTATTATTTTTGTGCTCCAAAAACTGCATATACTGCAGGAACTGTTGTTTCAGACAGTGGTACATGGATGGAATACATTTGCCGAAAATTATTTGGCGCAACATCAAAAGTACCATCCATGTACCATCTCCTGGCCTGTGACAACTTCTCTAAACAAACCTTTGTCGCAAATATTAGAATACGTTAATCCGAGTCCTGTCCATTGTCGCACAGGAGGAATATCTCATTTTCATCACCTCCTGTAGTCTTCCAGTCACCATCAATGAATAGGTCTTTTACGGTTTCTGGTTCCTCTAGGTATAGTTTGGAACGTTGTCGTCTGATGGGCCTATTAACTAATTGCAGCCATTTTTTTTTTTTACACCGTTCTGAACATTAATTATCGGCGGTATGAACACTGGTATCTACCATCACCATCGCTCAGGCCCATTCACTTCATTGCTACAAGAAATACAGGTAAGTCTTTGCCTCAACAAGAGCCAAAAACGACCAAACGATTCTTTATATGCATCAATAGCGGCAAAAGCAGATTCCACTACAGCTAAAAATCAACCAACATCTGATCTACCTATATAACAAAACAAAATGTCATCTTGTAACCGTCAACACTATGTAAGATATGCTAGTAACTTTGTCACCAGCTTCGATCAATCAACAAAAACAACTAAGAGCGATAGTAAAGAAATCATAAACAGAAATGAAAGAAAGAAAGGAGATTTTAAACTTATGGTTCGATGTACCTCGTACTACTATACTATATAAAAAAACAACTAATGAATAAAAAGTACGATTATGTTTTTTAAAAAAAAAAACAAAAAAAAAACTATATTGCAGCATTACATGCATACATACATAAGTGTTTTGTAATACCGTTTTAAAAGCTAATAGATTGTCTTATAATAGGTTGCTTTACAATAGGTGACCGGCAATGAGTTGTCGGATAATTTGTTATTTTGTAATCGGGCGGCCTCCAACAACTATTCTCACATTTTTTCCCCGTTTTTTTCCCCAAGTCTTGTAATGGCTTTTCATTGTCTTTTTTGTTTTGAGAGTTTTGAGCCAGACTGTTGTTTGCCTCCTTGGTCGCCTACAACTCCCGCTCCCATATTCTTTTCCGTATGACAACGAGCTGTACATTTTGCCTGTATTCTGTACATTTCCATATTGTCTTGCCCTTAATTTGTTTTTCTTTCCAAAAGGTGCTTCCATCCAAAAACAATAAATACTTTTTTTCTGACTGTTGATAAATTCCAGTGCCATGACTTCAAATTCAACTGAATTTTTACACGTGGTAAGGTTCGCTCTTATTGAGGCCCTTTTGTCGCTATACCCAGTCCTACCACTCTTGTTTTTATTCCGAGCAAAAAGATAGAACGTCGAGTTATTACAGGGAGCACTGCCATGGACAGGTGTAGGTATGTCAGACGCGATAGCCCAAAAGCCCCATATTTAAACAGTTTCTACAGGAACATTTCATCAAACGTGTTCAAGCAGGCCTGAATAAAGATGGTCACATCTTGTTGATGGACATAAATCACGTGTCCCTATATGGATTACAGGACAACCACCCCCTGCTCAATTCCCCCCCCCCCTCAAATTACCTCCTGGCAATTACAACCCGTGTCACCCCCCTCACCACTTACAATTATTCCATGGTCAAATACATGTCAATACCAGATAAAATTACAAAAAGAAAATGTGTTGGAATGGAGTTTATGGCTTTAGTAACTTGGTTGTTTTTATTATGTTCTGATTTACATGTAAGCTAAAGACTAATATTTGCAATAAATTCCAGTTATTCCAAACATGTACGTTTGATTGTCACTTAGTTTGCAGAATTAAAGTTCAATAGTCCACGATGTAGAATAAACCTTTTTTTCCTTGCGAGCCAACATTGTTCTGTTTCAGGACTTACAAACTGATATTCTAGAATATCTTCAAATTCAAATATTCTTCAAACTTAGTAGCTGTTGAAGCAATTCTATACATGCTGTCTGTTTTGTCAGGAAGTAAGGCATAGATGCACGGCAAGTTCCGACCGTTAACTAATGCATGAATTGTATAAAGTTAGGGCAAAAAGACCTGGCGCCGTTCTAAAAGTTCCATCCAGAAACCAATGACGATTAGTTTGGAGAATATGGATGTTCCAGAAACAAGCGTTCTCTTTTTTGTTTGCCCGGAGTCGTAGAGGAGAAAATCCTGACCATCTGTAGTCATCTGGTAGCGATCAGTTGGCGCCAAATGAGCAAGTGGTTTGGTAACACGAATTGGAATTGATATCCTACTCGTCTGCATCTTATAACATTACGAGGCAATATATGTATCGTGGGTAAATTTGCTGCAGTATCTTGACTCCGTGATGCAATTCAATGAGTAATAATTTGTTGCGGCGCTTGATCTGTCTCTTCAGCACGTCTTTTCGTGGCTTGAACGGATTGCAAAACTTATCGTGCTGTTTCGGGTCTATGTGCATGTTCATGCCAACGTCCAACAATGTCTTGGCCTCCAACTTTCAACTTGGCTTTGCATGCTGCTGCATTACGGCGGTTTTCACATTCATATGATACAATACCATCAGAATTTTTTTTTTTGCTTCACATATATAGAGCCTTCAAAAAGTAAATTATCCTTTCGTCTTTCAGACTTCACAAATTCCATTGTTTTGAACTGCATGTGTTACTAAAACCTCAAAAGTAGCATTTGTCAAATTTTGTTTTTTTTTAGTATTTATAGAGCAACAGACCGGAATCAATTTTGAGCCTATTATCACAGGTCATTTTTGTCTTCAATTAATGGTACATCAAAGGTCGCCATGCATGATTAACTAAATACCTTCTCAGAATATTAATTATCCTTTCCTCTTCTCTCGGACTTAACATATTCCATTGTTTAATTATCACAGGTCATCTTAGTCTTCAAATAATGAAACGCCAAAGGTCGCCATGCTTGCTTAACTGAATGTCTTCTCAGAATATTGATTGATCCTTTCCTCTTCGTTCAGACTTGCCAAATTCAATTGGATTCAAAAATATATACATATTTAGTGAAACTATTGACAAAAAATACAGGGGCCATTTTGGTTATATGTGAAGCCCGCTGTCGGGCTTAGTCAGATAGTCCTCATAGGAGTACTTAAATAGATAGGATGTGTTAGTTGGTATCATTATACGCGCAATTACAAGACCTTCCCGTGGGTGGGTTGCGATATTAAATCTAAATACATTTAGTGACAATATTGTCAAAAAAGCAGTGAAAGAATTGCTCCGCTATATGAATCTCGGAAATGTCGGGAAAAGTCGACATTTCCGAGATTGTGTGAAGCCCGGTTCCTTGTGGGGCATTATACTAGTATGGTATAGTATTATAGCCGTTCTAGTTTTGGACTTATAACATTTTCAAGCGATTCAATGATAAGTAGCTAATATTAGTAATATAATATTGTTATAGCCTTCCGACTTATACAATTTTCCAAGTCCAAAACATGGACAGCTATAGGGTTAGGGTTATATATATATATATATATATATATATATATATATATATATATATATATATATATAAATATAAAAATATAAATATAAATATATGTATATGTATATATATATATATGTATATATATATATATATATATATATATATATATATATATGTGATCGTATATTTTCATCATTCGTTGCGAGCAATTTTACATTATGTATAATTTCGTATATTTTCATCATTCGTTGCGAGCAATTTTACATTATGTATAATTTCGTATATTTTCATCATTCGTTGCGAGCAATTTTATATTATGGGCTTTTCACAATATATTCATATAGACGTAGAGCTTGAGAAACAAAATCCGAAGCCGAAAATATCAGTCAGACATACTATAATATCGTATATTTTCATCATTTTCCGTTTCGAGCAAATAAGGGGGCTTAGAATTGTCCATAGGTCACTACTAGGGGGCTTAGAATTGTCCATATAGCACCTACTATTCATTGTCCAGCGTGCCTGGACAATCGGTATTGCACCATGTCCGGGGAACACGGACATACGGTTTAACATTGATGTATAGTAAACACGGACATCACTTAACATGGATGTATAGTAACCCTGGACAAACCATGTACGGGTTAAATGGACAAAGATTTCTAGAAACAACCCTAGCTGACGAGACTTGATTGGTGAGTTAGTTCTTTTTCTACAATGCACCTGTATTGGATATTACTAGTGAGTTTGGAGCAAGGTTCTGCATTGTAGAATGATTATGTGTTCATATACTTCAGTGAACAAATCTAATACTTTAGATATTACTAGATTATGCGCAAATCAATGTGAAATAATTGTTCCATGTTATTCCATTAATGCCGCATTGTAGCGGAATGAATAATGCTTGACATATAACCCAACCATATTAAACCACACGGTTTGATCATTGTACTTTTTACTCACTACTTTTTGTAGTACTGAGCATAGCATATGAATACCTGACTCACACTACAACAATAACAAAATTATTTGGACAGTATTGAACAGTATCTTACAAGACTGGAGATGCGATATAGCCTATTTAATGTTGCACAGACCCCACTCCACAACCCCCTCCCCCCCCCCCCCCCCCCCCCCCGTCCCAGTGGCAGATCCAGAAATATCTTTGGGGGGGGGGGCGTTCACAAATAGCCAAGGAGTCCTAAAGCCCGTTGTACGAAGTCCCGGGAAGCTCCTGCATTTTAACCGTTTCCAGGGAATAATTTTACCGAAAACTTGCTCTAGGAAATGTTCGAGTTGCACCACCCTCATTGTTTTGGTTTTTGTTGTAATTTGGAATCAATTTAATTCGTTTTAAACCGACAATAGTGAACTTCGATGATCTAGAATTACAATACAAATGGACTTCCTTTAACCAAACTTCTCTTAGGATACAATAAAGTTCGGGTGCAAGAAGGATCTTCAATGAAAGACCGATGGTTATAACAAATTTACACGCATTACATGTGTTTGGTTTGAATAAACCAATAATCTGCATGAAAGAGTCCGATTAAACATGGTTCTAGTGTATTAGTGAAACATTTTCTCTGTTGCTTCATTTCGGTTTTGTTTCTTAATTTTTCTGTAGACGCCATTACATTGGTTGAAGATTTTCCGCTTCATGTACTTTTATTTTTTTTTTCTACATAACTGGGCTAGTTCCAGCAGATTTAATGCATCCGATTTTGTGACGTCAGTTGTCCAAAATAACGGAATCGCACGTGGTACAGTATTTTTTTCCGCCATTCTTATATTTTATTTTTTTTTTTTTTTTTTGTTTTTTTGGATAATAATTTGCTGTGTACATACGTTTGCTGGAGCACTAGGAAAAGACTTTGAAATCCAGTGTTTTGCTCTCGAGGTCAAACTCTTCTCTCGTGCGCACAAAGCAAAATGTGTATTGTCCCATAGCTAATTTATGCTTTAATTGGTGTAAACTGCAATGTTTTAAATATCGCATACGTTTGTTTCTTGCAAATGTTTTATCACGTAGTTTAGCTGCAAATAAATACACAAAGAATTTTATAATTTTTTCTCTTTTCTTTAATATTATGGATTATAAATATGGCACTTAAGCTTAGTCCAAATATATGCACGTTTCTGAGTGTTTTCAGGCGATAACATCTTTATGTGAAATCTGATAGATAAGTGTCGGTGACAAAGTTTGTTCAGGAGGACTACCGCCAGCTTTTCAAAAAAGGTTCCATATTAATAGAAAGGAAACATACGTCGCTTAACCGATACGATTTTTGCACATGTGACATTTTCGTAGTTTTGAATAAACTAATAGAAAGTTTCTATAATTTGCCTTTACACCCGTTTGCATGACTATGTTTTATTGTATATTACTCATCTGTTGCAGCTGACTAGAGAACTCGTTCACTTTTTCTCACCTTCTTCTATGCATATAGTCAATCGTTTACGTCTGCAACATACGACTGAATTATTTTCTAGTAATTAAGTGCACAGTTCATAATTTGTATAAAATGAGATTTAAGAAAAGTTGTTTGCGCATTGTAATATTTCTCAATTAAATCTGTATTTTCTCTTATAAATCGTCAACAAATACAAAACAACACGTGATATTCAAGCCTATAAAGCCTCGTCTAGTGCTTTTTTTGTCAATAGTAAGTTCTCACGTGCAATCATATCACGAATAATGTAATTCAGTAGGAAATTACATTTTATATTAATTCATTCAACATAACGTAAGTGTTGGGCGTGATTTACAGAGATTGTCAAAATACGCAAAACTGTAATCTGATCAGCGATGTAACTTTACGTTCTATTGAGATAGGACCTTTTTGAGAAGTTGGCGGTAGTCGTCTTGATCAAACTATCTCGTTTACCCTTTTCAATCAGATTAAAAATAAACAGTTATCGCCGATAAACGTGCAAACACGTATTTGACAGAGTTTTGGTGACTAACTTTGCATCCTCATTTTTCTACATACAAGAAACAAAAACAAAACCTACATTCTCGTTCTAACCGAGCAAAGTTGATCTGCATTCTAGTTCTAACTTCCCCCATATCGTATTTGATTTATTAAGTATATCATATGAATGACACGACAGAGCATATAAGTTGTCACCAGAGTTTAGGCATTACTGTTACTCTTTCAAATGAACAAGAGCATGCCTTCCAGCAGAACTCTGGTTTATTCATCATGGAAACTAGCCGTGAACCCAAAGTGCAAATGTAAGGGCACTAAATGAAGCTATAGACACCACAGTTCTGAATATGTGTTGTCTGTTCCAGGCACGAATTTTTTCCCGGATCCAGGTTTCTTCTATAAGAAAACAAAGAACAGAATTAAATAAAATTATAGCTGCATTATATGTAGTGTTATAGTATAAAACAAAATCTCTAATAATGGGACATATTAAAAACACCGACATGGTTCTAATTTTGTTTGTTATATAGGGCTATTAGCACTTTGCGAAACGGAATGGAATGGAAGCAAAATCACTGGAGTTTCTAAAAGTATAATTTTTGCCTTCGCCTATAATGAGCTTAATCTAGATGTGCCTATTTTAAGTATATCTTAATAGTATTATGCTTGAATTCTTCTTCAAGCGTAGTCACATAATATTAATGAATCAGTTAGAGAATGTCATGCTTTATGTTCATTATCTGTAATTGATCCATTCCGTTCCACCGAATGCCATCACCCGGAGGGATCTTGGTATATTGCGGAAAGGAACCAGATAAAAATGTGCAATGTTTAATTTAGTATTTGTAACGCTATAGTATTAGTATTTTAGTATTTGTAACACAATATTCTTAGATGCATTTACCAAACACAAGAAGATACTTTCAAATCTAAATGATTTTAATTTTAATTAAGCAAGCTTATACTTCTGACCGATTGTTTCATGAATTTGTTTGCTATGAATAACGCAATCATTTTTCTACTAATATGAGATCTTGTTCTTTGTTTTGAAGAATACATACTTTGGTAGGTATGGGGTAAGTAGTTAGGTTGGGGTGAGGAATGGCGTGGCAGGCATGTAGGTTCTTCCGTCTGAAATATTTAGTTTATTCATATCTATATGTATATGTAATTTAGAAAGAAAAAATATTGTTTTCATTGCATTCCGCTAAAAACCTATACCCAAGGCAATATTGGTATTATGCGGAATGGAACAGAACAATTCAAAATATAGACAACTTTACAGAATCATACATGTGCGAATGTATGTCTGCAGTAAAGCTTTCTGTATATACATTTCGTCATTTCAATGGATATATATAGGTGAATAAATGGGTATGCAGATACCTTGTAGTTGATACGTAAGTTGGTAGATAGGTAGACAGATAGGTAAATACGTGGGTAAAAAGGTAGGTTGCATGGTTGACAGTAAAGTAGACTTATGCCTGTCTTACATATTTATGTACTAAAACACGTGCTTTTAGAATAACACATAAACATGATTCTGTAGAAATTCGATTGTTCCTTTCCGATCCTCAGAATACTATTATCCAGTGTAGCATTTGTATTGTGTGGAACGGAATGGAATCTGTTGAAATTAAGACATCTCTGTGCTATCAAGCATTTACATAAATGTATATGTCTCTCATTCTGTATGTCTATATGAATTTACAACGGTTGATGTGCATGTATATGTCTCAGCGAATGAATGTGTGCAGGTAGGTTGGCTAGTTTGTTTGTTGGTTGGTTGGTTACAAAATATATATATATGCATCTGTCTGGTATTTAAACACGAAAAAATTTTGCTTGAGATGTCACTATGTATCAACACAATTTATATGGAAATTCTGTGGTCGCGTTCCTTTCCTCAAAATAACAATATCGACAGGGATATTATTACTTTGCTGAACGGAATGAAACCAGTTTGAACAGAGACATATCTATATTATGTTATATTGACGTAAATGTACGTGTATGCCATTATATTTGTTTGTATGAATTTACAGCGGTTCATGTGCATGTAAATGCCATATTTAATTAATTTGGAGCAATTTGGCTTGCTAATTGGTTTGTTGGTCGGACGTTTAGAATATATATATATATATATATATATATATATATATATATATATATATATATATATATATATATGCCTCATGGGGGTATCTATGTACGAAATCAATTTGCGTGAGATATTAGTACGTATTAATATAATTTGTATAGAAATTATGTGGTTCAGTTCCCCCTTCTGCAAAATACTAATATCCCAATATCAATATCAAAGGGGACATTAGTATTTTGCGAAACGGAACGGAACCAGTTTAAACGAAGACATTTCTATGCTATGATATATTTAGGCAAATATATTTTTACAGAATTATGTATCATTTCTTTTAAATAATGTTATAGTTTATTAGTTTATGACCTCTGTATAATAGTCTAATAGGTGTCGTTTTGCAGAGTACACATATACGGTAATTTCAATGGGACCCAGTACATTGGGCCTGGGAAAATCAATATTATCGTTTGAAGCATTAGTCTTGTCACGTGATTCAACGCGTGGAGTTTTGTACTTGACCTGGCCTGGATTTTGCAATTCAGGAATGATTCATTTTGTTGACCAGAAGTTTGATAGTGAGATCGTAATATTAAGATGTTGATTTGAGACAGAATAAGAAATGGGTTTTATTTGTATTTCAATGACAGAAACTCTAAAATAAGATAAAATCGCAGCGTTCGTCATTCCTACATAGTTTCGTCAGCTTGAGAGGTCTTTAACGAAATTGGTTCTTTGTCTGTGATATTATGCTTCAGAGGTATTATTATACAGTACATTTTGGATTTAGTACTGCTACTTCAGAAATATTTTCCAGACAGTACACTTTTGGAATTAACTACTAATATTTAAGAATTACTCAGCTCCGCTGGAATTAACGCAAACATCTCTAGAACTTGTGTGATACTCTATATTCACAAGGATTACTTGGAATTAATAACACTTGGATATAACTGATTCTTGTTGGCACGCCAGCACTTTGGTGGTTTCATTCGGAACGCTCTTCATTCGGAATAATTTGGATTGACTTCCGGATCAGCGAACATTAGAACAATTTAGGACTTTTAAGGATATTCTGTACTGTAAGTTATTTTTAATTCTTTCACTTTGATTGTTTGTTGAAATATTTTTATATTTTAGGAAATTAAATATTTCTCTTTTAAATCTTGAAAGCTTGTTTGAGTCTACTCTTTTGTTAGATTACCCCTAGTTGTAACAATATGACTTGAATTATGTCTCTCCGTATGAATTTGAAACGGTTTATTGGTATATATATATATATATATATATATATATATATATATATATATATATATATATATATAGATATATATATATATATATATATATATATATATATATATATATACATATACATATATATATATATATGCGTCTGTTTGGTATATATGTAAGAAATAATTTCGTTTAAGATCTTAGTAATAAAATTTGTATTTAAAGGACGTGGTTCCGTTCTGTTCCACAAAATACCAAACTCCAGGGGTCATCCAATACTCATCAAGTTTATTAATCGAAATTTTCTCTCAGTTTTTCTTCTCAATTCCCCATACTTACAGATATGAGTTTTAAAAATCATTTCAGATAGAAGGATGCGTAAATAGCTACCTACCTGCAAACCTGCCAACCTTAAGTAAGTACCTATCTACCTACCTACGCACTAATGCATCCTTGTGCTTTCCTACATTAGTCCATTTACACATATATTCAACAAAACAAAACAGGTCAGATATAGTGGACACATTGATTACATTATACATAACGAACAGATACATCCAAAAAAAAATTTAAAATTAATTAGCTTATTGACGTCAAACTGAAAACTATTTAGACTAACAAGTATATATCTCTGCTGAGTATATGGATGCGCAGAATATAGAATACAGAACACAAAAATTAACACTCTTAATATTTATATGGCTAATGGAATTTTTTGGAGCAGAATGGAACACTTAGAAGCATTTAATGTAAAGTATGAAATTTCTAAACCGATGCATTAATATTATGCGACTGCACTTGACGAAACAATTAAACGTGATAATATTCAAATATATTTTTAACAAATAGGCACACAATGATTCAGCTCTTTATAGACGAATTAAAAAGAAATATTTTGAATGAGACAAAGAACACTATTTTGGTTCCCATATGTTCCGTTTTATTCTGTTAAATACCAACAGCCGTTTCAATAGATAGTGATATTAAAAGAGCATCGGTATATGTGGGGAGACGTTGTCCTAGAAAAGAAATGTTTCGAGTTACCTCCCTTGACTGATCAATTTGCAATATTGCCGCGATGACACTAAGTCATTGATTCAGTTTATAACTAAATATCTACTTAGTGACTAAATGCTTTGAATAACTAACAAGCTAGCCAACCAATCAACTGACTAAATACACAGATAAATAGACAAACAAATCAATCAATCAATCAATCAATCAATCAATAGACCTCACGTGTACTTCGCATCCTACTTTGTATCAATTTGTACACCATATTGCCGGTCTTCTTTCCAAAATGGAAAACACGAGTTTCTAAAACGGGAAGGAATGTAATTTTTTTGTTATTCCAAAATTACCGGAAAAATTTTCAGCAACCCAATGTCATATCACTTTTTTATATAAATGATTCACTCTCACTTTAATCACGTCATATAGATTTAATGCATGCTAATTTAAACTGTTTCCGCGTTAATAATATAATATTTTCTTTATATTTGCTTAGAATCTAGTTCTTTCTTTCATTTTTGTGTGCTTCTGTGTCTCGCTCACTCTCTCCCACCCCCCACCCCACACACACACGCACGCACGCATAAATTCATAAGGTACAGGGGTTTTTTTTGTATAACTATCCGCCTCTTTGCAATGGTTTTAAGTTAATATCTTATCGGAAAGTAGCAAAGCAGGTCGCCGCAGCTTTCTTCTTACTATTTCCTTATCCCCTGCCTTATAGATTATTCCATCCCTACCTACCGACCTAGTCCGACCTCAAGGATATTGACCGTTCTATTACGTAATAAGTGTACACAACAGTTTTGCAACTTTAAAGACATATTTCCATTATAATTAAATGTATGAAATTTTCATCTTGGACGGTATAATAGGGCTATGTAAACACACAAGTACACACATGCGAACGGGTAGAAATGCATAGTATCCATTTAATTTTCTTTGTGTGACATAGTTAAAAGCAAAAATCTATAACGAGTGGTCAGATAGAATATGATATCTAGATCATTTTCCGTTCGTGAAGTAATTGTTTTAAGATATAGTTGGAGCTCTTGATAAAATTATTTCCCAGGGATTGTCGTTCAGATACCAAGGCATTCGGATTTTACTAAGTACTATTAAAGAGGCCTCACTGTACCCGATCATAGCGCGATAATCTCCAAAGACAGCTCCCACCACAGAGTTCTCAGGTACAACCTTCTAACTTTATAAGTAGACGCGGCCTTGATGATAGGCCATACCAGATTCAGTGGGTGTGTGTGTGTGTGAGTGTGTGAGAGAGAGAGAGAGAGAGAGAGAGAGAGAGAGAGAGTTTAGCATTTGCGGTCGCGTAGGTTTTGCTAACCCAGAAATAAGCCACATCCATCAGTTTTGCATTTATTTAACCAATACGGGTTCATATATCTCAATTCTGCTATATGATGTTCGTCTGTATACCTTTTATTTATTTCTATGCTTGTTTATTTATTTATTTATTATTTATTTATTTGCCAAAGAATGTTATTTGTCACAAGAAATGACTCTTTTGATTGTACTGATGTTTTGTTTTTTTTTTCTTCCTGAGCTAAACTTGCTTTTCACAATACAAAGAAATCAACATTTCCATCTTGGTCCATTCTGTTTTTTCAGACACCTTGATTACTCTGATAGATGGGTTAAGCTTTGAACCTGTGTTGGACACAAACAAAAGAAACATTTTGTCGTGGTTTTATCATATTACCTCTTCTCTCTAGACAGTCCTTCTCACATAGTTTTCCGATATCGGGGGACATGACGAGGAGGGTCCATGGCCAAATGCTGACAAAAGCAGTAGAAGCTATTAGGTACATCTTGCACTTGTTTGACGGCACTTCAAAATAGTAGACGCCATATCCACATGCCGCACCCAGAAGAACCAAGCTCCCCTAGTAAAGTATAGTATAATACCATCAATAGAGAGTTATTATTGTTATTATAATTATCATTATTTGTATCATTTTCTTCAAATTTATCATCATCGTCATTGTCATCATCATCATTATCGTAATCAGTCAAAAAATAGTACTGAGGATAAAGTAATGACTAAAACAGTGAAAAATGTATGTCCTTCGACAACGATGATATACGTTGCAATAAAATCTGGAACGTTTAAATCAAACTGCCAGATACAATTTGAGTAAATGTGCCTGCATGCATTAGTTTTCCATGTGCATATACAATACAAACATATATACATGTATATGTCTGTATGTAGTAAGATTGGTCGTGTGCATTTATGTCTGTGTCTGTTAGACAGGATGGCACAGATAGAGAGAGAGTGAACCCGAGACAAAATCAATCATTTACGATTTATTTTCAAATACCTGACTTTATGTCACGCAGCTAAAATTATTTTGAATTTTCTGGCATTTTTCTTTTCCTGTGGTGTTTTCTTCTTGACGAAGATATTAGTATCGGACGCTGGAAGACATCGCGGGAAAACACAACACATCCAACCAGATTTATGTTTACGAGAGATCTAATGTTTTCATACCAGAGTTCGAATATGTGCGGCATTAGGTGCTAACAAGTATTAGCTTCCAACAAGTTTAAACGCTCCGTTATTTTCAATTTATTGTTAGGTTTGGACAGAAATAAACTTTGTTTTATAAATTTTAGTGCCAAAGGGAAGGATAAGTAGGTCAGGTAATCTATTTCAAGCGGGGATATTCTTATAGTCTTGAGCAGGTGTGGGATAACTTAAAGCGGGAATATTCTTATATTGTTGAGTTGGTGTGGGACAGCTTAAAGGTGTTGAGCAGATGTGGGATAAGGTTGTTTTCATGCCTTGTTTTTTTTTTGGGGGGGGGGGAGGGGGAGCGCATGTGGATTTCTAGCACTAAGTAAATTCCTATGTTGTGCGATATCCGTACACGAACTGGATTTCCCCTCAAATAGAAAATATTGCAAAGCACGTGTAGACTAACCCTTGTAATATACCTTCGCTTTTGCTATGACGCAACTAATGCAATGCGGTTTTGTGGTGCCTCTCAAAGCATGGCTGACAAAAAATAGTACCTGGTTTTCCTTCTTTTATTCCCTACCACCAAGTCTAGAATGATGCTTAGTGCCTTCAATTTTTGTTCATACATTGGCGGATAATAGGGGTCCATGCCACTTGATTGTGTTACTAGAATGTATGTATAGTCCATGGGGCAGATAGGTAAATCATCCTCCACTGGAGGGACTTTTGAAAATATAAATATTCTGGTAGATCATCCTGTTAGTAAATGAAATCTACTTCTTGAATGGTTCTAAAGTACAACAAACAATGTCAAATGTGGGCTTATTTATAAAACCTCGAAAATACGCGAGGCATATCTATCTAAGATGGACAATTGCACAAGGAGTAACTTTATGGTTGAATTTCTTATTATATGTGAACACGAGTACATGAAATATATAGTTTCTTTCAGTCAAGAGACTTTTGAAAATAATAGTTAACAATTGTGTTTATTATGCTAGCTGTCTTGCCTGTGACGTCATGTATTGCAAACTCTAGGGAAACATTATATATATATATATATATATATATATATATATATATATATATATATATATATATATATATATATATATAGACAGGATGGCACAGATAGAGAGAGAGTGAACCCGAGACAAAATCAATCATATATATATATAATCAATCAGATATATATATCCTCATTTGAAACAATCTCATACAAGAATTGTTTAAATACATTAAAGTATCTTGAATGGCCTTAAGAACACGAGGATTTGTGTAATACAATAAGACGACTTGCGCTTAAGAATTTTCTCACCATGTACAGTTAATAACAATATTGTCTCATAATGTCCTCAAACTGTATGTCACTCTCCTCTTTTTCAAACATTTTGTCAATCGTGTTGTCAAAATCAATATTATATTTTTCAAAATCCCTTTAAGCGTCAACATGATTGCCAACAAAGCTGTGATGTACGGGTAAAAAGTTAACTAACTCTGGTGGAACGATATGCTCTTTTGTACAGTTGTAGATGAACTCTTTATTATCAGCTAATGTCCGTCTATTTCCATGAGGGCTTGGGATATCAGGCCACGCGATCGAAGCATATTAATGTTTAGTAATTGATCAATTCGATCAACGCTAGAGAATGCATAATTGGACTTGGACTGGAACTTATGTATAAACAGTTCTGTATGTAGATTATTTACATCCATGCAAGTTCATTTTCAATACAAATGGCAAAACAAATCATTCCAGCTCTTGTACAGTTTTCAAGATTTTCTTCACCATTCTTTTACTTTGACGGACAAAGGAGCTTTCTGTACCGCAGCCCGAAAATGAATGCAGTGCGAGAAGTGCATTGGAAAACTCTCTTCTCTTGAGCAATTGTTACTCAATTATGTGTCACGTATATCAAGCATATTTTGAACTTTACTTAACTCGATTTCATGTATGTTCATTATGTTCATAAGCAATGTTCTGTGGTACCAATCTACAGTATGAAATATGCCATTTTCTCTCACTGAGAGTTTAGTCGATAAATCTAACTGAACTTTTTCTGGTCCCAAATCTTTAATTTTCTACTTTTTTTCCATAAATATGGCTCAACTTCTTCAAAAACTAGAATAATATCCTGTTTAGTTTCATAGTTTTCTGCTTTAAACCTATACTTGTTTAAAAGGCCTGTTTAATGAGTCTTGCAATCTTATTGTTATCATTTTATTTGTACTTTGAAGAACTATGTTTGTTTCTCTTTTTGTCGGAAGATGAATTAGAGGAAGACTTAATACTCTTCTTTCAGATTTTGGTATTTTTGTGTCAATCAAATTCTTACCAATTAACACCATTGACCTTAAAACTAGGTCTAAAGTGTTGACTAACTTATTAGGATATCTGACAAACCATAGCTATTGAACGCCTAAATATAAAATAGGCGAGAAATTTATGATCTCAAAATATAAATCTATTTATTCAAAAGGCTGTCTTCCTAATTTCATGGAAGAAATATTTACAGTCAGGCAGGTAATTTTGGGTATATAAATTGGAAGTCTTAAAGGGAGAGAATATTGAAGGAATATTTTAAGACCAGGCGTTATTTATATACCACAAACAAATTAATCACATCGATAGATACCAATGTGATTATCGATATGATTAATTTTTTGTAGAGAGCGCGCACATGCCATCTCTAGTCTATCCTCTGGCATCCTCTGTCTAATGTACCTTAACTGCCCCTGACAGAATTCATTATCTTTCTTACTTTCAACTAAGCAGGTAATCGTGCCAAGGGATTGTAACCTATATTAACTAGAATGCCCAGTGATTACGATTACACATGGTTGAATTCAACCACACTGAGTACACGTGCGAATCAAAAATTCTAGAATACTCAGGAAGTAATTCAATATATATAGTATGGTCATCCATCAGAGGATGATGTGCACAGATGAGCACTCGTGTGCATGTAATCAATTTTGATTCATTAACCCTGGCGCTAGTTTAAGGGTCGTATTCCCCATTCACTCAGGACCAACATCTCAATCAGACTGTCATGCCGAAGAATGACTAAACAACAAACGATATTGCATCCCAATTAAATTTAGAAAAAATATGACTTAGGTCAGGTGGGTCACAACTGCACATAGATCTCATTGCCTGCAATGTATATACAATGTGTATACCTAGCGCTTTAGCTGTCAAAACGATCTACTTAACAGATGTATGTACGTGTGTGTGTATATATATATATATATATATATATATATATATATATATATATATATATCGTTAATAAGATATCAATATATGACATAAAAACTTTTAATCAATAAATATAAAACGAAATGTTTAGCAAAATCTTTCTTGTCTGCCATTCCCTCCTCAGTCCATGTGTGAAGAACACTCACTATGGAAGACAAATCTGCCCTTTATACTAGAATAAGGTCCAATTATACGGAATTATTTAGAATACAATGTGTCTCATATAAGCTCTGAGTTTTGTGTTCACCTATCTTGAGACCATATCAATCTAAATACCGTTTTACACCAAAGAGACAGACAGACAGAAATGTTGCACATACCTTCTAAAGATATATAATTTACTATTGTGTGAAGTCGTGTAAGCTAATCTGCATGTACATGTAATTTCATTTAAACACTTTTAACGTCGAATACTCTAGATTTAAAATTTTAGTACTCAAAAACGTTTAAGTCTTTACTATGTTTTGATTACTCTTTACAAAACAAAAACAAAAATGTACCAAATGATAATATTACTGTACTGTTTGGTTAGATGCAATATTTAGTCAATACATCACCATAAATAGTGTTACGCAGTTCGGTCAATGACCTAAAGAATCAATAATCTCATTGAATTCAGCTGTTTTTGTAAATTATACCATTTAAGATCTTCATTTAGCAAAGTGTGTTTACCTCAACGTATCACCATGCCAATATCCAATCACGTAAACATGACTTAGTCCATTTTTAACGTCCAAAACTAAGGCTGCAACGTTTAACAAAATGTCTAAATCTGTATTTCGTTTACAAGAACCGAAATGATGCCGTTTAATAGAAATAATTAGAAACTCGACATTTTCCCCTGTCGACATGTCAGGCTTACTGAAGAGTTGACAGCTATTAAGACCTCACTCACTTGCTGTACGTCTTTTACCTGTTAATATGACAGGGTAAAACACCCCTTGGATCGTCGTGATATTGTTTCCAACTGCCACTTACATGTACATGATGAAACAAGAATCAATAATGCAACCAGATGTATTGTCCAGACATGCGCACAGGATGGTAGAACCTGCAATGACTATTAAACTATGCAGTGGCTAACAAACTTTAAACGGTGCTTCTTCAAAATAAAATGTTATTAATCGAAGGTTTTGCTATCAAATACGAGTTTGAAAGACAAAATAATGTACTTTAAAGGATTTTTTATCAGCATTGTTAGTCAATCAACGTTATGTGTCATGTTGTGTAATAAGCACTACAACCAATTCTTGTCAACTTCTACTTTTTCCTAGGGTTGCCACATTCGATGTAAAAATCATACATAATTTAAGACAAGAATTAACAGAAACATCATACGAAACAGTTCTCTTAAGCAGAGATGTGGAATATATAATTGAACTGGAACGGGTAGTTCATGCATCACTGACAGCCACATGCATGTTCATTGATATGTTTACCGATTTTATAAACATTTACAGGCAGTAAACTAAATTAAGGCGTTTACACGTGTAGACGTTGCAGCCTTATGCAAAACTTGTTTTTAAAATCATCTGTTGAAGAGAGGATACAATCGTAGATCACGAAGTGAATGTATGCGGGTAAAAATTATTACTAGATTTTTTTTATATTTGTTCATCCCGGATATCCGGCGCAACGCTGTCATGTAAGCGGTAGGACTTAATTTTGATTCATGACGTGTGATAATTAAGTCTTAACTGATGAATGTAGGATTTTGTATTTTATTCTGAGCGAGTTTTGTCCTAATGAGCATCTAAACCAATGAGCTACTGGCGTTTCCATAGTCGCTACGCTCCTATATGCTGTGGTTTTATCATTTATATAGCAAGGGTTAAAACCTCACAGCTTGCATTTGTTTTGTGGCTTAGGAATGTGCGCGGTTAGGAAATACAGGGTCCATAATTCCGGATTTACCTACCTCAGCTATACATGAACAATTACAAATGTATTCTCTGGCTTCACTCTTTGTTTTTTTATTTGTTTTTTTTTTTTTTTGTTTTTTTTTGGGTTTTTTTTCTTCTTTTTACGTAATTATTCCTTTGATTTATTGATCTCTCTGTTTCATATTTTCATTCTGATGATTCTCAATTTCCTTTTTTATGTTCTCAGAGTTCTCCATCTCATAATGTTTATTTACGTTTGTTTCCAATGTTTAACAAACATATATCAATTGCTTCTAAATTGAAATAATAAGCCATCAAATATCCACGATTAGTTTATGTTTGTATGTGCATTATTTACACCTGCTGTAAGAAGTGTTGCGTTTTTCCATATCTTCTAATTTCTTCTGTCTTTCATAATTGTCGCATTTTACAGTTTCCACTTATTTGCTGAATTAAGTTTACAGTAGTCGAAGTAGTAGAAAAAGTACTAACGGTCTGTATTAAAAAGTATGCTCTAGTGGATATGTAAGTGTGTGGGTGGTAGTAAATTATTAATAGCCGAATGGGGTGGTCTAGAAAATACAGCCACATAACTACTGAAATGGGCTATATTTATTTTTCCACGCATGCCATATTATCGGGAATAAAGATACCATAGCTTCCATTCACTTCAACACTTTTTCAATCATGTCCACTGTATTGTACTTTGCGCAAAGACAGCGAAACACGATTTTGTTACAAGTTGACAAAATAACACTCTCGCTCTTTTGATTGCCGCTTACAAAGGCAATGTTTGAAAACGTGTTATAACGATACTCTTTGTTAATTATATAGTATTGTCATATCTTGGTATAGATATGAATTAATTAAACAAGCGTAGTACTAGGGATGAACATGTGCCGCGTATCGATGCGATTCACGAAACACAGCCTACGATACATTATCGATACACATATTAACTTGATGGTCTTTTCGTCGTTAGAAGGCCTGTCAGTGGTAGTGTTGTGCTGTTTTATATGTGCTGACATATCAGTTGTATTTCTAGTATGCAGATTACAGACAGACATATATTTAGCATCTGTTCATATGCCATTCTCATCCTTGACAAGATAACAAAAATACTTCTAAATCGACTACATTTTAGTTGTTAGTAATTTTAATTCAATCATTCAGGCCATTTGAGGCTACTCCATTTGATCGGATCCAGGACTCATCTTGGTAAACACACCCTTTGTTTTGCACTGCATAAATGCTTTTAAAACATCTTATTATCAATTTCATGTCTTCACTTACATTTGAAAAACATGACTGTGTTATCTTCAAAACAGAAGAAATAGTGCAATTTCAACCTTCAAGGAAAATCTTATCTAGAGCAAGTACAGGTGTGGGAGCGGAGATGACTAACAACCAAAATCTATCACATTGTACTTCCTGCTGATGTAAAACAACTGCCGTGGCCACAGGCACTCGTTTCTGTTAGTGAAAAGAAAAACTATAGACAATGCCCACTCCCCTTCTATACAAAATTAACAAATTAACACAAGGTGATAAACCTGCATGGTTTGAAATATGCATCCTTGATGATTTCTGTGATTATTTTATTTATCCTGTTGGCACGTTTAGTCACTAATTATATATATCAACGTAAATGGAAACATTCCAAACTTGTTCTCCATATACGACTTTAGTAATTTACAGATCATTTAATAACCATTTTGAACGAAGTTTCCCTGTTGTTTCGTATCTACTTGGATCAAGTTTGGATGCCAAAACTTCCTGTGTGTCAAGCAGTAAATAAGCTGCAGTCAATTCTGATTGGTGGCTATTGTTTACCTTTGACTGGAACAAACAATAACGACCAATCGGATTTTAATGTAACATATTACAATGACAATAAACAGATTTCACATACCGGATCGGTCGCAGCCAGGGTAACCGTTGACCGCGCCATCCGCTGGACACCAGGACGGAGGTGACAAGTATGCTACTCGTGCAACTACCATCAAAGTACGGGCAAGAGATAGCATCACCATTAGAACATGGAATGCCAGGACATTAAGACCAGCAGGGAAACTCGAGGAGATAACCCATGAGATGGGAAGATACCAATGGCACATCCTTGGACTCTGCGAGATGCGCTGGAAAAATTTCAGAGAGAGATCAACAGATGACGGACACGTGATCTACTTCAGTGGGCATGAGAACAAGCATGAACATGAAGTCGGGTTTATGGTACACAAGGACATTGTGAGTGCAGTCATGGGTTGTCGACCAGTGTCTAACATGATGATTACAATCCGCGTGAGGGCATCTCTCTTTAACATCACTATCATACAGGTATATGCCCCAACATCTGACCATGATGACGAGCGACTGGATGAGTTCTACGACCAGCTTCAAACTCTCATAGACCAGACACCCAAGAAGGATATTCTGGTTATTCAAGGAGACTGGAATGCTAAGGTAGGAGAAGACGCACAAGCAGACTGGCGAGAAGTCTGTGGTCCATACTGTAATAAGCAGACCAATGAGAGAGGACTCAAGCTCCTGGACTTCGCCACATACAATAACCTAGTGCTAACAAACACCCTTGGCCCCCAAAAACAATCCAGAAGATGGACTTGGCACAGCCCAGACGGAAAACATCACAACCAGATTGATTACATCTTGGTGAGAAAGCGCTTCCGGTCTAGCGTAAACATTGCCAGAACACGTAGCATCCCCGGAACTGACATTGGAAGCGACCATAACTTGCTGATGATGACTATCAAACTTCGTCTGAGGAAGACCAATAAGCCAAGACAAGTTAGGATCAGGTTCGACCTTGAAAAACTTAAAGATCCAAGCGTGGCACAAGCGTTTGAAACATCAATAGGCGGCAAATTTGCACCACTCACAATTCTGGGACATGAAGAAAAAAACCTAGACTCCTTGATCATCACCTTCAACAAGGCAGTAATAGACACAGCCGGAGATATCCTTGGCAAGCATCGTAGAATAAAGAAGCCTTGGGTCACATCAGATATCCTCGACCTCAGCGATGTGAGGAGAAAACTGAAGAGTAAACGAGGAGACCATGAAGGAGCAAAAAAAATAAAATGAGATTAACAACAGGATTCAGAAGAGCATAAAGAAAGCAAAAGAAAGCTGGTTAGAGGACCAATGCAAGGAAGTCGAGAAAAGCCTGAACCAGAATGACAGTAAAAGGGCATACCAGTTGGTGAAAGACCTGACAACAGAGAAACAGGGGAGATCTAATACGATTCAGGACAAGGCTGGTAATAGTCTGACAGAAAACCAGATGGACGGAACACTGTTCGGAGCTTTACAACCAGGAGACTTCTGGAGACCAAGCTGTACTAAACTTACCACTGACCACAACAGAGATTGACCACCCGATCCTCAGGGACGAAGTAGAGGCTGCAGTATAGGTACTAAAGAAGGGGAAGTCAGCTGGGGTAGACAATATACCAGCAGAACTTGTTAAAGCAGGAGGAACTTCCATGATAGATGTCCTCACAACAATCTGCAAACAAATCTGGCAAACAGGAGAATGGCCCACCCCATGGACCCAGTCTCTAATCGTGACTCTTCATAAAAAAGGGAATCTACAACTGTGCCAGAACTACCGAACAATCAGTTTCATCAGTCACCCAAGCATGGTTATGCTCAAGATCATCCTCAATAGACTGAAATGACAAGCAGAGCATATCATTGCGGAAGAACAGGCAGGTTTCAGAGCAGGACGTAGCACTACAGAACAGATCTTCAATCCTAGAATCCTCTGTGAAAAATATCTCCAGCATCAACAGAACCTTTATCATGTCTTCATTGACTTCAAGAAGGCTTTCGACAAGGTATGGCATGCAGCCTTGTGCGCAACCATGCAGATATACAACATAAAAGTAAAAATAATCCGCACTATAGAAACCCTGTATGACAAGACGACTAGTACAGTTTTCGTCAATGGCAACATAGGAGACTGATTCAGAACCATAGTCGGAGTCAGACAGGGGTGCCTTCTCTCACCCACTCTCTTCAATATCTACCTGGAAAGAATCATGTCCGACGGCATGGAAGAACATGAGGGAAGTGTCAGTGTTGGAGGCAGAACAATCACCAACCTGCGCTTCGCTGATGATATCGATGGCTTAGCAGGAGATGAAGAGGAAATGGAAACCTTAGTGAACCGTCTCAATCAAGCATCACTAAGATATGGGCTGGAGATCAACGCTGAAAAGACAAACCTAATGACAAACAACCCGAGTGGCATCCAAAAGGAAATAAGAGTGAATGGACAAAAGCTGGGCACAGTAACAAGCTTCAAGTATCTAGGTGCTATCGCCACTGATGAAGGTTCTAAACATGAGGTTCGTTCCAAAATTGCGCAGACAACAGCTGCTCTGGCTAGGCTGAAGCATATCTGGAAAGACAACAACATCACGCTTTGGTACAAGATCAAGCTTATGCGCTTCCTCGTCATGTCCTTATTCCTATATGCATGTGAGACATGGACCCTAACAGCAGAATTTGAGAGAAGAATCCATGCCTTAGAGATGAGATGTTATCGAAGGATCCTGAAAATCTCATACTTAGACCACGTCTCCAATGCGGAGGTGCGCACTAAAATCCAAGGTGCAATTGGACCTTATGAAGATCTGCTCACCACTGTAAAGAAACGCAAACTAAGATGGTATGGTCACGTCTCACGCTCAACAGGCCTGTCAAAGACAATCCGACAGGGCACAGTGAGAGGAAAGAGAAAACGAGGCAGACAGAAGAAGAGATGGGAAGACAATATCAAAGAGTGGACAGGCATGAACTTTGCAAAGTCCCAAAGAGCAGTGGAAAACATGGCGAAATGGAGAAAGATTGTCCCAAAGTAATCAGTGGAGCCCCTACGACCAGCAAGGTTACGGGAGAAATGAAATGAAAATGAAATGAAATTTCACAGAGCGACACACTGGAAGAGTAGCCTTTAATTTCGATCCATATAGACAAGACACGAAGCAACAAAGAAACTTCGCGTAAAAGTGGTTATCAAATGATCAGTAAAGTACTTCAATCATACATGGGGAACAAGTTAGGAAAGTCTCCTTTACGTTGATATATATTATCAGTGACTGAACATGCTGATGGGATACAAAACTGTAATGGTGCAAATTTCTGTCGATTTCTGTAGAGCACAGTGTAGTTTGACAGAGAACCATTAATTAGATTTATGAGGACAGGTACCATATGAAATCGCTATACTGCGATGGTTTTAATGTTCGTGCTGTGGGCGAGCATTCGTTTATTCAACGGTCAGACAGATTGGAAGGAAAAGGTTAGCTTCTATCTTGGTACCTAAAATGTCAGAGTTGAGAGGGTACAGAAACCATTTGTAACCTAGTGGACGTAGTATTATCTTTTTGAGATTGTCCAGAATCAGTTAAATAAATAGCGCGAAATCTAGAAGGTTACGCTGACCGAATTGTCGCATATTTATCAAAGGCGGTAGATCCGTTTAATCTGATTGTCTACGCTGCATAAGGGGCGTGAGAAGTTGGATGTGGGTACTGGGGGCCTAGGGGGTCTCCTATGTTAAACACGGTCAAAATTTATAGGGTCTAGGGGAATTTAACATGGGACACTTTGGGGTCATACGAGAAATAGGAACAGGCGTGGGGCATTTGGGGTCATACACACACACACACACACTTTGAGATCACACACACACACACACACACACACACACAAACAAATGGCAATAATGAAAAATAATCTTTTTCTTGAAAAATGAGTGGCCCTGAAAAAAGGCCGTTGGTTTTTTTTGGTTTAACAGAGAAGACATCTCCTGGAGGATCTTCTTTTTCGGAGACTTCTACGGACTTCAGGTCCGTAGAAGAGCACCCGTTTCAAACATCCTTGTCTTTCGACATAAATACGTCTCTTCCATATAGAGGTCTCTGTGATCTTAGTAATGGCCCATGAAGCTCGAACATACATAGGGAATTCTGGGTCAAACAACATCCCCGAGACGATAGTGGATGATTCCACACTTGTCCACATCTTTCTTCTTCTGGAGTGGTCTTGGAGAAAAAACCGGTGAAGCTTTACGAGACAAGCGGTGGTATATATACCCTACGATCGGATTGAAATGAATCGAAATGAACTATCAATCCAAACGCGCGTTACAAGCGGGTTGGTTTTTCTTCCAATGGGAAGAGAGCGGAGGTGTGACGTCATCTCGGGTATAAAGGTATCACAGCGTTCGTAGGGTTTTTACTTTTTGGACAGCCTAAATGGAGACCGCAAAGACTAGTATGTATTGGGGTGAGCCTGCAACGACTAATGCTGTGTTGAACTTCCAACCGGAAGAGTTTAATTTAGATTTTCTGTCTCAAGAATTTGAGCCTGAAACCACCACGACTGCTGCTGCTATATCAGCCTCTTTGCTGCCGGTCATGGATGATTTTAAAAAGAGGCAACAAGAAGAATTGGAAATATTTGTACAACGTCAGAGAGAGGAAAGGAGAAAGCGAGAAGAAGAACTAAGAAAGATAGAAGAGGAGAAGTGTGAAGGACAGAAGGAAAACAAAACGGTGAGTGTGTTACAAGACATTTTATCAGAGTTAAACCATCTGAGAAAGCTGTATGAGTATTCTTTAACTCAACCTAAGAGAAAAAGACCATCACGGGCGAAACATGCGAAGCCCATTACAACTGAGATGCTACCACCACCACCACCACCACCACCAGTGACTACCACCATAAGCAAAACACCAGCAGTAGCAGCAGCATTAGCAGGATTTTTATTGGGTCGTGGTAAAGGACTACGACAATTGAAGTTGATTATGTAAAAACTTCATAAGTTTGTTTTAACCAAACAACAACAAAAACAAACACCCCAACGGTCCTTCTAAGGACCACCCAGATTTCTAGAAAAGAAATCAAATTGCTAAAAATCAAGTAAAACTTAAAAAATCCCATTGTGTTGTATATAAGTGTGAGTGTGTGCGTGCGTGCATCTATACTCTAAAACAAAATAACACAAAATCACTTACTTTTTTTCCAGTCTGGTGTATTCTGCCATTTTTTACAAAATAATTCAGCAATAACATAAAACACCACACTCCAAAAAAAAACAAAAAAACAAAGTTCCTTTTTTTTCACTGTCTGTCTCTCTTGTTTTTCTTGAATTTCTTCTTCATAGGAATCCTGATCGTCACAGGAATCATATTTTCCTTTTCTTCTTCATTCTCACTGTCTTCCATTCTTCTCACTCTCTTCTTACTTTTCTTGATGATATGTTCTTCTTCTTCTTCTAGGTTTGAAGATCCTTCTTCTTCTTCCTCCCTCTCCTCTAGTAGATTTTCTTCTTCTTCTTTCTGAGGGCACTCCGAAGACCAATGTCCTTTTCCTTGACAATGATAACAGGTATCTTTCCCTTTATCTCTCTTTTCTTTTTCTTGACGTTGTGGACATTCTGGAGCCCAATGTCCTTTCTCTTGACAGATATAACAAGTATCTTGACTTTTATCTCGAGAGGTAGAGGAGGAGTAGTCCTTAGTCTTATCGGTATACTTTCCAATTACTCTCTGTAAAATTTTGATAGCCACAGCCGTCTGTTGTGCTGAAATTTTGAGCAGAAGGGCAAGGTTTTCTGACTTCTTCTCTTCCATCTTCACTGTTTGAAAGTGGAATCACGAATAGTGATTCTGAGGATAGGAAGGTCTCTCTATATATAGGGAGAGACCCCGTGTTAAACTTATGACAATTAAAACATACACCCCTTAACTCCAACAAAAAAAGGTAGCCACTAAACCCTGATATACAAGCATACTATACAATCACGCACACGTAGGCAAGGGCACACTACTATACCCTCACACAAACATAACTATCACAAGAGAAGGGGTTTTAAGTTTTAGTGTACAACACAGACAAAGACATACACAAACATAAAAATATTGGCATTGATGCAAGGTTGAAAACGTTGTAACGTAAGACTAGAGTTCCATTCCGTTGGCACAGTGTCATTATATCATCAATGGTCACTACTTTTCTGAGCTAACGAAAATAGATAACCATAATGTTCACAAAACCACTTTGTTATTGACCTTTATCCTGACTCGTGGACTATTTTGACTTTCTACTGTGAGCATAGTGCACAGAAATTAGCATCACTTGAACATTCTTATACAATATCAGAGATAAACATTAATTTCAATACATTGACTTACTAAAAGCTAGTAGTGGCGAAAGTTTACTAGCCTGCATACA
Source organism: Margaritifera margaritifera (assembly GCA_029931535.1). Classification (NCBI taxonomy): domain Eukaryota; kingdom Metazoa; phylum Mollusca; class Bivalvia; order Unionida; family Margaritiferidae; genus Margaritifera; species Margaritifera margaritifera. The sequence continues at coordinate 160,515 of JAQPZY010001318.1, forward strand.
CGCCGTTTCGTACTGATTGACCTAGTCACGCGAACAACGTCTTTAGCTACTGTGAGCAGTGTACACAATGAAATATTGTCAAATGAACGCAGTAATAATTTTTAAAAACCTATGGTTTGCCTCAAACAGAGAGAAGGTTACTCTTTCTTTGAATTTCTGAAGACAAGGGTAAATTATGTGATAGAAATGTTCATTGGCAAAATTGTTTTCATTCATCAGTTTTTTAAAAAGTCGTGTTACATACAATTCTTGTCGAATGATTGCAGTAGCATTTGTTGAATGCCTCCCAAATATTTAAGATATTTTATGTTTTTTTGCTGCACACGCCTTGCGGCTACAAACAATGTTACAACATTTCCCAAAACCGAAGACGGGAGAACAGTAAAAACACGTCTTGTTTTATCGACAGTCTAAAATGGACTGACTCAAAATAGGGCATGCATTGTTACAGTTTTCATGAAGGCATGTTTGGGGCTCAAGAATGAGAGTGTAGAATAGGACGGGTTATAGAGTGCAGAATTAGATGGGTCATACTCGAGGCATTCTTACATACTCGAGGCATTCTTACACCGTCAAGCTATGTGCTTGTTTTTTTTTTTTTTTGTTTGGTTTCCTTCGGAAAACGGTAGATCTAGAATTTTTTTTCGTGACACATTGCAGTGCCAAAATAGGAACAAAGCTAAGATACCTGACATGCACAAGAACAACTAAACTCAAGATTTTTTTATAATCCAACGATTGACCTATGAAAGAAAAATCGTTGTACAATTTTTAAGGGGTGCAAGTTTTTGAAAAATTTACAACACTAACGTCACATTTTACATAATCATTGTGACTACTGCCAACATTTGTGGAGAGGTATCTTAAAAACGGGAACAGATACCATGATCATTTCAATCGAAATCATTGTATAAGAAACTTAGTGTGTGTTTGTGAAACAGAGAGAATTAACATTACGACGGAGAGAGAGAGAGAGAGAGAGAGAGAGAAAGAGAGAATATTTTATTCCTACTTTTAAAAATATCACGACACTTATTTGTGGAGAGGTATCTTAAAAACGGGAACAGATACCATGATCATTTCAATCGAAATCATTGTATAAGAAACTTAGTGTGTGTTTGTGAAACAGAGAGAATTGACATTACGACGGAGAGAGAGAGAGAGAGAAAGAGAGAATATTTTATTCCTACTTTTAAAAATATCACGACACTTATTTGTGGAGAGGCATCTTAAAAACGGGAACAGATACCATGATCATTTCAATCGAAATCATTGTATAAGAAACTTAGTGTGTGTTTGTGAAACAGAGAGAATTGACATTACGACGGAGAGAGAGAGAGAGAGAGAAAGAGAGAATATTGTATTCCTACTTTTAAAAATATCACGACACTTATTTGTGGAGAGGTATCTTAAAAACGGGAACAGATACCATGATCATTTCAATCGAAATCATTGTATAAGAAACTTAGTGTGTGTTTGTGAAACAGAGAGAATTGACATTACGACGGAGAGAGAGAGAGAGAGAGAGAGAGAGAGAGAGAGAGAGAGAGAGAGAATATTTTATTCCTACTTTTAAAAATAACACGACACTTATTTGTGGAGAGGCATCTTAAAAACGGGAACAGATACCATGATCATTTCAATCGAAATCATTGTATAAGAAACTTAGTGTGTGTTTGTGAAACAGAGAGAATTGACATTAGGACGGAGAGAGAGAGAGAAAGCGAGAATATTTTATTCCTACTTTTAAAAATATCACGACACTTACGTTTTTTATGGTATATTTTCCTTAAGAAATTTCAAAAACACACATTCCATTTTTAAAAAATCACATCGATAGGAAAAAATCCTCTTTTTTCGGTAAAATATCACAAGATTGAATTGGAGACATAGTCTACTAAAATCCTTCTTTTGAAAACGTAGATGTAAAATTCTCACAAAATATTACATCCAAACGTTCCGTGATGTATTTTGACTTAAGGCTGATACAATTTCCATTGAGCCCAAATTATACGATGGGGTTGTGCGTTAGCTTTTATTTTGTAAAGAGACTAACGGTCAGACACAGAAAAAACACGTCTATTCTTCTCACTGTGTCAATAGCAACTGAGGGCGATTCAAAACAAACGCGGTAAGAAAATATTTGTAGCCAATGAAATTACTTATAATGAGTGACGAAGTGTTTTGTTATAGATTCCAGACAGGCAGTGTGGCAAAAATAATGCCTTTGGCCTGGTTTTTTACGATTGCGGTGCAGACAGACTAGAGGGAATTTCAATCATGTTGAGAATTTGTGTCCAGTAACATTTTTTCTCGCCACGCTAAATACTGAACTGTAACATTATTGGCTCAGGTTTTGAAACTGAAAAAAAAAAAAATGTTGTCACTGAGTCATTTTGACATACACACACATAGGTAGAGAGAGAGAGAGAGAAGGGCTACACTATTTAGAGGTCGTATTTTTCAAACTAGTGAATTTGGAGACTTGCATGAAGTTACGATTTCTGGTACAGGTACAAGTTTTTGTGTCTTTGGAAAAAGGGCAAACATCGGATTGACATTTGTTTCGTGACATATGTAAAGTTGAGAGTCTGTGCTAGTTTCAAAAACCACAAATCAAAAACTGCATCTTCAAAGAATCAAAACAGAACGAACTCCAACAACAGCAATAACAACTTTATTACCAAACCAAACTAACTCTCAAATGCAAGCAAGATAACAAACACATCACTCCATGATCTCATGCTACAACCATTCCTAACCTGATATAGAACAACACCCAAATTCCGATATAGTTTTCAATCACGTCCGCTCAAAAACTGATTTCAATCCTACATGAAGCACTAAGCTACAGACACAGCATTCCAGCCAAATTTCGATATAGTTTTCAATCACGTCCGCGCAAAAATTAATTTCAATCCCTCTCCAAACCACAAGATATACATACAACACAGAACCCTAATATCGCTATAGTTTTCAATTACCTCTCCACAATTGCAATTTTCAATCCATTCCAAAATTTATTCTCAATCATTATTAGAAATAAATTATAACCCACAAAGAGTTTTAATAATTTTTTTTTATTTTTAATAAAACACAAACACACCCTACATACAAAAATTTTTTTTTAATCAAACACAAACACCCTACATACAAAAGTTTTTATTTTTATTTTTTATGAAACACAAATACACCCTACATACAAAAGTTTTTATTTTTATTTTTTATCAAACACAAACACACCCTACATACAAAATTTTTTTTAAAATCAAACACAAGCACCCTACATACAAATTTTTTTATTTTTAAATCAAACACAAACACACACACAACCCTTTTTAAATTTTTTTAATCAAACACAAACACACACAACACCTTTTTAATTTTATATTTTTTATCAAACACAAACACACACCACACAACCATTTTTAAAATTTTTTATTTTTATTTTTTATAAAACGCAAACACACACCACACAACCATTTTAAATTTTTTTATTTTTATTTTTAAATCAAACACAAACACACACCACACAACCCTTTTTAAATTTTTTATCAAACACATACACCAAACGTTCACTCTATACAAACACACACCACACTTACATTTTTTAGAAGGAAAGTTAATTTTTTTTGAGTGGCATCGTCGTACGCATAATTCAGCCAAGGCATGCCTAACTGTTTGGCTAACACTTGCACTTGAGATTTGTCTCTGGGGCTTTTAAACAAGACCACGTAATGAGCGTTCAGACTAATGGTCCGATGGGCTTTACTTTGTTGAAATAAATTTTGAGTAATGTAGACAATACTAGTATTACGATGGTGTCCTTTTCGTGTAAACCAAAGTTTAATTTCTTCTTCGTCTTCTCCTAACATGTCATCAAAAATAACCAAATGGGTTTGACTCACGTCAGACACGATTCCATCGTCTTCGCGAGGGATGGCTTCTACAAACGAAATGGTTTCTCCTTGACTTTCTTGGAGTAGTGTGTAAGACTTTTGCCACTCGTTGTAACACCACACGATAGGTTGAGGTGGACGATGAAACAAATCAGCTTTTTGTTCAATCAAACGTTTGACAAATTCGGTTTTACCTGAACCACTGGGTCCAGCAATCAACATGTTAAATGGATGGCGCAGATACAAAGTGTCCCAACTGGAACCATCTAACTTTTCGTCAATCACTTTGACCACAGAGGAAGTAGAAGAGGCAGACGAGGAAGAAGATGTAGCCATGACTGAGGTAGGAAGAATTTTGAGAAGAAGACAAAAGACACAAGACATTTTATACGTTTCATACACGTTTATTGTTTTTTGTTTTTTTGTAAAACAAAACAAACAACAAACAAAAACACATTTACAAGTTATAAAGCGCAAAAACATATTTACAAGTCATGAAACACAAAAACACGTCAAGTAAAAAATGTCACTTTTAACTTTGAATCAAAGTTCACTGGTCTTCTTCACACAGAGGTACACCATTCGTGTTCATCACGAATCTCAACACTTGGAGCACCATTTGTCTTTCGTGCTCCGATAAAGTGTGAATGGTCATAGTTTTTTTTTCATCTACCGTTCATTAATAATCCATAACCAACACTGTTCCTCCAAAATAGTCCACCACGAATGTCCTGGAAAACGAAATCCAAGAAAAGCAGTCACAAAGACACACATAGAAACAGTTCTTGTATCAAGTGTTTATAATCCTCTAAGGTCTGAACACAATCGTTGACTTCCTTCCACGGAATACGTTTAACAAGTGAAGACCACGGTTCTGTCATGGTCAGCTACCTCTTGTGTCCAAGCGTTGAATCCAAGACTCTTACAGTCACGTACATCTTTTCAATCGTAAATCTGTGGGTGTATCCAACATGCTATACCCACTTCTTGGTAAGCACGAAGAGTAGATCAAGTGCAACGGCTGTCTTCTTTACTTGGAAGTGAAACCTGTGTCATTTGAATAGTCACTTTTCCATCGGTGATGTCAAATTTGTCTCTCATGGATTGAGCGTCTTGAATTTTGTCCAAGAGTTTGGAAGAAGTTAATTCTGCCGGTGTACTAATGCCGAGCCACACAGGAGATTTCAAACTGTGGTGAGACATCGATAGACTCAATCGATCTTGATCTTTGACTTGGCACTGTCCTTTCAGTTCCTCCAACAATGAGTCAAATAAGTCCGTAATGAAACCTGCTGCTTGCTGTACTGGAACTTCAGACGTGAAGTCTTTAAATTTCACTGTGTACGTATAAGTGGTGGTTCTAAATTTTCTGGAAGTCACTTTGTTAGTCTCTCGGATGCGATAATAATCTTTAGGGACGACTGAATCATTTTCCTTCTTGGACGAACTTTGCTCTGTCAGTATTGTGGAGACAGAGGTAGATGATGTTGGATATGGGGTGTTTCTCTGTGTGAAATTCATCTTTCTAGGTCGACGTCTGTATTTGCAATGAATGGTTAGGCTTGGAAGGGGTCCCTTTTTTATACCGAAGATTGGCGTGTCCGTAAGGCAAAGTGGTGTGGTCTGGAAGTCTCACTCGTTTTTGGTATACGATGCGGTACACTTTTTGTACAGGGCGAGTCACGATTTGATGATTAGGTAGTCGTACAATCTTGTGAGGTTAAAACGTAGGTACTCGAAAGTCTTCCACTTGTCCAGACAGTAAAGCATTTTTTAAAACCTCAAAGTTCACCACTTGGTTGGTTCGATAGTTGAGAGTCAAGCCTTTGAATTTACAGGAGGTGTGAAGTTGGCCTTCTTGGTTTCGGTATCGGTACCTATAATTTTTAGGACCACCACTGGCAAAACTCAGAATGGTGTCTTGAGGGTGCTCGTCTGTCCAGGCTCCTAAACGATCTCCTTGAATGGTAGGGTGGGGGTAACCGGGGCGATGAATGTAGATGCAACTGTCAGTTTCAAAGTACATGACACGATCTCCCAAGACTTCTAACGCTTCGTCGTACAATTTCAAGCGAGCATGAGCGGTCACGTAAGCGGCAATGACTACGTTGCTAAACTTGTCAGGTTTGACAAACTTGGGTTCTTCTTCGAAATTGACTAAGATCAAATCATTTCGGACGATTTCGACGTGTTTGACTAGTATACTTTTGTCGTCCACCAGTTTAAAGTAGCGATAAGGATCGTCCACGTATTCCGTTTTGGGTAAGATCGTACGTTGGGCCATTTTTCCCCACAAGCAATTGAGCATCACTTTGGCAAACGATCTTTTTCCTTCATTTTTTCCACCTCTTCCAAAGTGATGCCTTCGATGTTACGGTACTCTTCTTTGAATCGTTCTTGGTCTTCGGGAGTCTGACACCACGAAGGATAACCACTAGCTTCTTGTTTCAGTTTTAAAAACTGATTGACGTACCCCGAGAAAATGCCTGGATGATTGGTGGCGTCGTCCTTTTGGTATTGGGCTGTAGTTGGAAAGTGCCAGATTTCGTACACTTTCAACAAACGGTATCCACGATCCAGTGCCCGAAACAATTCGGCGCTCACCCACGTTCCTGTCAAAGACCGTTCTTCCTCCGTGTGGTGACAGGGATGATCTTGGTTGCACGTTTCGGCACACGTCCGACATAAAGGAAACATCAGTTTTCCTTGACAATGGTGAGGTAAGATGGGATGGTACAAGTGGGTCGGAGGTAAGACTTTACATTTGATTAATCCTTCGTATTGACGAATGTGTTCCACGTCGATGTGTTCTGTCAAAATTTCAGGGTGTCCGGTGGGAAAACGAGCATATTTACACACCCAAGGATACAAAGAACACACGTCAATGTACTTGATTTCTTCTCCTTGGGATTCATTGACGTCGTACAGTAAGCGAGTGGCATTGGTTCGTCCTCCAAATAAACTGTGTCGCGGATCTAAAGGTTCGATGTCGGCCGCGTCGTAACTTTGAGTAATGTTCTTAAATTCAGGATCGGTTTTCAAACGTCGATCGTACTCGTGCTCCCACATTTCTACCACTTGGTATCCTTGACTTTCTAACTTGAGTCGTCGTTGGCAAGTCTGTTCGTATAACTGTTCCATGGTAGAATCTGAATAAGGGCCATTCATCCCTCGATCAGGATAACAAGTAGGGCATCCGTGAAACAAACTACCCTGAAACTCGTATACCGTGTGCGGGTTTTCTAAATCAAATCCATCAACGGAATAACCTCCAATCTTCTTTTCTCTTCCTCTGTTTCTAGTATGTTGTATCCATTTGTCTTCTTTTTCACACAAGTAATGAAACCAACGTAAAGCTTTGACCGAATATTGACTACTAGCAAAGAGAGACGTGTTGGAGTCGATGATGGCGAGTTGGTTCTCGGGCATGAAATTTTGCCTGTAGACTAAGGAACAGGCTTTAGGTAAGGTGGCTGCATCTTTCAAAGGATCAACCTCTCCGTGATCGAGAAATAACTCTCGAAACTTTCCACAACAACGTCTTAAAATATCCACATCAGATCGACAATATTTGAGCATCTCTTCTTGAAAGTCAAATGAATCGGTCTGGTGAGCGCGGTACCAAGTGTGAAAAGCTTCTCGCTGTTCGGGGCGCATTCCGTCGGGGTCGTAATCATGAAGGTCAGGCAAATGAGGTAGGACAGCATGTTGATTAGCTTCCGTGTTGAAGAAGTGAGGAAAGTAGCCTTTAGCCATTTCTGTCATGCCAAACGTTTTTGGCATGCGACTCAAAGGCATGGCCAAATAACTCATAGAATCTTTAAACTGTACTTGTCCTACTTTCATGTAGATGAGCTTTTTTCCGTTCATGGTGACTTCAGGGCGCTCGGTCCCATGGTTCAAATAATAATTGAGTAAAAACTGCCCATCGTATCCCGAAAAATTGTGAGCTATGACTGTGGCATACCGATGACAATCTCCGTAACGTTGAATGTCTTCTTCGCTCCAACTGTCGTGGGTGGTAGGGTCTAAAACCCATTCAGCAAACTCAGACAAAGTGTTAACTCCACGAAAGATTTTTTCACGTCCTCCTGGAATTCGACTACAATGAGGACAGTGAAAATGAATCGATTTTTGAATACACTGATCACAAGCCCGATGCGCCACACAGAAATTAGGAATGTGAATGCCTGTTTCTTGCATGCATTCGAAATCAAAGAAGATGAAATCTACTTGGTTCTTGTTCTTCTTTATTTCTTTCTTCTCTGTCTTGTCAAACTTTTGAATAAAACATCGATGATCAAAATCGACGATCTGCTGACAAATAGAACATTTTTTCTTGCCAGCACAAATGTGTGCTTTGGGTTTGTTGGTTCGAATTAGCTGTCCACACGTGGAACATAATTTCAATAAGTCGCAAGCACATTTTTGTTGGTGTCCTTGTGTCTTGCAATGCTGTTGGTAACAAGAGGTACTGACAAAACGGCGTCGACAGGTTTCACAATGCACGTGTTGTTGTTGTTCAGGAAGGCATGTCTTGTCCGCTAAACAGCCCCGACATCTTGCTCCACAATGAATGTGTTGCTCTCGATTGTTAAATCCTTTGTCACATTTCTCGCAGTAGTAAGAGTGTCCCAAAAATCCGGTAATACTAGTGATGGTAACAAAATGTTCTTGATGGTGATAGAGGTGAATGTAATTTCCTTCAGGGAAATCGGGGCCTCGAAACACCATATCTCCGCGCACTTCTTGAGGGTGAACTTTCAAAGTATAGTGAGGAGCCAAAACATCTTGAAGTTTCTGCATTTGAGAAATGCCACACACGGTCTCTTTAGGGATCCCCGCTTGTTGTAACAGGAGTTCTGCTTCGCTTCGTTGTTTGGCTCTGTCCGATTGTCGAATGTTCTCCCAGGCTCTTTTCCATTCTTTACTCTCGTTCTTGTCGGCAAACGTACGCCCCACCACAATGGCTCGAGCCAAACACATCTGGTCTTGAGTATTGTTAATTTGGACGACACTGCGTTTGGTAGTACGAAGATCGTCCACCAGTAACGGTTTTCTGCTTCGTCCACTTCCTCGAGGTGGAGCAACGTGTGTCATGTAGAGTGTCGCCTTTCCATCGGTGATGGTAAACTTGTCGTTGGATTGTTGCACATGTTCTATTTTGGACATGACTTTGTCTGGCGTTAATTCTGCCGGGGTGCTGAACTCGATCCAAACGGGACTCTTCAAGTTGTCATGATGGATGGCCAGTCTCAAGCGATCATCTTCTTTGGCTCCACATTGTTGTTTCAAGTTCTGTAACACAGAGCCCCACAAATCGGTAATGAACCCCGCCGCTTTCTCGGGAGGTACTTCGGACTTGAAGTCTTTGAAGTGAACCGTGTGAGTGTAAGCTGTAGTTTTAAATTTTCGAGACGTTATTTTTTTAGTCTCTCGAATCCGATAGTAATTTTCGGGAGCCACGGTAGGACTTTCTTGGTCAGGCGTGGTGGTGGATTCTTTGGGTTGGGTAGAAGTTTTGGATTCAGGCTCACTCATCTCTTCTTCGAAATCGCTAGCATGAACTTGAGCTAGCACTTCAGCGAGCGGTGTTTCAGGCGGGACGGAAAGTCTCCGTCGTCGTGGCCTCTTCGTTTCTTCTTCTTCTGTTTTCTCATGGAGATTGCGTGATCTTTTCATCTTGATGTCCAACTTGGATCTGATTGAGTTTTACATAGACTCTCTCCCTATATATATACCCCCTGTCTCTACCTGTGTTTGTGATAATGGCTTGCTTGACTTAAAATATGCCAAAAATGGAAATGTCTAGGAGCAATAGAAAGATATGGGACGTTAATTTTGAAACTAGCAAAGACTCTCAACTTTACATGTGTCACGACACAAATGTCTATCCGATGTTTTTGCCATTTTCCAAACACACAAACTTGTAACTGTACCAAGAATCATAATTTCATGCAAGTCTCCAAATTCACTAGTTTGAAAAATTGTGGGGACGTAATTGAAAACTATAGCGATAATCGGGTTCTGTGTTGTATGTATATCTTGTGGTTTGGAAAGGGATTGAAATTAATTTTTGCGCGGACGTGATTGAAAACTATATCGAAATTTGGCTGGAATGCTGTGTCTGTAGCTTAGTGCTTCATGTAGGATTGAAATCAGTTTTTGAGCGGACGTGATTGAAAACTATATCGGAATTTGGGTGTTGTTCTATATCAGGTTAGGAATGGTTGTAGCATGAGATCATGGAGTGATGTGTTTGTTATCTTGCTTGCATTTGAGAGTTAGTTTGGTTTGGTAATAAAGTTGTTATTGCTGTTGTCGGAGTTCGTTCTATGTTGATTCTTTGAAGATGCAGTTTTTGATTTGTGGTTTTTGAAACTAGCACAGACTCTCAACTTTACATATGTCACGAAACAAATGTCAATCCGATGTTTGCCCTTTTTCCAAAGACACAAAAACTTGTACCTGTACCAGAAATCGTAACTTCATGCAAGTCTCCAAATTCACTAGTTTCAAAAATACGACCCCTAAATAGTGTAGCCCTTCTCTCTCTCTCTCTCTCTCTCTCTCTCTCTCTCTCTCTCTCTCTCTCTCTCTCTCTCTCTCTCTCTCTCTCTCTACCTATGTGTGTGTATGTCAAAATGACTCAGTGACAACATTTTTTTTTTCAGTTTCAAAACCCGAGCCAATAATGTTACAGTTCAGTATTTAGCGTGGCGAGAAAAAATGTTACAGGACACAAATTCTTAACATGATTGCAAATTCCCTCTAGTCTGTCTGCACCGCAATCGTAAAAAACCAGGCCAAAGGCATTATTTTTGCCACACTGCCTGTCTGGAATCTATAACAAAACACTTCGTCACTCATTATAAGTAATTTCATTGGCTACAAATATTTTCTTACCGCGTTTGTTTTGAATCGCCCTCAGTTGCTATTGACACAGTGAGAAGAATAGACGTGTTTTTTCTGTGTCTGTCCGTTAGTCTCTTTACAAAATAAAAGCTAACGCACAACCCCATCGTATAATTTGGGATCAATGGAAATTGTATCAGCCTTAAGTCAAAATACATCACGGAACGTTTGGATGTAATATTTTGTGAGAATTTTACATCTACGTTTTCAAAAGAAGGATTTTAGTAGACTATGTCTCCAATTCAATCTTGTGATATTTTACCGAAAAAAGAGAATTTTTTCCTATCGATGTGATTTTTTAAAAATGGAATGTGTGTTTTTGAAATTTCTTAAGGAAAATATACCATAAAAAACGTAAGTGTCGTGATATTTTTAAAAGTAGGAATAAAATATTCTCGCTTTCTTTCTCTCTCTCTCTCTCTCCGTCCTAATGTCAATTCTCTCTGTTTCACAAACACACACTAAGTTTCTTATACAATGATTTCGATTGAAATGATCATGGTATCTGTTCCCGTTTTTAAGATGCCTCTCCACAAATAAGTGTCGTGATATTTTTAAAAGTAGGAATAAAATATTCTCTCTTTCTCTCTCTCTCTCTCTCCGTCGTAATGTCAATTCTCTCTGTTTCACAAACACACACTAAGTTTCTTATACAATGATTTCGATTGAAATGATCATGGTATCTGTTCCCGTTTTTAAGATGCCTCTCCACAAATAAGTGTCGTGATATTTTTAAAAGTAGGAATAAAATATTCTCTCTTTCTCTCTCTCTCTCTCTCTCTCTCTCTCCGTCGTAATGTCAATTCTCTCTGTTTCACAAACACACACTAAGTTTCTTATACAATGATTTCGATTGAAATGATCATGGTATCTGTTCCCGTTTTTAAGATACCTCTCCACAAATCTTGGCAGTAGTCACAATGATTATGTAAAATGTGACGTTAGTGTTGTAAATTTTTCAAAAACTTGCACCCCTTAAAAATTGTACAACGATTTTTCTTTCATAGGTCAATCGTTGGATTATAAAAAAATCTTGAGTTTAGTTGTTCTTGTGCATGTCAGGTATCTTAGCTTTGTTCCTATTTTGGCACTGCAATGTGTCACGAAAAAAAATTCTAGATCTACCGTTTTCCGAAGGAAACCAAACAAAAAAAAAAAAAACAAGCACATAGCTTGACGGTGTAAGAATGCCTCGAGTATGTAAGAATACCTCGAGTATGACCCATCTAATTCTGCACTCTATAACCCGTCCTATTCTACACTCTCATTCTTGAGCCCAAAACATGCGTTCATGAAAACTGTAACAATGCATGCCCTATTTTAAGTCAGTCCATTTTAGACTGTCGATAAAACAAGACGTGTTTTTACTGTTCTCCCGTCTTCGGTTTTGGGAAATGTTGTAACATTGTTTGTAGCCGCAAGGCGTGTGCAGCAAAAAAACATAACCTATCTTAAATATTTGGGAGGCATTCAACAAATGCTACTGCAATCATTCGACAAGAATTGTATGTAACACGACTTTTTAAAAAACTGATGAATGAAAACAATTTTGCCAATGAACATTTCTATCACATAATTTACCCTTGTCTTCAGAAATTCAAAGAAAGAGTAACCTTCTCTCTGTTTGAGGCAAACCATAGGTTTTTAAAAATTATTACTGCGTTCATTTGACAATATTTCATTGTGTACACTGCTCACAGTAGCTAAAGACGTTGTTCGCGTGACTAGGTCAATCAGTACGAAACGGCGTGTATGCAGGCTAGTAAACTTTCGCCACTACTAGCTTTTAGTAAGTCAATGTATTGAAATTAATGTTTATCTCTGATATTGTATAAGAATGTTCAAGTGATGCTAATTTCTGTGCACTATGCTCACAGTAGAAAGTCAAAATAGTCCACGAGTCAGGATAAAGGTCAATAACAAAGTGGTTTTGTGAACATTATGGTTATCTATTTTCGTTAGCTCAGAAAAGTAGTGACCATTGATGATATAATGACACTGTGCCAACGGAATGGAACTCTAGTCTTACGTTACAACGTTTTCAACCTTGCATCAATGCCAATATTTTTATGTTTGTGTATGTCTTTGTCTGTGTTGTACACTAAAACTTAAAACCCCTTCTCTTGTGATAGTTATGTTTGTGTGAGGGTATAGTAGTGTGCCCTTGCCTACGTGTGCGTGATTGTATAGTATGCTTGTATATCAGGGTTTAGTGGCTACCTTTTTTTGTTGGAGTTAAGGGGTGTATGTTTTAATTGTCATAAGTTTAACACGGGGTCTCTCCCTATATATAGAGAGACCTTCCTATCCTCAGAATCACTATTCGTGAGTCCACTTTCAAACAGTGAAGATGGAAGAGAAGAAGTCAGAAAACCTTGCCCTTCTGCTCAAAATTTCAGCACAACAGACGGCTGTGGCTATCAAAATTTTACAGAGAGTCCTTGGAAAGTATACCGATAAGACTAAGGACTACTCCTCCTCTACCTCTCGAGATAAAAGTCAAGATACTTGTTATATCTGTCAAGAGAAAGGACATTGGGCTCCAGAATGTCCACAACGTCAAGAAAAAGAAAAGAGAGATAAAGGGAAAGATACCTGTTATCATTGTCAAGGAAAAGGACATTGGTCTTCGGAGTGCCCTCAGAAAGAAGAAGAAGAAAATCTACTAGAGGAGAGGGAGGAAGAAGAAGAAGGATCTTCAAACCTAGAAGAAGAAGAAGAACATATCATCAAGAAAAGTAAGAAGAGAGTGAGAAGAATGGAAGACAGTGAGAATGAAGAAGAAAAGGAAAATATGATTCCTGTGACGATCAGGATTCCTATGAAGAAGAAATTCAAGAAAAACAAGAGAGACAGACAGTGAAAAAAAAGGAACTTTGTTTTTTTGTTTTTTATTTTGGAGTGTGGTGTTATATGTTATTGCTGAATTATTTTGTAAAAAAATGGCAGAATACACCAGACTGGAAAAAAAGTAAGTGATTTTGTGTTATTTTGTTTTAGAGTATAGATGCACGCACGCACACACTCACACTTATATACAACACAATGGGATTTTTTAAGTTTTACTTGATTTTTGGCAATTTGATTTCTTTTCTAGAAATCTGGGTGGTCCTTAGAAGGACCGTTGGGGTGTTTGTTTTTGTTGTTGTTTGGTTAAAACAAACTTATGAAGTTTTTACATAATCAACTTCAATTGTCGTAGTCCTTTACCACGACCCAATAAAAATCCTGCTAATGCTGCTGCTACTGCTGGTGTTTTGCTTATGGTGGTAGTCACTGGTGGTGGTGGTGGTGGTGGTAGCATCTCAGTTGTAATGGGCTTCGCATGTTTCGCCCGTGATGGTCTTTTTCTCTTAGGTTGAGTTAAAGAATACTCATACAGCTTTCTCAGATGGTTTAACTCTGATAAAATGTCTTGTAACACACTCACCGTTTTGTTTTCCTTCTGTCCTTCACACTTCTCCTCTTCTATCTTTCTTAGTTCTTCTTCTCGCTTTCTCCTTTCCTCTCTCGAACGTTGTACAAATATTTCCAATTCTTCTTGTTGCCTCTTTTTAAAATCATCCATGACCGGCAGCAAAGAGGCTGATATAGCAGCAGCAGTCGTGGTAGTTTCAGGCTCAAATTCTTGGGACAGAAAATCTAAATTAAACTCTTCCGGTTGGAAGTTCAACACAGCATTAGTCGTAGCAGGCTCACCCCAATACATACTAGTCTTTGCGGTCTCCATTTAGGCCGTCCAAAAAGTAAAAACCCTACGAACGCTGTGATACCTTTATACCCGAGATGACGTCACACCTCCGCTCTCTTCCCATTGGAAGAAAAACCAACCCGCTTGTAACGCGCGTTTGGATTGATAGTTCATTTCGATTCATTTCAATCCGATCGTAGGGTATATATACCACCGCTTGTCTCGTAAAGCTTCACCGGTTTTTTCTCCAAGACCACTCCAGAAGAAGAAAGATGTGGACAAGTATGGAATCATCCACTATCGTCTCGGGGATGTTGTTTGACCCAGAATTCCCTATGTATGTTCGAGCTTCATGGGCCATTACTAAGATCACAGAGACCTCTATATGGAAGAGACGTATTTATGTCGAAAGACAAGGATGTTTGAAACGGGTGCTCTTCTACGGACCTGAAGTCCGTAGAAGTCTCCAAAAAGAAGATCCTCCAGGAGATGTCTTCTCTGTTAAACCAAAAAAAACCAACGGCCTTTTTTCAGGGCCACCCATTTTTCAAGAAAAAGATTATTTTTCATTATTGCCATTTGTGTGTGTGTGTGTGTGTGTGTGTGTGTGTGTGTGTGATCTCAAAGTGTGTGTGTGTGTGTGTGTGTGTGTATGACCCCAAATGCCCCACGCCTGTTCCTATTTCTCGTATGACCCCAAAGTGTCCCATGTTAAATTCCCCTAGACCCTATAAATTTTGACCGTGTTTAACATAGGAGACCCCCAGTACCCACATCCAACTACTGGCGTGCTTCCCACACGAAATTTCATGGTTTTAATATGCCACATCGCAAAATTTAGCCAGTCTACGTTTTTCTGTAAGAGTAAAAATATAGGAGACTCCAAGATTGAATTTAGAAGGAATTATCTCGTAAAACAATTATCCAAGGGACCGGATGTCTGGAAAATTGACGGACACAATTCTGGCGGAAAAAGCAAGCAAGGCTTGAAAGCACAAGGTATTTGCGTCAATCTCATGTAATTCGTTGATACCAATATAATTATTTGCTTGAATTTATTTGCTTATATTTGCATGAATTTATTTGTTTAAATTCGTAGATCAATTACTTGATATGAGTATAACTGTGTTAGAGTTCATTTATCTAAAATCGTACAATGATCCTCTTTATATAAGTTTGACGAATTATTGGAATTTGTCGTCTTGATTGTTATAGGAATCATGTATTCTAAGAATTTCATGCATTACTCTAGTTGATATGAGTTACGAGAATCCGTGTGAATTCACCGATCTTAGATGATTTCACGTATGATAAAGACTTGAGTGTGTATTGACTGAAATTAACGTTGTTAAGCCATGAAGTGAGATTTCATGTATGCTAAAGACTTGAATGTGTGTATTCGCTGAAATTAACGTAGTTAAGCCATGTAATGAATTTCATTCATTCATTTGTATAATTGAGACGAGAACGGAACTGTTATGTCTCGTGTGATGTTAATGTGAGTCAGCGATGAAATAGCCGTTAGGAAGTACATTAATCTTTTGAAACTAGGTTTGTTTATGGTATGCCATGTTTGGCTTGACCAGATGGCCTTTGGTATCTGTTTGAATTCCGATAGGACGATATCTGATGTAACGAGAGTGGAGTAATGATCTATTCCCAGTAGGATATCTGACAGAAGATTTAGGTTACTTCTCTGTTTATTTTGAAAGGGAAAATAGCTCCACTGACGTATCCACGTACCTATGTATCCAAGTATCTACGTATCTACGTACTTACGTGTCCACCTACCCACACAAAGGTTTGAGGGACGAAAGAGGCGAGACAATAGAGAGTTTGGAGAAGAAAAAAGCGAAAGAACAAAGGAAACCGCAACGGTGAATTTGGAGGGTCCAGCGTTAACCAGGTTACGCTGTTATGCAGGGACAATGACTTCGATTGTACACTCGATTATATGATGAACTAATTCTATCGTTTAAACAGATCGGCTATTTGCATAAGTATATTCCTTTTCAAATTCAGTAAGTGATTTATTTAAAAAAGAAGTGTATCTTCCTAATGTAATGTATTTTCCCAGTTTGTTTATGTAATTGATTAAATTGTTATATTTCATGTACGGGGGCTCGTGTTATTCTGTTCTATATATCTGCTCAGATCTCTATTTATTCTATCTATAAGTTTCATAATTTATATTATTATTTACTCGATCCGGGCAATAACACCGAGGTCGAACATCCTCTAGAAAACGATAACCAACCAAATAAAGCGGACACCTTGTAACGAGGGTAGTACCCGCCACAAAAACAATTAGCATAGAATCGGCGAAGGGGGGGGAACACATTTCGAGCCACGTAACCTTGTGTTAATTTGTCAAAGGTTAGTGGGTGTTTTCAACATTTTTTTTTTTTTGTGCCTGCGACTGCCATCTCAGATAAATTCTCAGCTTAAAGAATAAAAAGGCAAACGACTAGTAATTATTCGTGACTGCTGATGATTAAAGTAACTTCTACAGGGTAAGTATCGTTTTGTATCGATTCTTCACCTCTTGTATCGATACTAGTATCAACATGGTAATAGTATCGATGCATCGATATATCAGTTGAATCGTTTGACTCCTAATGTGTAGGGTGAGTCACTTCATCAGTTTCGACTGATAACCTTCCGTTCAAGCGCGCACTAACACAAACATGCACATGCACGACTACCGATTAATTCACGTGGCAGGAAGAGAATGAACCACAATTAGTAATGACCGCTGCTTAATAACCATTCATAATGTGGTAATTAATTCAATCACAAAATATTCCAAAGCAGAAACTTTCGCAAAATTTCGCGAATAGCCTACGAGTATAATTCTATTACTCTTTAATAAAAAGCAACATTATATATTATTGACGATATTATTGACGATTCGCCAAAAAGAATTTAATCGCGATTATACCGAATTTGCTGTAGTTGTGAAAATAAAATGTCAACCTGTGTCTCGATATTTAATAATATTTAATAGTTCATTCAATTAATCAAGCCTACGTGATTTTTTTCAGTGTACATCGTTTCCGTGTTTCTAAGTGTCTAACCTATCTTGAGTGAGATTTAACCTTACCTGCATCTTTTTCGCTCGATTATAAGCGTCTTTCCAGCTTAAGAGAAGAAACTGTATGTCCAAATTAATCTTCGACGGGATATCCACCACATTTACGTACATAGCGTTCCCAGCGAAAAGCCCCGTACAACCCACTGCCCCTAACTTTAGGGCGTCAGCCAGCGAGATCGACTTCATTTCAATCAGGCAAAATATAGGTCAAGGGTAACTAAGTGGGCGCTATATATATGTTTGTTTCAGCCTAAATGACTCAGGACAAGGGGAGTAACTCAGTTTGCATTTTAATTTCAGTAGCTTTCCCATTTCAATATAATATTAGTTAAAACAGTGTCAAAATTTGATGTAGAATAATGCATATAGAATATCTTTCAAACTGCTCAATCCAGTAACTATGGCGATAGATAGTACTTATTATCTGTAAGTAGAACAGCACCCACTTACCTGTTTTGGGTTTGGGTTCTAAAGATTTTCTACCATTATAATTTAAAAGGCAAAAGAAGAGAAGGGCAGAGTTCTCTGTCTAGAAAATTTGGTTCAGAGATTTATTCAAACGTTTCTCTGCACTAGTCACTTTTAAACACACATACATACACAAGCACACACACACCATCTGGGTCCTACCAGCAGGATAAGAAATACCTTTATTGCGCAGACAATTTAGCTTCGAAAGTTTCTTTGTTTCTTGGCTTGCTTCTTTCAAATTATAGTGCACATCACAATTCAACATCCGGCTTGCGTTAACAAAACTTTAACCGGGTTTTTTTTTTTTTTTTTTGCACTTTTTAATTTTGATTCTTCTTAATTATAGTATTAGATACATCACTGAGTATGTGTCTTGTAGGGTTCTATATCTGGATTGTTTGATTATCTCGTTTTACGATACACATATGTGCTCGTTTTTTCTGTGATACTTAACACTTAATTATCGTACAGGAGATGTTGAAACATGGCCGGGCTCGTTTTGGAATTTGTTTGACATTAATAAGGGCAGCTAGTTGGAGAAAGATTCTTTATTTGCAGAAAATCAATCAATCAATAGTTTTTTTTCTGTTCTATTTCTGGGTTGTTTTTTTTAAGTAACATATATAACTGTTTAAGACTAAACGTTCTTTTCTCTTGCATAATATTAGGAAACAATGTAACAGGGTAAGAAAATCAAAACAAAGGAAAATTGTAAAACTTTTAGTTAAACATTGAACTGAAGCACATGTAACGTCGGAATAGTATTAACCATTTAATCAATAAATAAGAAATCATTTGTATAAAAGGGTTTCAAAGTTAAAAAGGGGAAAAACATTAGTATTGTCGTCATGTACAATTTAGTACACTTCTACAGATAGTTCTCACGTACAAAATGCAAAAGAACTCCATGCTCGATTCTGACCAGTATAAACGCACAGGCTCTTCCAAAAATAAAAACAAACATGCAAAAGGTGAATACATTAATACTGTCATTACGTAATATTTGCGCGAAGGAGCTGGTCATATTCTTCAATTCTGACAAACATTGCCGTTCCAAATGTATCCGCCTCAAGTACTGCTTCCCTAATGCAAGCGACATTAAATAAAAACCTATTAGCTGTCGTTGCTCAGTTGACATGTTGTGTCGTCTGCCGTTCATTGTTACAATATGACATTTCAGATTTTTCAAGAGCAGACAACTCCAGTTTGACCAGCGCATTGGTAACAGAATGCCTCAAAGATTTGTCGTGACACAAAATCTTTATTTTTCGGAAGAAAATAAACATAAAACAAACGATACGTTATTGATTAATAGATGAATTGCGTTCATGACGTCGGCCAAATTTGAGTCAATTCTTGCACGTCACTATATATATATATATATATATATATATATATATATATATATATATATATATATATATATATATACACATACATACACATGCTTTTGTTTCCATATGTAGCTCTCTCATAACGTAGAGAATGAAATGACATAATTAATTAATTTTGTTACTGTGGTTCTATTCTTATAATTATTCGGTACATTTAAGGATTGTTTACATTGAAATGGATTCAGTTAACTCATTAAAACTCGTATTTACTCACATTTATTTTTCTACTCATATTTGATAGTTACAAATGTAATGAACTGATAAATAATAATGAATCTCGAGGATTAAGATGCAGAGGCGAATGATATATGCAGCCTTCAAGCATAAAAATGCATTACAAAAATTTGAATATTTTTACCATGCACTAAGCTTACAATGCAACTGGCATCGTATAACTAGACTGTTCAGAAGATATGAACATGTTTCAGATACAAGAAGGAGTTTTAATGAAAGATATATGGTGATAACAAAACTACACGTATGGGGAGATGTTTGTTTTGGATAAACAAATAATTCACGTGAGAAAGTCTCATTAAACGTGGTTCTAGTGTATTAGTAAGAAGTTGTCTCTGTTCCTTCATTTCGGTTTTGTTTATTTATTTTTCTGTAGACGCCATTAGTGGCATCGCTTGATGATTTTCCGGTTCAGGTACTTTTTTCTTTCTTCTTTCCGTACATAATCGGGGTAGTTCCAGTAAATTGAATGCATGCGAATTTGTGATGTCAGCTGTCCCAAACAAAGAAATTGTGGTAACTGAGTACAGTATTTTTTTTCTGCCATTCATATACACCTTTTCTAGTTAATAATTTGCTGTGTACATAGTTTGCTGGAGCACGAAGGAAAGACTTTGAAATCCTATATTTTTTATCCGAGGTCAAAGTCCTCTCTCGTCGTTACAAAGCAATTCGTCTATGATATATATATATATATATATATATATATATTAAAAGTTAATTTATGCCACAATTGGCATAAACAGCAATGCTTTTAATATTTAATACGTTTCCTTCATGCAAATTGTTTGATCACGCAGATTAGGTGGAAATAAAAACACAAAGACTCTAATGCCTTCCTCTTTTCTCTAATAATTTGGATTGCACAAATATGGCACTCAAATTATGTCCAAATACGTATAGCTTTTTGTATATTTTTGGTCAATAACATTTTTTTCGTCACATCTGATAAAAAAAAGCGTCAGTAACAACCTTTGTTCAGGGCGACTACCGCCTACATCTCAATAAGGCTCCATATTGGTAGAACGGACGCATAGGTAACTTATCAGATAACACTTTTACACAGAGAGATTTTTCCGCAGAAAAACTAAGATAATACTTAACGTAGTTTTGAATAAATAATACAAATGATCTATAATTCCCCTTACACACCCATTTGCATGGCTACATAATTTTCTGTGTATAGAGTTTGCTGGAGCACAAAGAAAAGACTTCGAAAACCCATGTTTTGTCCTTGAGGTCAAACTCCTCACTCATGAGCACCAAGCAAAACGTGTATATTCCCTATATTCAAAGCGAATTTATGCCTTAAATGGTGTAAAATGCAATGCTTTAAATATGTAATACGATTGTTTCGTGCAAATTGTTTGATCACTCAGTTTAGCTAGAAATAAAAACACATAGTATTTTATCCTTTACCCTCTTTTTTATATTTTGGATCCAAATATGGCACACAAACGCCTTCCAAATACATGTACATCTTTTTGCGTGTAATTTGCCTATAACAGTTTCTATTTGAAATCTGATAGAAAAGTGTCAGTGACTTTTTTTGCGTCTGTCAGTCTCAAATTTTCTCGAGGACTACTACTGCCTAGTTCTGAACGTTTTGCTTGGTGCTCATGAGTGAGGAGTTTGACCTCAAGGACAAAACATGGGTTTTCGAAGTCTTTTCTTTGTGCTCCAGCAAACTCTCGACTGAATTTTTTTGTAATATATGTCAAAATACGCAAACGTGTTATCCTGTCATTGAAGTAAGCTCACGTTCTATTGAGATGAGAGCATTTTAAGAAGTTGGCGGTGGTCGTCCTAAACAAACTTTGTCATTTACTATTCTCAGTCAGATTACAAACAAAACAGTCATCGCCGAAAAAACGCGCCAAAGCGTATTTAGACAGAGTTTAGTCAACTAACTTTGCCTTCTCGTTTTCTCTATGCTAAGAACAAAAAACATCTACACTCTCATAGGGCTATTGGTATTCAGTGCAATGGAATGGAAGCAAAACTAAGGAAGTCTCTCAAAGCATCATTTTTTTCTTCGCCTATAAAGAGTTTAATCAATGTTTGTCTATTTTAAAGTATATCTGAATATTACCATCTTTAAATGCTATTTTAAATACACTCATCAAATATTATTATTCACATCAGGAATGTAATGATTTACATTAGATATATATATATATATATATATATATATATATATATATATATATATATATATATATATATATATATATATATATATATAAGTGATCCACTTGGTTCAACAAAATACCATTACCCAGAGAGGGATATTGGTATATTGCGGAACGGAACCAGATACAATGAATAGTGCTCATTTCACCATCTGCAACGCTATATTCTTTGCATACAGATACCGAACATGCTACAACACTTGCAATTTCAAATGATTTTAATTTTAAGGAAGCTTATAATTTTGACTTGTTGTTTAATGAATCTGTTTCTGATGTATAAGGTAACCATTTTTCTACTAAGCTTTGATATGTTTGTTTTGCTCAGTATATGTGTCAATAAACGAATGTAGAAAGGCCAGGGTACATTATTGAGTTGATGGGTCGGTATGTAATTAGGTAGGTAGGTAGTTACGTAGGGATGCTGGTAGGCAGGTAGTTCTTTATATCTGAAATCATACGTTTATTTATATATGTATGTATATGTAAAGAAATATATTTGGTTTTTTAGCGTTCTGCAAAATACCAATACGCAAGGCACTATTAATATTAGACGGAATGGAACGGAAGCAGTCACAATAGAGACATCTTTATGTTATCAAACATGTGCATATATGTGTCTGCAGAAAAAAGTATTGTATATACACACAGTCATTTCATTGGCTGTAGAGAGGTGAGTAACTGGGTATGCGTATACCATGTAGTAGGTACATAGATATGTAGATATATAGGAAGGCAAAAAGTTAAATACGTAGGTGAGAAGGTAGGTTGTATGGCTGACATGTAAAGTAGATTAATACCGGTCTTGTGTATGTATGTACTATATCACGTGCTTTTGAAATAACACATAAAATAATTGTATGGAAGTTAAGTTTTTCCGTTTTGTTCCTCAGAATAATATTATCTAAGGCGATATTGGTTTTATACGGACGGAATGAAACCAGTTCAAATGAAGACATCTCTGTGCTATCATACATTGACATAAATGTATGTGTCTGCCATTCTGTGTGTATGTATGAATTTATATCATCTGATGTGCATCTATATGTCTTAATTAATGATTGTGATTTAGTGTTTTACGACACAGCAACACAAGTAGGTTATTTATATATCTTAATGAACGAATGTGGGTAGGTAGGTTGGTTTATTGGTTGGTTGGTTGTTTGATTAGTATCTATTTACGGAATCATTTTGTTTTAGATGTCAGAAAGTATTAATATGATTTGTATTTAATAACACGGGGTTCCGTTCTATTCCACATAATACTAATATCTAGGGGTCATCCAGTGCTCCTCAAGTTTTTAAATATTAATTTATTTTATGTCTAGAGTCTCTTTTATGTTACCTATCCTTACAGATATGAGCTATAAAACAGTATTAAAGACTCAAGATACGTGCATATCTGCCTACCTTCAAACCTCCATACGTACTACCTATCTACTGATACATCAATATTCTGTGACTACAGTACTTGAAGAAGCAAAGCAAATGTGGTAATATTGAGAGATACTTAACAAAAAGCACACATTGAGCAAGGTCTTTAGACGAATATAAAAGTAATACTGTTAGAAAAGGCTTTAATTTTGGTTCTGAGCTCTTTTCTCCCTGTCATTTTGGATTATTGACGCGCTGAAGATAACTTAATAATTAAATTAATTACTAAATATCTACCTATTTATTGACTAATGACTTCACAAACTAACCAACTCATCAACTAACTAAATAAATTAATAAACAAACAAATCAATCAATAAATCAATCAATCAATAGACTTTACATGTACTTTACATGCTATCCATTATTACGCTATAGTGCATGTCGACTTTAAAAGATGGAAAAGGCACCTTTGTAAAATGGCCAAGAATGCCATTTTGAGTTATTTCAAAACAAATTGTCTAAAATTCACCAAAACGCAATGTCATATCACATCTTTGTTAGAAATATTAACTCACTTTGATCACGTCATATAGATTTGTTGCATGCTAATTTTAACTGTTAATATTTGCTATGAACCTAGCTCTTTCTTATCATTTTCTGCATCTCTCTCTCTCTCTCTCTCTCTCTCTCTCTCTCTCTCTCTCTCTCTCTCTCTCTTTAACAAACAAACACACACACAAACACACACAGAGAAACTCATAAATCAATGTTTTCACCTTTTTTATAATATCCGCCTCTTGGATTTCTTATCCCCTCTCCTATAGATTATTCTACCCTACCTACCTACCTAGTCCCACCTCAAGTATATTGATCATTCTATTACGTAATAAGTGTGTAGAACATTTTTGACAATTTTGAAGCCGTATAAAATTCTCTATTAGAACTAAATGTATGAACTCTTCATCTTGAATGGTATAGGAGTGGTTGTGAAATACCAAACACGCACGTACACACGTGCGAACGGGTAGAAATGTATATTACCCATTTTTATTTTCTTCGTAAAGCGTGGGATCTGTGGGTGACACGATAAATGACCAAAATCTACGACGAGTGGTCAGAGAGAAAAGGATAGCTATACCTTTTTCCATTTGTGAAGTAATTGTTTTGTCACACAGCTGGCACTTTTGGTGAAATTCTTTTCCATGGATTGTCGTTCAGATACCAATCCATTCGGATTTTTACTGGGTCCTCTTAAACGGGGCCCCACTGTTCCCAATCATAGCACGATAATCTCAAAGACAACTCCCACCACAACGTGCTCGGCTTCAGTCTTCTAACTTTGTAAGAAGTAAATTCGGCCTTGTTCATCAGTCAGGCCAAATTATATATATATATATATATATATATATATATATATATATATATATATATATATATATATATATATATTGTGTGTGTGTTTTAGTGTCCGCGGATTCGTAGGTTGTGCTAACCCAGAAATAAGCCACATCTATTAATTTCGATTTGATTTCATCAATACGGATTGTTATACCTCAATTCCAATATAAGATCTTAGTCTGTGTGTATTTTTATATTTGCTTGTTTATTTATTTCCCAAAGAATGTTATTTGTTACAGAAAATGACTCTTTTGCTAGTACAGATGTACAAACCTTTACACAATATAAAGAATTTACTATTTACATCTTGTTACATTGAGGCTTTTCTTTGTTGTTGTTGTGTTTTGTTTTTTTTCTAAACACCTTGATTTCTCTGATAGATTGGTAATTTTTGAAACCTGTGGTGGACGCAAGCGAAAAACAAAATAATGGCATGGTGTTATCATATTACCTCTTCTCTCTAGACAGTCCTTCTCACATAGTTTTCCGATATCGGGGAACATGACCAGGAGGGTCCATGGCCAAATACTGAGTAAAGCAGTAGAAGCTATTAGGTACATCTTGCACTTGTTGGACGGCACTTCAAAATAGTAGACGCCATATCCACATGCTGTACCCAGAAGAGCCAATGTCCCCTGGTAAAGTAAATTATAATGTCATATATAGAAAGTTACTATTATTATAATTAGTATTATTATTTTTATTATTCTCATCATTATCATCATCATCACCATCATCATCATCATCATCATCATCATTATGATCATTCCATAAAAAGTACTAAGGATGAAGTAATGACTAAGACAGTGAAATAAGTATGTTGTTTGACAACGAAGATATAAGTTACAATATAATTTTGGAAGTATAAATCAAACTGCCAGATACAATTTGAGCAAATGTGCCTGTATGAATTGTTTTTGTTTTTGTGTTTGTTTTTAACCATGTGTATATACAATAGATACATATATGCATATATATGTCTGTAGGTAAAAAGGTTAGTAGTGTGCGTTTATGTATGTCTGTGTCTGCGAGACAGGATGGCAGAGAGAGAGAGCCTGAGACAAATTCAAACCTTTGATTGCTCTACAAAGGTTCTCAAACTGTATTTGAATAATTTATGATTTATTTTCAAACACCTGAGTTTATTTTACACAGTTAAAATTATCTACATTTTCTGGCATGTTCTCTTTTCATTTTTATATAATGTTTTCTTCTAGCTGAAGCCATTACATCCGCATTTTTCAATTCATTGTTAGGTTTGAAAAGAAATAGACTTTGTTTTACAAATTTTGGTGGCAAAGGGAATGAGAAATAGGTCAGGTAATCTATCTGAAGCTGTAATATTCTTATCGTCTTGAGCAGGTATGGGATAACTTAAGGGCTCCTTTAAGTGTTGAGCAGGTGTAGGATAACTTAAAGGTGTTGAGCAGGTGTGGGATAACTAATTTTTTTTTTTTTTTTTTTTTTTTTTTTTTTTAGCGTATGTGGATTTCTAGCACTAAAGAAATTCCTATGTTCTGAAATATCGGTACACGAATTGGATTTCCTCTCAAATAGAAAATATTGCAAAGTACATGTAGCCTAGCCCTAAGTCACGTGCATGCGCCTTTCTTATAATGCAACTAATGCAATGCGGTTTCCTGGTGCATCTGAAAGTATGGCTGACAGAAAATAATACCTGGGTTTCCTTCTTGTATTCCCTACCACCAAACCTAGAATGATGCTTAGTGCTTTCCATCTTTGTTCATACATTGGCAGATATTAGGAATGCAACTTGATTGTGTTACTGGTATGTGTGTATAGTACATAGGGCAGGTAGGTGAATCATCCTCCACTGGAGGGAATTTTGAAATATAAATATTCTGGTAGATCATCATTTTAGTAAATGAAATTGACTTCTTGAATGATTCTAAATTACAACAAACAATGTCAAATGTGTGATTATTTATCAAACGTCGCAAACACGCGAGGCATAACTATCTAAGATGAACAATTGCACAAGAAGCAAATTTATGGTTATATTTCTTTATATGTCAATATGAGTATGTGAAATATCTATTTTATATCAATCAGGAGACTTTGGAAATGATAGTCAACAACTGAGTTTGTTTTTCTAGCTGTCTTGCCTGTGAAGTCATGTATTGAAAACTCTAGGGAGACATTAGTTATACCCTTATTTGAAACAATCTCATACAAGTATTTTTATAATACATAAAAAGTATATTGAATGACCTTAAGAACACGAGGGTTTGCGTAATACAGTAAGATGACTTGCCCTTAAGAATGTTCTCACCATGTACAGATAATAACAGTATTGTCTCATAATATCCTCAAACTGCATGTCACTCTCCTCTTTTCAAACATTTTTTCAATCGTGTTGTCAAAATCAGTATCCTACTTTTAAGCATTAACATGATTGCCAACAAAGCTGGGATGTACGGTTTAAACGTTTACTAACTGTTATGGAACAATATGCTCTTCTGTACAGTTGTAGATGAACTCTTTGTTATCAGTTAATGTCCGTCCATTTCCATGAGGGTTTGGAATATCAGGCTACGCGAACAAAGCAGATTAACTTTCAGTAACTAAATATTCGATCAACGCTAGAGAGTGCAGAATCGGATTTAGACTGAAAATTATGTTTAAACAGATCTGTACGTAGATTATTTTCATCCGTGCAAGTTGATTTCCAATACAACTGGCCTGCAAATCATTACAGCTCTTTTACAATTGTGTCTGAAAGATGTATGCTATTTCCTAATCCTGTTAAACATGGGAATATATTCTCGATATTAATTATTTTTCAAGATTTATTTCGCCATCATTTTCCTTTGACGGACAAAGGAGTTTTCTGTACGGCAGTCCGAAAATGGGTGCAATGCATGAAGTGTATCGGAAAATTCTTTTCTCGTGATCACGATAAACTGACCTCACATTCAACACTTGCCTTTTGTTTTCAGTACCTCGTGACTCAATTTTGTTTCAAGTATATCAAGCATATTTTGAACTTTACTATCGATTTCATTTTTCCTCAATATGTTCATAGGCAATGTTCTGTGATACCAATCTACAGTATGAAATATGCCATTTTCTCTCACTGAGAGTTAAACCGATCAATCTAACTGAACTTGTATTGGTCCCAAATCATTAATTTTGTACTTAGTATTTTCCATAAATATGGTTCAACTTCCTCATGAATTAGAAAAATATCCTGATTAGTTTCATTATCTTCTGCTTTAAATCTATACTCGCTTAAACGTCTATTTAATGAGTCTTGCAATCCTCTTGTTATTATTTTACTTGAAGTTTGAGCAACAGTTTTGTTTGTTTCCCTTCTCATCGGAAGACGAATTAGAGGAGGACTTAATAATCTTCTTTCAGATTTTGGTATTTTCGTATCAATCAAACTCTCGCCATTTATTAAATTACTATTTGTTTTGGTTAAATTTTCAGTGTGAAATTTACTTTTCTGTGATAGAATAATGAACCTCTTTTTACAGTTTTTCCACATTTGTAGGAAATTGTTTTCTGGTTGTATCCTGTAATTTTATCATTTCCTCCATTATAATACCAGTTTCATTTATTTGCACAATTTGTATGCCTTTTGTATTGAGTATTTCGAAGTTTGGTCAATAGTCTTATTTTGACACAATTGTAGCATGTACAATTCTCATCCATTTATATTAGTTAAGTTATTTACATATGAATCTGATGTTGTTATTGATCTCTAAAACCACTGTTCCATACACACCATTTAAAGTTTAAGATTGTCAATAATTTTATTTATTTTTTGCCTCTTCAGACTCATTAAAGTAATAAACTGGTAAAATTCCACTGACATATTTTGCATTTCCAGTTTTATCAATGCAATCGTCCATCCTTGGTATTGTAAATGAATCCGTTTTGGTGACACTATTGACTCTTCTATAGTCAGTACACATTCAGAATGTATTATCTGGCTTAGGCACAAGAAAACTGGTAAAATACGGAACAATTTTCCTCATTAGTGTTTACAACGTCCTTTCCCACGTTTATCATAATCTGCTTGCAAATTTCTGAGCACAAAAATCTATTATTATTGGTGACGATATTGGAAAGTGTATTATAGCCTAAAAGTTCGTTACTGTGCCAGTATTCAGCTCAAGAACTATCAAGCGGTACTATATCGTCATTCAAAATTTCAAATAACTTTCCTTCAGTTAAATCAATCATCATATCCTTTCCATTTAACTAACGAATTTTTTTTAAAGATTATTGTTGTCGTTTTTAAATTTTTCAACCGTGAACACGATATTCTGTTTGTAGTATAGAGATGACTTCTGCTCTTAAAATATTCCTTCAATATTCTACCCCTTTAAGTCTTCCATTTATATATGGTAGGATCACACACAAAAACATGCATGACTGTAAATATTTCTTCCGTGAAATTAGGAAGGCAGCCTTTTGAAAAAATAGATTTTTATATCGAGAATCCTAAATTTCTCGCCTATTTTATATTTAAGTGTTCAATAGGTATCATTTATCAGATATCAAATAAGTTAAGCAACACTTTAGACCAAGGTTTAAGGTCAATGGCGTTAATTGGTAACATATCTGTCGATGTGAATAAATTTTGTAAAAAGCTCACATACCATTTCCAGTCTGTCAATCCCCAAGGCAGGCATCCATTGTGTAATGGACCTTGACTGTCATTGACAGAATTCATTCTCCTTCTTATGGTCAACTGAGCGGATAGTCGTGTCAAGGGCTCCTAACCTAAATCAGCCGTTATGTCCACTGATTACGATTACATATGGTTGAATTCAACCCTACTTACTACTTGTGCGAAATGCAATTCTAGAATACTCAGGACGTAATTCAACCTATACATTATGGTCATCCCTCAGAGAATGTGCAGGTGCTCATTTTCGATTCATTACCATTGGCACTGATATTAGGGTCGTTTTCCACATTCACTCAGGACCAGCATCTCAATCAGACTGCCATGCCGAAGAATGAATTGACAAGAGACGATATGGCATCCCAATTCAATTTTGAAAAAATATGACTTAAGTCAGGTGGGCATCGACCACACATAAATCGCATTGTCTGCAATGCACACACACACACACACACACACATATATATATATATATATATATATATATATATATATATATATATATATATATATACCGTGCGCATACCAAGCGCTTTATCTGTCCCGACTAACGATCTACTTAACAGATATATATATATATATATATATATATATATATATATATATATATATATATATATATATATATATACTTTTAGCGTCAATAAGTTATTAATATATGACATAAAACGAAAATTTTAGCAAAATATATCTGTCTGCCATTCCCTCTGCTGTCGTAGTGTAAAGGACCCTCACTATTGAAAAACGAATCTGCCCTTTACACTAGGATAAGGTATAATTATACGGAATTATTTAGATACATTGTGTCTCACATAACCTCTGAGCTTTGTGTACACCTAACTTGAGACCATATCTATCTAAATACCGTTTTAGACCAGAGACAGACAGACAAATCTGTTACACATACCTTATCAATACATATAATTTACTGATGTATGAAATTGTGTAAGCTAATTTGTATGTGCATGTAATTTCATTTAAACATTTTTAAAGTCGTACACTCTAGATTTAAAAGTTTAGTACTCAAAAACGTTTAAGTCTTTAATTTAAGTTTTTAAGTCTTTACTATGTTTTAATTACTCTTTACAAAACAAATAAACAAATGTACCAAATGTTAATATTACTGTACTGTTTGGTAAGATCCCATACTTAGTCAATAAAGCACAATAAACAGTGTGACGGAATTCGGTCAATGACCTAAAGAATCAATAGTCTAATTGTATACAGCTGTTTTCGTATAGTATAAAATTTTAGATCTTCATTTAGCAAAGTGTATTTACCTCAACATATCAGTATGTCAACATGCAAACACGTAAACATGAATTAATCCATTTTTAATGTCCAAAACTAAGGCTGCATCGATTAACAAAATGTCTAAATGTGTACTTGGTTTACAATAACAGAAATGATGCCGTTTAATTGAAAGGATTAGTAGCTCGACCTTTCCTCCCGTCTACATATTGGGCTTACTGAAAAGCTTACAGCTATTAAATATATATCTCAACCTGCGATTGTTTCATTTGATGAGAGTCTTTAACCTCTTATTATGACAGGGTTCAGTTTTTAAGACATGTCTTTGTTGAATATATCTGAACATTTCAGTGAAACATCACTAGGATCACAGTGATATTGTTTCCAACTGCCTCTTACATGTACATGATGAAAGAAAATCGATAATGCAACCAGATGTACTATCGGGACATGCGCAAAGGATGCTTTTGTAGAATTTACAATGACTATCAAACTATGCAGTTGCTAACAAACTTGAAACGGTGTTTCTTCAAAATAAAATGTTAATAATCAAAGGTTATGTTAACAAACACGAGTTTGAAAGGTAAAATAATGCACTTTAAAGGATTTTTTATCATCATTGCTAGTAAATCAACCTAATGGGTTATGTTGTGTAATGTGCACTACAACCAATTACTTCTAATTTTTCCCAGGGTTGCCACATTCGATGTGAAAATCATGTATAATTCAGGAATAGAATTAACAGAAAGATCCTACTAAGCAGTCATCTTAAGCAGAGATGTGGAAATGCATAATTTATTTGGAACGGGTAGTTCCTGCATCACTGATGGCCACGTGCATGTTCATTTTACACGTTTAGCAATATTATAAACATTTACAGGCAGTAAACAAAACTGTCTTTTACAAGTGTAAACGTTGCAGCCTTATCAATTTTTTTTTTAAAAAAGTCATGTGTTGAAAATAGGTTACAATCGTAGATCAGGAAGTGACTGTATGAGGAAAACAATTAGTACTTTTTATTCCCGGATATCCGGCGCAACATTGTCTTGTGGGTGCAAAGGTTTGATTTTTAATGCTGAGGTCTAATAGTTTAGTCTTAATTGATGACTGTAGGACTTTGTATTTTATTTGGAATGGGTTTTGACCTAATGAGTATTTTAATTAATGAGCTACAGGCGTTTCCATAGTCGCTACGCTCCTATATGCTGTGGTTTAATCATTTATGTAGCAAGGGTTATAACCTCAGAGATTGCATTTGTTTTTGTGGCTGAGGAAGATGCGCGGTTCGGAAATATAGTGCCTATAATTCCGAAATTTCCTACCTCAACTATATAATGAACAAATACAAATTTATTCTCCGGTTTGACGCTTTGTTTATTTTCTTTCTTTTTTCTTTTTTCTTTTTTTTTTTTTTTGTACTTTTTCCTTAGATTTCTATCTCTCTGTTTCATATGTTCATTCTTATGATTCTTGATTTCCTTTTTTATGTTCTCAGAGTTCTCGATCTCATAAATTTTATTTATGTTTGCTTGCAATATTTGTCAAACGACATATATTTTATCGTCCTACCACACTTGCATGTAAACATTTCATCATCAAATTGATAGGCCATCAAATATCCACGATTAGTTTTATATTTGTATACAGCTGCTGTAAGAAGTGTTGCGTTTTTCCATATCTTCTATTTTATTCTGTCTTTCACAATTATTGCATGTTACAGTTTCCACTTATTTGCTGAACTAAATTTACAGTAGCTGAAGTGGTCTGCGTTAAAACGTATGCTCTTGTGGATCGGCGAAGAGGTGGGTGGTAGTAAATTATTAATAGCCAAATGAGGTTATTCAGAAAATACAGCCACCTAACTACTGAAAAGGGACTACAATTGTTTATCCACGCATGCCGTATTATCGGGAATAAAGATACCATAGCTTCCATTCACTTCAACCCTTTTCAATCATGTCCACGGTATTGTACTTTGAGCAAAGATTGCGAAAACACGAATTTGTTAAAAGTTGGCAAAAAACACTCTTGCTCTTTTGATTGCAGCTAACAATGGCAATGTCTGAAAACGTGTTCTACTCTTTGTTAATTATATAATATTATCACATCTTGGTATAGATTTGAATTAACTTGGACACATACGTAGGGTGAATCACCTCATTAGTTCCGACTTAACAACCTTCTTTTCAAGCGCTCGCTAACACACACATGCACATGCGTGACTACCGATTAATTCACGTGGCAGGGAAACACTGGGTCACTATTAGTAATTACCGCTGCTTAATAACCGTTCATAATGTGGTAATATTTAAATCACAAAATATCCCAAGACAAAAACTTTCGCAAAATTTCGCGAATAACCTACGAGTATAAATGTATTACTCTCAATAAAAAGCAAAATTATATATTATTGACTATTCGCAAAAAAGTATAATCGCGATTATACCGAATTCGCTTTATATGTGAAAATTAAATGAACCGCAAAAAAATGTAATCGCGATTATACCGAATTTGCTTTATATGTGAAAATTAGATGAATCGCAAAAAAATGTAATCGCGATTATACCGAATTTGCTTTATATGTGAAAATTAAATGAATCGCAAAAAAATGTAATCGCGATTATATTCAGAGGGGAACTCTTCCTTTTCAAAAGGGCAAATACATTTTATCAACAGAGGAATTATAGACCTCTGACCTAATGACTTTCAAAAGAGTCGCATTCATTAGATTTTCAAATAGTGGTGTACATGGGTAACAGAAGGCGAAAAGTTTATTTTTCATGAAAGGGAGACATGTGAAATATGACCAGCAGACGGATTCTAAGACCTGATGGTACGTTCACCCGAAATAGACTGGCATAATGGAAAGGAAAAAAAAAAGAATAGAACTATTCCGCTTGCATGAATTGCAACTAAAGTGTTAAACGCATTTGAGTTACTTGTGTTTCCATAATATAATTGCAGTCACAAATTTTCACTTGAACATTTTGAAAAGAAAATGAAAGGGACGGTAGCGGTTTCAAATAAAATATAAAGAGAATTGGAAGGGGTGGCTTGGAGAAGAAGGAGAGGAATTCACCCATGACCCAGTCCCCTTTCGTGACTCCAGCCACATATCTGCAAGGCATTTATGTAAATTCAAGGATTATTTTAAGATTTGCAAACGTTCTTTTGACGCCTTGCTTGACGCACCTGTTTAGAACCAGACAGGTTATCCTTCTCATAATTTGATATACATGTATCATGGGGAAAAAAAAGTCTGGTATAATTATGTTCACCGATGTGGAGTGAGAAAGCTGAAAATCTGGCCAATGAGAGAAGAACAGAGAGTGGGAATTTTAATTTTACCTATTTGTTTTGCCAGTTTTATGATAGTACTGCACCTATTTCAGCATAAATTAGCGCGTAAATCTGCAGAGGAGATAATCGTTTTCTCAAATTATTATCAGTCCCACCCCTATGATGTCCCTAAGGGCCGACCCGCAAATCAAATCTCAACTCATGGAATTTCTATCTTGAACAATGAAGGAGAGAGAGAGAGAGAGAGAGAGAGAGAGAGAGAGATGGGGGAGGGATAGAAAGAGAGAGAACAGTTAAGATCGGCTAAATAGAAAGAAAACTCAACCATGCATGCTCTCACTCTCTCTCTCTCTCTCTCTCTCTCTCTCTCTCTCTCTCTCTCTCTCTCTCTCTCTCTCTCTCTCTCTCTCTCTCTCTCTCTCCAATCAGCAAGCAACTTAACATATTGTTTCAGACGTACAGTACTCATCTCTCGACGTTTTTATCTAGCTGTTGACCTGTCCATCTGTGTCTCGATATTTAATAGTTCATTCAATTAATCAAGCCTACGTGATTTTCTTCAGTGTTCACCAGTTCCTGATTTCTAAGCGTGTAACCTATCTTGAGTGAGCTTTAACCTTTCCAGCTTAAGAGAAGAAATTGTATGTCCAAATTAATCTTCGACGGGATATCCACCACATGTATGTACATAGCATTCCCAGCGAAAAGTCCCATAAAACCCACTGCCCCTAACTTTAGGGCGTCAGCCAGAGAGATCGACTTCATTTCAATCAGGCAAAATATAGTTCAAGGCTAACTAAGTGGGTGCTATATATATATGTTTGTTTCAGCCTGGATCATATCAGGGTGAAAGCCTTACATTCACTAAAAAATTCAAATATCAGGCAAAATAAAATTAAATACAGTATAACAAAACAAGTCGGCTTTTTCATTTTTCTAGATCTAAAGAAAACCGTTGATTAACACACCAAATAACAAGCATTAATAGTATTTTTATATTGTATTTTCATTCGTACTGCATTATATTATAGGTCCTAGGATTTAATCCCTCCATCAAAACACAACTCCGTGCGTGCCATTGTTTAATCACATAAAAACAGCATCTAAAATAGTACAGACTATTACCACATTCCGTTATATAAACTAAACAAAACACACCAGTCGGAAACGAACAAAATCATAATGCAGCAATCAAAAAGCGTCCCCATAAAATTAATCAACAGAAATATCAAACAAACTACACCACCAACCCACATAGGAAAATAAATAACAGGCAAAAATAGCACAGTTAGGGAATACAAATTACAATTTAATGAAACCCAATCCTCCCTATACTACTCAGAGCCTTGGGTGACATTCGCAATCAATGGGTCATTACTCAACTCTAGTCGAGACATCACGGACATGAATGAAACAGAAGCCATGGAGCCCACTCCAAACCCCATGACGTCCACTCCAAACTCCATCATTATGGCTTCAGAACCAGACCCAGAGATAAACATCAATAGGAACAGTCGCACAGACGATTTTTATGACCGGGATGATACCCTACCCACGCACGAACTATCGCCAAAACAGATAACCATTACCAATGATCGTAATCCCAATTAGCAGGGCGGAAGAGGGGAACCAGGAAGCACACCATGTTATAGAATCACCAAGATTCCCGATTTACACCGCAAATCAAAAGAAAAGTTAAAAAGACTGAAATAGACCAACAACATCTGCACACAAAAAAACAAACAGGACTAGCCCCAAAAAAAAAAAAAAAAAAATTGTACAACCCAGACAGGAAAAAAAAAAAAATCCACGCAAAAAAGTAATAACAACACCCACCCACACAAAACCTAACTGCACTAAGGTGCACAACAGTCAAGAAGCAGGCCCCTCGAAATGTAGACAGATAACCCCAGAAAAAACAACTACACCACCGCAAACCACTACGGCAAAATCAAATATAACATTAATTCAAGACAAGAGGAAAAGGCCACTTGTAGGACAACCCAAATACAAAGGTTCAGGCAACACTAAGGAAAACCCAAAGTCCGAGGCGGGAGAGGAGGGGCCCTACCCAGAGATAAGGGGATTGGTAGGCCGGGCCCAGGTGCGTCGCAAAGGCGGCCCAATCCCGGCCCCCCGGGGATCGAGAATCTCCAATCCCATGGATAAGATTTGGAGTCTAACCAAACATCAAACTAGAATGAACTATATGACAAAGGCAAAATCCCAATTAATTAACTTAAACGCAAACAACAAACAGTTAGGAAACATTGAGAAATAGGTCCCTCCACATAAAGAAGGGAAAGAAAGAGAAAAAAAAATAATAATAATGAAATTGACAACATAAAAATTGTAATAAATTTTTTATGTTAATTTATTTTGTTTTATTAATTTTTTTTTTTCTTTTTCTCTCTGTTAACGTGATTTTTAACCAATCAAATGAGCAAAATTATTCCTATCTCTAAATTTGCTCTGCTTTCACAACTGTAACATCTGATTACAAAACTAAATTCTTTAATAGACTGATCTTAATAATATGAAGTTTAGTATAGGAATTAAATCTTATTTCCCAAATCTGTATAAATATAAGGATAAGTCACCTGACAGATTATTCTAGAATATGAGTAACTCTAATGGAAATTTCCTCTGCGTAGCTGATTTTCTCATATCAAGAAATGGAAAATTCCAATCTAATTGTTAAATGCTATGTAAACAAAACTTACAGTGAACTCAAATGCAGTAAATATGTTGTCTACAAAATGACTAAAGTACAACTTACCTCATTGACACATATTGTAAATTCAGTATATATAACAACACACACACACACATATACACACGCTGTCTGGGTCCTACCAGTAGGATAAGAAATACCTTTATTACGCAGACAATTTAGCATCGAAAGTTTCTTTGTTTCTTGGCTTGTTTCTTTCAAATTATAGTGCACAGCACAATTCAACATCCGGCTTGCGTTAACAAAACTTTAACTTGGACTTTATTTTTTTTTATACTTTGTATTTTGTTAATTTCGATTAGTCTTAATTATAGTATTAGATATATCACTTGTAGGGCTCTATATCTGGATTGCTTTGATTATCTCGTTTTATGATGCACATATGTGCTCGTTGTTTCTGTGATATTTAACACTTAATTATCGTATATATATGAGAGTAACAAATATAACAGTTTCAAACTAAACTTTTTTTCTCTTGCATAATATCAGGAAACAATGTAAGAGGGTAAGAACTCTAAACAAAAAATTTTTTTTTAAAGTTTGCTAATAATTATAGATAGAATTGAGGCACATGTAACGTTGAAATAGTATTAACCATTTAATCAATAAATAATAAATTATTTGTATACAAGGGTTACAAAGTTAAAATAGGGGAAAACATTAGCAGTGTCGTCACGTAAAATTGAATACACTTCTACAAATATTTCTCACGTATAAAATGCAAAAGAATTCCGTGCTCGATTTTAACCAGTATAAACGCACAGGCTTTTTTAAAAATTAAAACAAACATACAAAAGGTGAATACATTATGTAATTTTTGCGTATCTTTTCGATGCAACGGCGCATTTGTCCACTATGCGGGAAGGAGCTGGTCATATTCTTCAATTCTCACGCACATTGCCGTTCGAAATGTATCCGCCACAAGTACTGCTTCCTTTATGCAAGCAACATTAAACAAGAACCAATCAGCTGTCGTTGCTCAGTTGACATGTTGTGTCGTCTGCCATTAATTGTTACAATATGACATTCAGATTTTTCAAGAGCAGACAACTCCCGTTTGACCAGCGCATTTTGATAACAAAATGCCTCAAACATTTGTCCTGACACAAAACCTTTATTTTCGGACGAAAATAAACATAAAACAAACGATACGTTATTGATTAATAGGTGAATTACTTTCATGACGTCGGCAAAATTTGAGTCAATTCTGGCACGTCACTATATGTATATGTATATATATATATATATATATATATATATATATATATATATATATATATATATATATATATATATGTATATATAATTGCTTTTGTTTCTATATGTATCTCTTTCAGAAATTAGAGAATGAAATGATATCATTAATGTTGTTACTGTGGTTCTGTTCTTACAATTATTCAGTACATTTAAGGGTTTTTTTTATATCAAACGGCATTCTCTTAACTCAGTAAACCTCGTATTTATTCACATTTATTTTTTACTCACATTTGATAGTTACAAATGTAATGAACAGATAAATAATAATGAATCTCGGGATTTTAGATTTAGAGGCGAATAGTTTGATCACTGATCTACGCAGCCTTCAAGCTATAATTTGCAATAAATTTGAATATTTTTTAACCATTCGCTAATATTACAGTGCAACCGAATATCGTATAACCTGACTGCTCAAAAGATAAGAACATGTTTCGGATACAAGGAGTTTTAATGAAAGGTCTATGCTTATAACAAATCTACACGTATGGGGACATGTTTGTTTTGGATAAACAAATAATCCGCGTGAAACAGTCCGATTAAACGTGCTTCTAGTGTATTAGTAAGAAGTTGTCTCTGTTCCTTCATTTCGGTTTTGATTATTTATTTTTCTGTAGACGCTATTAGTGGCATTGCTTGAAGATTTTTTGCTTCAGGTACTTTTTTTCCGTATATAATCGGAGTAGTTCTAGTTAATTTAATGCGAAGTTGTGACGTCAGCTGTCCCAAACAAAGAAATTGTGGTACCTGAGTACAGTATTTGTTTTCTGCTATTCATATACACCTTTTCAAGTTAATAATTTGCTGTGTACATAGTTTCCTGGAGCACGAGAGAAAGACTTTGAAATCCTGTATTTTGTATTCGAGGTCAAAGTCCTCTCTCGTGCGCACAAAGCAATTCGTCTGTGATGTCTATATTCAAAGCTAATTTATGCCTTAATTGATATAAACAGCAATGCCTTTAATATTTAATTCGTTTCGTTCATGCAAATTGTTTGATCACGCAGATTAGGTGGAAATAAAAACACAAAGAATCTTATGCTTTCCTCTCTTTTCTTTATTAACTTGGATTGCAAATATGGCACTCAAATTATGTTCAAATACCTATAGTTTTTTGTATGTTTTTTGGCAATAACATTTTTTTTCTTCACATCTAATAGAAAAGTGTCAGTAACAACCTTTGTTCAGGGCGACTATCGCCTTCTTCTGAATAAGGCTCCATGTTGGTAGAACGGACACATAGGTAACTTATCAGATAACACTTTTACAAAGAGTGACATTTTCCGCAGAAAAAGAGAATAGTTAACGCAGTTTTGAATAAATAATACAAATGATCTATAATTCCCACTTACACACCCATTTGCATGGCTACATAATTTGCTGTGTATATAGTTTGCTAGAGCATAAAGAAAAGACTTCGAAAACCTATGTTTTGTCCTCGTGTTCAAACTCATCTCTCGTGCGCACAAAGCAAAATGTGTATAATCCCTATATTCAAAGCTAATTTATGCCTTAATTGATGCAAACTGCAATGCTTTAAATATGTAATACGTTTCTTTTTTCTTGCAAATTGTTTGATCACTCAGTTTAGCTAGAAATAAAAACGCATATAATTTTATCCTTTGCTCTCTTTTTTTGATATTTTAGATTGCAAATATGGCACACAAACTGTCCAAATACACGTCCGTTTTTTGCGTATGTCAGTGTCAAAGTTTGTTGAGGATTACTACTGCCTACTTCTCAACAAGACGCCTTATTAATAAAACGGAATCATACGTTGCTTGTCAGATAACACTTTTGCACATATTGACGTTCTTGCAGAAAACAAAATTAATCCAAATTATCTATAATTCGCCTTCACACCCGTTTGCATTTCTACATAATTTGTGTATTACTCACCCATTTTAGTTGACAAGGAAACTCCTTCAATTTTGACTCACTTTTTTTAAGGATATAGTCAATCATTTAAGTCAGCTATATACCACTGAATTTGTTTTAAAAATAGTAATTAGGTACACAGTTCACAATTTGTATAAAATGAGATTGAAGAAAAGTTGTTTGCTCATTGTAATATTTCTCGAATCAATTTTTCTTCCTCTTATAAATCGTCAAGAAATGAAAAATAGCATGTAATATTCAAGCAGGTAAATCCTCATTTAGTGCTTTCTTTTGTTAATATAATTTTCTCACGTGCAATATTATCACGAGTAATGTAATTCAGTAGGTAATGCCATTTGATATTAATTCACTCAACATAACGTAGGTGTTGGGCCTGGTGTACCGACAATGTCAAAATACGCAAAAATTTTATCCGATCAGTGAAGCAAATTCACGTTCTATTGAGATGGGAGCATTTTAAGAAGTTGGCGGTGGTCGTCCTGAACAAACTTTGTCATTTACCATTTTCAGTCAGATTACAAACAAAACAGTCATCGCCGAAAAAATGCGCCAAAGCGTATTTGGACAGAGTTTAGTCAACTAACTTTGCCTTCTCGTTTTTCTCCATGCAAAAAACAAAAAACAGCTACATTCTCACTCTAACCGAGGAAAGTTAATCTGCATTCTAGTTCCAGCACTCACCCCTACCCCCACCTCCCTCCCCCCAACAAAAAATATAAATAGAAAAAATATATCGCATTTGATTTCTTAACAATTCCATAAGAATGATACGACAGGAGCATATAGGTTGTCCATGCTATAGACGTTATTGTTATTCTTTGCAATGATCAAGAGCATGCCTTCCAGCAGAACACTGGCTTTGTCGTCATAGAAACTAACCGTGAACCCAAAGTGCAAAGGTGAAGGCACCAAATGAAGCTATGGACACCGCAGTTCTAAACATGTGTTGTTTGTTCCAGGCACGAATTTTATCCCGGATCCAGGTTTCCTCTATAAGTAAACAAAGAACGGAATTAAATAGAATTATAGCAATATATGTAATATTACTGTAGTAGAAAACGCAGTTTGTGAAAATATTACATATTTAAAACAATGACAAGATTCTAATTTCAGTTCTGTCATAGAGCTATTTGTATTCGGCGGAATGGAACGGAATTGGAGTAAAATCAAAGGGGTTTCTCAAAGCATAAATTTTGTCTTCGCCCATAAAGAGCTTAATCTATGTTTGCCTATTTTAAAGTATATCTGAATATTACTATGTTTAAATGCTATTTTAAATACACTCATCTAATATTATTAATCACATCAGGAATGTAATGCTTTACATTAGACATCTATAAGCGATCCATTCGGATCCAC
Source organism: Margaritifera margaritifera (assembly GCA_029931535.1). Classification (NCBI taxonomy): domain Eukaryota; kingdom Metazoa; phylum Mollusca; class Bivalvia; order Unionida; family Margaritiferidae; genus Margaritifera; species Margaritifera margaritifera. Next base: position 201,634 of record JAQPZY010001318.1, read on the forward strand.
AAAATACCATTACCCGGAGGAATATTGGTATATTGCGGAATGGAACGGAACCAGATAAAACGAGTAGTGTTCATTTTACGATCTGCAACACTATATTCTTTGAATGCATATACCGAACACACGAGAACACCTACAATTCCAATTAATTTTAATTTCGACGGAAATTAAGGAAGCTTATAATTTTGACTTATTGTTTGATGAATCTGTTTCTAATGTATAAGGTAACCATTTTTCTACTAATCTTTGATCTGTTTGTTTTGCTCAATATATGTGTCAATAAACGAATGTAGAAAGGCCAGGGTAAATTAGTGGGTTGATGGGTCGGTATGTAATTAGGTACGTGCGTGGTTAGGTAATAAGCTTGGTAGACAGGTAGGTATTTATATCTGAAATCATACGTTTATTTATATATGTACGTATATGTAGAAAATATAATTGGTTTCTTTGCGTTCTGCAAAATACCAATACCCAAGGCACTATTAGTATTAGTCGGAATGGAACGAAATCAGTCAAAATAAAGATATCTTTATGTTATCATACATGTGCATATATGTGTCTGCAGGAAAGATTAGTGTAGATACATAGTCATTTCATTGGATGTAGATAGGAGATTAACTGGGGATGCGTATACCATGTAGTAGGTACATAGATATGTAGATATATAGGAAGGCAAAAAGTTAAATACGTAGGTGAGAAGGTAGGTTGTATGGCTGACATGTAAAGTTGATTAATACCTGTCTTGTGTATTTATGTACTATATCACGTGCTTTTGAACTAGCACATCAAATAATTGTATGGAAGTTCAGTTTTTCCGTTTTGTTCCTCAGAACAATATTATCTAGGGCGATATTGGTTTTATACGGAACAGAATGAAACCAGTTTAAATGAAGACATCTCTGTGCTATCATGTATTGACATGAATGTATGCGTCTGCCATTCTGTATGTATGTATGAATTTACACTAGCTGATGTGCATCTATATGTCTTAATTAATGATTGTGGTTTGGTGTTTTACGGCAAAGCAACACAAGTAGGTTATAAAGTGCCTTGCCAGAGGACACACCATGATGTGCATATATATATATATATATATATATATATATATATATATATATATATATATATATATATATATATGAACGAATGTTGCTAGGTAGGTTGGTTTATTGGTTGGTTGGTTGTTTGATAGGTTAGAAGTTAGGTATACATACCTCTTTTTGGTATCTATTTACGGAGTCATTTTATTTAAGATGTCAGAAAGTATTATTATAATTTCCACAAAATACTAATATCTAGGGGTCATCCAGTCCTCCTCAAGTTTTAAATATTAATTTCATGTCTAGAGTTTCTTCTCCGTTATCTATCTATGAGCTATTCAAAATTATTTCAGGATCAAGATACGTACATATCTGCCTACCTTCAAACCTGCTAGCGTACCACCTATCTACTTAATTAAATACCTATCTACCTACGTGATTACTACCCACTACTGCATATTGGATCCTTTCTACATTCGTCCATTTACATATATATTCAACAAAACAAGACAGACCAGATATAGTAAAACCAATTATTTAGTTATACATTACGAACAGATACATTCAAAAATATGTCAAAATTTGAAATGTATTTCCGTCCAAATTAAAACCATATAGACTAGCAACTATATATGTCTATTGAGTATATGCATACAAAGAATATAGTACTGCAAACACAAAAATGAACAGGGTTAATTTTATCTGTTTTAGTTCTGTTCAGCACAATGCTAATATCTCTCCAAATAATGGTAGCTTTTGGAGCAGAATAGAACACTTATAAGTACTTAATGTAAAGCATGACATTTCTAAACTGATACATCAATATTATGTGACTGCACTTGAAGAAGCAAACAAACGTGGTAATATTTTGAGATACTTAACAAAAGGCACACGTTGAGTAAGCTCTTTATAGATGAATAGAAAAGTAATACTGTGAGAAAAGGCTTTGATTTTGGTTCTTTTCTCTTCGACCAATCATTTTGGATTATTGACGTGCTGAAGATAACTTATTAATTGAATTAATTACTAAATATCTGTCTATTTATTGACTAAATGGCTTCACAAACTAACCAACTCATCAACTAACTAAATAAATTAATAAACAAACAAATCAATCAATAAATCAATCAATCAATAGACATCACATGTACTTTACATGCTATGCATTATTACGCTATAGTGCATGTCGACTTTAAAAGATGGAAAAGGAACCTTTGTAAAAGGGCCAAGAATGCCATTTTTAGTTATTTCAAAACAAATTTCAAAAATTCCACAAAACCCAATGTCATATCACATCTTTGTTAAAAAGATTCACTCTCACTTTGATCACGTCATACAGATCTGTTGCATGTTAATTTGAACTGTTTCTGCGTTAATATTAAAATATTTTCTTTATATTTGCCATGAACCTAGTTCTTTCTTATCATTTTCTACATCTCTCTCTCTCTCTCTCTCTCTCTCTCTCTCTCTCTCTCTCTCTCAAACACGCACGCACACAGAGAACTCTTAAACCATAGTTTTCTCCTTTTATAAAAAAATATCCGCCTCTTGCATTGGCTTTAGATTAATATCTTATCGCAATGTAGCAAGGCAACACATCACAGCATTTTGCTGAGTATTTCCTTATCCCATCTCCTATAAGTTATTCCACCCTACCTACCTCCCTACCTAGTCCCACCTCAAGTATATTGATCGTTGTATTACATAATAAGTGTGTAGAACATTTTTGAAAATGTTGAAGGCGTATTAAATTTTCTATTAGAACTAAATGTATGAACTCTTCATCTTGGACGGTATATGAGTGGGTATGAAATACCAAACACGCACGTACTTACGTGCGAACGGGTAGAAATGTATACTACCCATTTTTATTTTCTACGAAAAGCGTGGGATCTGTGTATGACACAATAAAATGACCAAAATCTACGCCGAGTGGTCAGAGAGAAAATGATAGCTAGACTATTTTCTATTTGAGAAGTAATTGTTTTGTCACACAGCAGACTCGGCCTTGATGATCAGCCATGCCAAATTCAATGTGTATATGTGTGTGTGTGTTTTAGTGTCCGCGGATTCGTAGGTTGTGCTAACCCAGAAATAAGCCACATCAATTAATTTCGATTTGATTTCACCAATACGGATTGTTATACCTCAATTCCGATCTAAGATCTTAGTCTGTGTGTATTTTTATATTTGCTTGTTTATTTATTTGCCAAAGAAAGTTATTTGTTACCGAAAAGGTTTCTTTTGCCAGTACTGACAAACTTTGTGCAAAGACAAACTTGCTTTTTCACAATCTAAAGAATTTACTGTTTACATCTTGGTACATTGTGGTTTTTCTTTATTATTTTTTTTAAACACCTCGATTTCTCTGATAGATGGGTAATTTTTGAAACCTGTGGTGGACGCAAACGAAAAACAAAATAATGGCATGGTGTTATCATATTACCTCTTCTCTCTAGACAGTCCTTCTCACATAGTTTTCCGATATCGGGGAACATGACCAGGAGGGTCCATGGCCAAATGCTGAGTAAAGCAGTAGAAGCTATTAGGTACATCTTGCACTTGTTGGACGGCACTTCAAAATAGTAGACGCCATATCCACATGCCGTACCCAGAAGAGCCAAGGCCCCCTGATAAAGTAAATTATAATGTCATATATAGAAAGTTACTATTATTATAATTAATATTATTATTTGTATCATCATCATCATCATCATCATCATCATCATCATCATCATCATCCAAACAAAAAGTAATAAGGATGAAGTAATGGCAAAGACAGTGAAAAAAGGAAGTTATTGACAACGAACATATACGTTACAATATAATCTGGAACGTTTAAATCAAACTGCCAGATACAATTTGAGCAAACGTACCTGCATTAATTGTTTTTTGTTTTTCTTTTTTCTCCGTGTGCATATACAATATATAAATATATTCATATATATGTCTGAATGTAAAAAGGTTCGTAATGTGCGATTATATATGTATGTGTGTACGAGACAGCATGGCAGAGTGAGAGAGAGAGAGAGAGGACCTGAGACAAATTCAAACCTTTGAATGCTCTATGAAGGTTCTCAAACTGTACTTGCATTATTTATGATTTATTTTCAAACACCTGGGTTTATTTAACGCAGCTAAAATTATTTACATTTTCGTGCCTGTTCTTTATACATTTTTGTATAATGATTCTTCTAGGTGAATCCATTTGATCTGTTTATTTCAATTCATTCTTAGGTTCAAAAGATAGAGACTTTCTTTTACAAATTTTAGTGGCAAAGGGAAATTGAAGTAGATCAGGTAATCTGTTTGAAGCGGGAATATTCTTATAGTGTTGAGCAGGTGTGGGATAACTTAAAAGTGGTTGTTATTTTTTTTTTTTTTTTTTTTTTTTTTTGACCGTATGTGGGTTTCTAGCACTAAAGAAATTCCTATGTTCTGAAATGTCGGTACACGAATTGGATTTCCTCTCAAATAGAAAATATTGCAAAGTGCACGTAGCCTAACCCTAAGTCACGTGCATGCGCCTTTCCTACAATGCAACTAATGCAATGCGGTTTCCTGGTGCATCTGAAAGTAGCGCTGATTTGAAAACAGTACCTGGTTTCCTTCTTTTATTCCCTACCACCAAGCCTAGAATAACGCTTAGTGCTTTCAATCTTTGTTCATACATTGACAGATATTAGGAGTTCATGCCACTTGATTGTGTTACTGGTATGTGTGTATAGTGCATGGGGCAGGTAGGTAAATCATCCTCCACTGGAGGGAATTTTGAAGATATAAATATTCTGGTGGATCATCATGTTAGTAAATGAAATCGACGTCTTGAATGGTTCTAAATTACAACAAACAATGTCAAATGTTGGCTTATTTATCAAACGTCGCAAACACGCGAGGCATAACTATCTAAGGTGTACAATTGCACAAGAAGCAAATTTATGGTTGTATTTCTTTATATGTCAATATGAGTATGTGAAATATCTATTTTCTATCAATCAAGAGACTTTAGAAATAATAGTTAACAATTCAGTTTGTTTTTCTAGCTGTCTTGCCTGTGACGTCGTGTATTGAAAACTCTAGGGGAACATTAGTTATACCCTTATTTGAAACAATCTCATACAAGTATTTTTATAATACATAAAAAGTATTTTGAATGGCCTTAAGAACACGAGGGTTTGCGTAATACAGTAAGACGACTTGCCCTTAAGAATATTCTCACCATGTACAGATAATAACAGTATTGTCTCATAATATCCTCAAACTGCATGTCATTCTCCTCTTTTTCAAACATTTTTTCAATCTGGTTGTCACAATTAATATTCTGTTGGTCAATCGTGTTGTCAAAATCAATATCCTATTGGTCAAAATACTTTTAAGCATCAACATGATTGCCAACAAAGCTGGGATGTACGGGTAAAACGTTAACTAACTGTTATGGAACAATATGCTCTTTTGTACAGTTGTAGATGAACTCTTTGTTATCAGCTAATGTCCGTCCATTTCCTTGAGGGCTTGGAATATCAGGCTACGCGAACGAAGCAGATAAATTTTCAGTAACTGAATATTCGATCAACGCTAGAGAGTGCAGAATTTTATATACACTGGAATTTATGTTTAAACATATCTGTATGTAGATTATTTACATCCGTGCAAATTGATTACCAATACAACTGGCCGACAAATCATTCCAGCTCTTTTACAATTGTGTCTGAAACATGTATGCTATTTCCTAATCCAGTTGTAAATGGGAATATATTCTGGACATTAATTATCTTTCAAGATTTTTTTTCGTCATCATTTTCCTTTGACGAACAAAGGAGCCTTCTGTACCGCAGCCCGAAAATGGGTGCAATGCGTGCATGCATCGGAAAACTCTTTTCTCTTGAGCACGATAAACTGACCTGACATTCAATACTTGCCTTTTGTTTTCAATGCCTTGTTACTCAATTTTGTGCACGTATATCAAGCATATTTTGAACTTTACTCTCGATTTCATTTATGTTCATTATGTTCATAGGCAATGTTCTGTGATACCAATCTACAGTATGAAATGTGCATTTTCTCTTACTGAGCGTTAGATCGATAAATGTAACTGAACATTTACTGGTCCCAAATCTTAGTATTTTCCATAAATATGGCTCAAATTCTTCAAAAACTAGAATAATATCCTGATTAGTTTCATAATCTTCTGCTTTAAATCTATACTCTTTTAAACGCCCATTTAGTGAGTCTAATAATCTTCTTGTTATCATTTTATTTGTAGTTTGAACAACTATGTTTGTTTCTCTTCTCGTCAGAAGACGAATTAGAAGAGGACTTAACACTCTTCTTTCAGATTTTGGTATTTTCATAGCAATAAAACTCTCACCTTTGAATAAATTACTATTTGTTTCCGTTACATTTTCAGTGTGAAATTTACTTTTCTGTGATTGAATAATGAACCTCATTTTACAGTTTTTCCACATTCGCTGGTGTTACGACTCTATGGTCTAAGAAAAATCCAACAGAAAGAAAGTGAAACCATCAAATCAAGTAAAAATCATCAGGCAATTTATTTCTAGACAATTAAAATAAAAATAAAAAGACACTTACAGTAACGTGAATTAAGATCCAAATAATCCAATCATCCTAAGTGTCCTAAACACAAGTCCTAAATATAGAATGTTCCGGGTGAATTACTGTACCCTTGAATGTGCTGATGTGCCAATAGTATTTAATGTCATGATGTGCCAGTAGTCTTTAATATGATGATGTGCCAAAATGGAGTACTCCAGAATATTTTTGAATAAGTTCACATAAATCCCTAATTCATCAATTCAAAATAAAAAATCCAAAAGTCTATGAGCACTTTTATAATCCAAAAAATATTTTGAAAAATTCCTGTCTCTGAATTTGGAATGATTTTTCACAACCGTAATGACTCTTTAAAGAATGTCTGATAAGGTCGAAACTGTAAACTGTCGACTACACATGGCATATATAAAGATAGGTCACATGACAGAATGTTGCAGAAAATTTTATGGTGTATATGACTCTTAACACACAACTCTAAGGGAAATTCTAGTTTTATCTGTAAACAAAATCAACCTTGACCTCAAATTGAATAAACAACTTGTTTACCAAAACCGTCCTTGAACTCAAATACTAAGTAAACAACCTAATTCGAGGACAATAGCTAAACATGTAAACCTTATAAATAACATTAAGGTTTGAGCAAATATTAAAGTCAAGAAACATTTATAATTTCCTAAAATATTTATAATATTATGTAAGCATCATACATAACACTTCCCCTCATAAAGAAAAAGAAAGATTTATGCAATAAAGCTTTCTTTTAAATATGCATCTAATACAATAATAACCAAAAATTACATAGGAAAATGTTTTATGATACTGAACTTAATTACATAAAGCAATATAATACTTATATGCACGTTAGAGTGCATCTGCGATCACATTGTCTTTTCCCCTGATGTGTCTAATGTCAATGTTATATTGCTGCAATATTAAACTCCATCTCAACTATCTCCGATTTGTATCTTTCATTTTGTTGATGAAAGTAAGTGGATTGTGATCACTGTATACAATAATCGGAGAAGGAGCCGAGGTAACATACACTTCAAAATGTTGTAAAGCCAATATCAAAGACAAACATTCCTTCTCAATTGTTGAATAATTTTTGCAGGTGCTTGTTTAGTTTTTTAGAAAAATAACACACAGGATGATCCACACCATTTTTGTCTTGCTGAATCAATACTCCACCAACCCCTATATCACTTGCATCAACAGACAAATTGGCGCCGCAAATTCTGTGAGAGCCTTGACTTTAGCTTCTATAGGTTTAACTTGACCTTGTCCCACAATATGTCCTAAAAATGTGACAAAAGCAAGGTAAAACTCACTTTTGGTCAAATTAATCGTCAGATTTGCATCACTGAGTCGATTGAAGAATTTCCTACTGATCTTCCCAGGTGTCGTTTTAGATAATGACGTCATCGATGTATGCATCACAATTATCTACACAAACATGTTGCTCAGACGTTGAAACGTTGCAGGAGAATTTTTCATTCCAAATGGCATGACTTTATATTGATAAAGTCCATCTGGAGTTACAAATGCTGAAATTTATTTTGCCCTTTCCGTGAGCGGAATTTGCCAGCATCCTTTTAAAAGGTCAAAGTTGGTGACATATTTTGCATTTCAAGTTTTATCAATGCAATCGTCCTTTCTTGGTATTGGAAATTAATCCGTTTTGGTGACACAATCGACTTTTCTATAGTCAGTACACATGCGGAATGTATTATCTGGCTTAGGCACAAGAAAACTGGTAAAATACGGAACAATTTTCTTCATAAATGTTTACAACGTCCTTTCCCACGTTTATCATAATCTGCTTGCAAATTTCTGAGCACAAAAATCTATTATTATTGGTGACGATATTGGAAAGTGTATTATTGCCTAAAAGTTCGTTACTGTGCCAGTAAACATCTCAAGAACTTTCAAGCGGTATTATATCGTCATTCAAAATTTCAAATAACTTTCCTTCAGTTAAATCAATCATCATATCCTTTCCATTTAACTAATGCATTTTTTTTTTGAAGCTCATTGTTGTCGTTTTTAATTGTATCAACTTTGAACATGACATTCTGTTTGTAGTATAGAGAAACTTCTGCTCTTAAAATATTCCTTCAATATTCTACTCCTTTAAGTCTTCCAATTTATATACCGTAGGATCACACACAAAAACATGCATGACTGTAAATATTTCTTCCGTGAAATTAGGAAGGGATCCTTTTGAAAAAAAAATTATTTATGTTTTGAGATCCTAAATTTCTCGCCTATTTTATATTTAAGTGTTCAATAAGTATCATTTATCAGATATCCAAATACGTTTAGCAACACTTGAGACCAAGTTTTAAGGTCAATGGCGTTAATTGGTAACATATCTGTCAATGTGAATAATTTTGTGTAAAACGTTCACATATCATTTTCAGTCTGTCAATCCCCAAGGCAGGCATCCTCTGTGTGATGAACCTTGACTGTCCCTGACAGAATTCATTCTCTTTCTTATGGTCAACTGAGCGGGTAGTCCTGTCAAGGGATCCTAACCTAGATCAGCCCTTATGTCCACTGATTACTGTTACGCATGGTTGAATTCAACCCTACTTACTACTTGTGCGAAATGCAATTCTAGAATACCCGGAAGTAATTCAGCCTATACATTATGGTCATCCCCCAGAGGACGTGCATGTAATCAATTTCGATTCATTACCATTGGCGCTAGTATTAGGGTCGTTTTCCACATTCACTCAGGACCAGCATCTCAATCAGACTGCCATGCCGAAGAATGAATTGACAAGAGACGATATTGCATCCCGATTAATTTTTGGAAAAAAAAATATGGCTTAAGTCAGGTGGGTCTCGACCGCACAAAGATCGCATTGCCTGCAATATACATACAGTGCGTATACCAAGCGCTTTGTCCGTCCCGACTAACGATCTACTTAACAGATATATATATATAAATATACCTTCAGTTTTAGCGTTAACAAGCTATCAATATATGACATAAAACGAAAATTTATGTCTGTCTGCGATTCCCTCGTCTGTCCTGGTGTAAAGGATACTCACTATTGAAAGACAAATCTGCCCTTTACGCTAGAATAAGGTCTAATTATACGGAATTATTTAGATACATTGTGTCTCATATAACCTCTGAGTTTTGCGCGCACTTAACTTGAGACCATATCTATCTAAATACCGTTTTAGGCCAGAGAGAGAGAGAGAGAGAGAAATCTGTTAAACATACCTTATAAAGACATATAATTTACTGATGTATGACATCGTGTAAGCTAATTTATATGTGCGTGTAATTTCATTTAAACACTTTTAAAGTCGTACACTCTAGATTTAAAATTTTAGTACTCAAAAATATTCAAGTCTTTTTTACTATGTTTCAATTACTTTTTACAAAACAAAAAAACAGTACCAAATGTGTCATATTACTGTACTGTTTGGTTAGATCCCATATTTAGTCAATAAATCACCATAAATAGAATGACGCAACTCGGTCAATGACCTAAAGAATCAATAGTCTAGTTGAATCCAGCTGTTTTCGTAAAGTATACAATTTAAGATCTTCATTTAGCAAAGCGTATTTACCTCAACATATCAGCAAACACGTAGACAAGAATTAATCCATTTTTAAGGTCCAAAAACTAAGGCTGCATCGATTAACAAAATGCCTAAATGTGTACTTGGTTTGCAATAACCGAATTGATGCCGTTTAATTGAAAGGATTAGATGCTCGAACTTTTCCCCTGTCTACGTGTTAGGCTTACTGAACAACTGACAGTTTTTAAATATCTATCACAACATGCGATTGTTTCATTTGCTGTGCGTCTTTAACCTCTTATTATGACAGGGTTCAGTTTTTAAGACATGTCTTTGTTGAATATATCTGACATTTTCAGTAAAACATCCCTAAGATCGCAATGATATTGTTTCCAACTGCCACTTGCGTGTACATGACGAACAAAAATCTATAATGCAACCAGATGTACTATCGGGACATGACCACAGGATGTTTTTGTAAAATTTACAATGACTATCAAACTATACAGTTGCTAACAAACTTGAAACGGTATTTCTTCAAAATAAAATGTTATTAATAAAAAGTTATGTTAACAAACACGAGTTTGAAAGGTACAAAAATGTACTTTAAATTATTTTTTTATCAGCAATTTTAGTAAATCAACGTTATGCGGTATGTTGTGTAATGTGCACTACAACCAATTACTTCTAATTTTTCCTTGGGTTGCCACATTCGATGTGAAAATCATACATAATTTAAGAAAAGAATTAACATAAAGGTCCTACTAAGCAGAGATGTGGAAATATATAATTTAATTGGAAAGGGTAGGTCCGGCATCACTGACAGACATTTGATAAACATTTACAGGCAGTAAACTAAACTAAGTCTTGTACAAGTGTAAACGTTGCAGCCTTACCCCAAATTTTTGTTAAAAGTCATGTGTTGAAAAGAGGTTACAATCGTAGATCAGGAAGCGACTTAATGCAGAAAAAAAATTAAAATTTTATCCCGGATATCCGGCGCAACGCTGTCTTGTTAGTGGCAAGCTTAATTTGTATCGCTGACGTCTGATAATTTAGTCTTAATTGACGACTGCAGGACATTGTATTTTATTCGGAATGGGTTTTGACCTAATGAGTATTTTAATTAATGAGCTACTGGCGTTTCCATAGTCGCTACGCTCCTATATGCTGTGGTTCAATGATTTATGTAGCAATGATTATAACCTCAGAGATTGCATTTGTTTTTGTGTCTTAGGAAGGTGCGCGGTTCGGAAATACAGTGTCCATAATTCCGGATTTTCCTACCGTAACTATATCATGAACAAATACAAATTTATTCTCTGGATTCACGCTTTGTTTATTTATTTTTTTTTTTTTTTCGTTTTTGTCCCGTACAATTTTCCTTAGATTTCTTTCTCTCTGTCTTATGATTCTCGATTTCCTTCCTTTTTATGTTCTCAGAATTCTCTATCTCATAAATTGTATTATGTTTGCTTGCAATGTTTGTCAAGCGACATATATTTTATCGTCCTACCACACTTGCATGTAAACCTTTCATCATCAATTGCTTCTATTGATAGTCCGTCAAATATCCACGATTAGTTTTATGTTTGTATGCGCATTGTTTACACCTGCTCTAAGAAGTGTTTGCGTTTTTCCATATCTTCTATTTTAATCTGTCTTTCACAATTATTGCATTTTACAGTTTCCACTTATTTGCTGAACAAATGTATAGTAGCCGAAGTAGTAGAAAAGATCACCTATGGTCTGTATTAAAGTATGGTCTAGTGGATAGGCGAATAGGTGGGCGGTAGTTATTTATTAATAGCCGAATGAGGTGAGTTATCATCAATCTTTATTTCCTCTATTCAGAAATAAGGATGCAGACAAAGGAAAAAGAAAACAACATTGAAATGAATTGAATTAGTTATATACAATTAGCAGAGGTGTACATGAGAGGAATCGATGAGTTTTACCTATGAGGATTCTTATATGAGCACACTATTCTTATTAAAAGTATGGTGCACTCTTGTGCAATCCTCCAATACTTATTTATTGTACACATCATCATTATTTTACGGAAAATAATATTTTATATGTAATATAAATTCTTAAAAAAATATATATAAAAAATTGCATGCATGAAGACATGATTATCAAGATTTCTACGACCATATTACATTTCTAAGATCACGTTTACATTTGTAAAGATTGAGAAACACGATTTTGTTACAACCTGAAAAAACACTCTTGCTCTTTTGATTGCTGCTTACAATGGCAATGTCTGAAAACATGTTCTAACGATACTCTTTGTTAATTATATAATATTATCATATCTTGATATAGATTTGAATTTACATGGTCACATACGTAGGGTGAATCACCTCATCAGTTCCGATTCAATAACCTTCCGTTCAAGCGCACGTTACACACACATGCACATGCATGACTACCGATAAATTCACGTGGCAGGGAAACACTGGGTCACTATTAAAAATTACCGCTGCTTAATAACCATACATAATGTGGTAATTATTTAAATCACAAAATAATCCTAAGCAGAAACTTTCGCAAAATTTCCCCAACAAGCTACGAGTATAAATGTATTATTCTCAATAGAAATATATATTATTGACGATTCGCAAAAAAAACTGTAATTGCGATTATACCGAATTTGCTGCATTTCTGAAAATTAAATGAACCTAAGATATTGAGATCTAAGTTATAAACACGGTTGTTTGATTTGAAAGTGAATTTTTTTAGTAACACTGACCACATATGATGTGAGCACTCAAAGGGGGCACATTTCCTTTTCAAAAGGTCAAATACATTTTATCAAGGGAGGAATTATAGGCCTCTGACCTAATGACTTTCAAAAGAGTCGCATTCATTAGATTTGAAAATAATGGTGTACATGGGTAACAGAAGGCGAAAAGTTTATTTTTCATGAAAGGGGGATATGTGAAATATGACCAGCAGACGGATTCTAAGACCTGATGGTACGTTCACCCGAAATAGACTGACATAATTGAAAGGAAAAGAAAGAATAGAACTATTCCGCTTGCATGAATTGCAACTCTGTTCGTGTTAAAGGTAGTTGAGTTACTTGTGTTTCCATAATATAATTGCAATTACAAATTTTCATTTGAACATTTTGAAAAGAACATGAAAGGGACGGTAGCGGTTTCAAATAAAATATAAAGAGAATTGGAAGGGGTGGCTTGGAGAAGGAGGGGAGGAGCTCACCCATGACCTGGTCCCCTTTCTTGACTCCAGCCACATATATCTAAGGCGTTTCTATAAATTCAAGGATTCTTTTTTAGATTTACAAACGTTCTTTTGACACCTTGCTTGACGCACCTGTTTAGAACCAGACAGGTTATCCTTCTCATAATTTGATATACATGTGTAATGGGAAAAACAATGGTATAATTATGTTCACCGATGTGGAATGAGAGAGCTGAACGGTCGGGCCAATAAGCGAAGGACAGAGAGTGGGAATTTTAATTTTACCTATTTGTTTTGCCAGTTTTATGATAGTATTGCACCTATTTCAGCATAAATTAGCGCGTAAATCTGAAGAGAAGATAATCGTTTACTCAAATTATTATCAGTCCCATCCCTAGGACGTCCCTAAGGGCCGACTCGCAAATCAAATCTCAACTCATGGAATTTCTATCTTGAACAATGAAGCAGCTAGAGAGAGAGAGAGAGAGATGGGAGAGAGAGAGAGAGAACATTTAATATCGGTTAAGTAGAAAGAAAACTCAACCATGCATGCTCTCTCTCTCTCTCTCTCTCTCTCTCTCTCTCTCTCTCTCTCTCTCTCTCCAATCAACAAGCAACTTAACACAGTGTTTCAGACGCACAGTACTCATCTTTGTATTTATATAGCTGTTGACCTGTCCATCTGTGTCTCGATATTTAATAGTTCATTCAATTAATCAAGCCTACGTGATTTTCTTCAGTGTTCACCAGTTCCTGATTTCTAAGCGTGTAACCTATCTTGAGTGAGCTTTAACCTTACCTGGATCTTTTTCGCTCGATGAAAAGCGTCTTTCCAGCTTAAGAGAAGAAATTGTATGTCCAAATTAATCTTCGACGGGATATCCACCACATTTACGTACATAGCATTCCCAGCGAAAAGCCCTGTAAAACCCACTGCCCCTAACTTTAGGGCGTCAGCCAGAGAGATCGACTTCATTTCTAACGGCAAAATATAGGTCAGGGCAAACTAAGTTGGCGCTGTTTTTATCTTTGTTTCAGCCTGGATGACTCAGGACAAGGGAAGTAACTCAGTTTGTATTTTAATTTCAGTAGCTCCCCATTACAATTTAATATTAGGGAAAACAGTGTTAAAATTTTTTGTAGAATAATGCAGATAGAATATCCTTCAAAATCCAGTAACTATGGCGATAGATAGCTAGCTATTTTTGGTGTATGTTTGTATGTGTGTCGAAATTGAAGAAACCCATTCAGTATGTATTATCTGTAAGTAGAACAGCATCCTCTTACCTGGCTTGTGTTTGGGTTCTAAAGGTTCCCTACCATTATAATTTAAAAGGCAAAAGAAGAAAAAGGGCAGAGCTCTCTGTCTAGAATTTTTGGTTCAGAGATTTGATTCAAACGTTTCTCTACACTAGTCATTTGTAAACACACACAAACACACACACACACACACACACACACACACACACACACAAACACACACACCAAAACACACACACACAAACTCTCTGGCACACACAAACACACACACACGCAAACACACAGACACACGCAAACACACACACACACGCACAAACACACACACGCACAAACACACACACACACAAGCACATACACATACATACATACACAAACACACACCATCTGGGTCCTACCAGCAGGATAAGAAATACCTTTATGATGCAGAAAATTTAACTTCGAAAGTTTCTTTGTTTGTTTGCTTGTTTCTTTCAAGTTATGGTGCACAGCACAATTAAGCATCCGGCTTGCGTTAACAAAAATGTAACCGGGACTTTTTAAAAATATTTTTTACTTTTTTATTTTGAATTTTGCTAATTTCGATTCGTCTTAATTATAGCATTAGATATATCATTGAGTATGTGTCTTGTAGGGTTATATATATGGATTGCTTTGATTATGGCGTTTTATGATGCACATATGTGCTCGTTGTTTCTGTGATATTTAACACTTAATTATCATACAGGAGATGTAGAAACATTGCCGAGAGAGAACTGAGGCACATGGAACGTCGGAATATTATCAGCCATTTAATCAATAAATAAGAAATCATTTGTATACAAGGGTTACAAAGTTAAAATAGGCGGAAAACATTAGCAGTGTCGTCACGTAAAATTTAATACACCTCTACAGATATTTCTCACGTATAAAATGCAAAAGAATTCCGTGCTCGATTTTAACCAGTATAAACGCACAGGCATTTAAAAAATAAAAACAAACATGCAAAAGGCGATTACATTATGTAATATTTGCATATCTTGTCGATGCACGGCGCATTTTTCCGCTATGCGCGAAGGAGCTGAAGTCATATTCTTCAATTCTGAAGCACATTTACGTTCCAAATGTATCCGCCACAAATACTGCTTCCCTCATGCAAGCAAGATTAAATAAGAACCAATCAGCTGTCGTTGTTCAGTTGACATGTTGTGTAATCTGCCATTCATTGTTACAATATGACATTTCATATTTTTCAAGAGCAGACAACTCCCGTTTGACCAGCGCATTGGTAACAGAATGCCTCAGCGATTTGTCCAGACACAAAACCTTTATTTTTCAGACGAAAAAAAACATAAAACAAACGATGTGTTATTGATTAATAGGTGAATTACGTTCATGAAGTCGGCAAAATTTGAGTAAATTCTGGCACGTTGCTATATATATATATATATATATATATATATATATATATATATATATATATATATATATATATATATATATATATATATAAACTATAAACGCGCTTTTGTCTCTGTATGTATCTCTCTCAGAAAGTTGAGAATTAATGTTTTTACTGTGGTTCTTTTCTTACAATTATTCAGTACATTTAAGGATTTTTTATATTATAAGGCATTCTCTTAACTCAGCAAAACTCGTATTTACTCACATTTCTTTTTTTTTTTTTTTTTTTGTTTGTTATTTGTTGCACACATTAGATAGTTACAAATGTAATGAACTGATAAATAATAATGAATCTTGGAGATTTAGATGTAGAGGCGAATAGTTTGATCACTGATCTACACAACCCTCAAGCTGTTATTTGCAATAAATTTGAATATCTTTTGTAAAATTACTAAAATTACAGTGCAACTGAATATTGTATAACCAGACTGCTCAAAAGATAAGAACATGTTTCGGATACGAGAAGGAGTTTTAATAACGATTTATGGTTATAACAAATCTACACGTATGGGGACATGTTTGTTTTGGATAAACCAATAATCCACGTGAAAGAGTCTCATTAAACGTGCTTCTTGTGTATTAGCAAGAAGTTGTCTCTGTTCCTTCATTTCGGTTTTGATTATTTATTTTTCTGTAGACGCCATTAGCGGCATTGCTTGAAGATTTTCGACTTCAGGTACTTTTTTCTGTCTTGTTTCCTTACATAATCGGTGTAGTTCCAGTAAATTTAATGCATACGAATCAGCTGTCTCAAACAAAGAAATTATAGTAACTGAGTACAGTATTTTTTATTTTTCTTCTGCCATTTTTATACACCTTTTCTAGTTAATAATTTGCTGTGTACACAGTTTCCTGGAGCACGAGGGAAAGACTTTGAAATCCTGTACTTTGTATTCGAGGTCAAAGTCCTCTCTCGTGCGCACAAAGCAATTCGTCTGTGATGTATATATTCAAAGCTAATTTATGCCTTAATTGGTATAAACAGCAATGCTTTTAATATTTAATAAGTTTCTTTCATGCAAATTGTTTGATCACACAGATTAGGTGGAAATAAAAATGCAAAGAATCTTATGCCTTCTTCTCTTTTCGTTATTATTTTGGATTGTAAATATGGCACTCAGGCTATGTCCAACTATGTATACGTTCTTGTATATTTTTCGGCAATAACATTTTTTTTCACATGTGATAAAAAGTGTCATTAACAACCTTTGTTCAGGGCGACTACCGCCTACATCTCAATAAGGTAGAACGGACAAGTAGGTAACTTATCAGATAACACTTTTACAAGAGTGACATTTTCCGCAGAAAAACTAAGATAATACATAACGTAGTTTTGAATAAATAATATAAATGATCTATAATTCCTCTTACACACCCATTTGCATGGCTACATAATTTGCTGTGTGTAGAGTTTGCTGGAGCACAAAGAAAAGACTTCGAAAACCCATGTTTTGTCCTCGTGGTCAAACTCCTCTCTCGTGCGCACAAAGCAAAACGCGTATGATCCCTATACTCAAATATAATAAATGCCTTAATTGGTGTAAACGGAAATGCTTTAAATATGTAATACGTTTGTTTCTTGCAAATTGTGTGATCACGCAGTTTAGCTAGAAATAAAATCAGATAGAATTGTGTCCTTTACGTCTTTATTTTGTAGATATTTTGGATCGCAAATATGGCAAATACAGGACTACTACTGCCTACTTCTCACACAAGGCGCCTTATTAATAAAACGAAAGCATATGTCGCTTGTCAGATCACACTTTTGCACATATTGACGTTTTTGCAGAAAAACTAAGTCAATACTTAACGTAGATTTTGAATAAATTAATACAAATTATCTATAATATAATCTATATATAATTCGCCTTCACTCCCGTTTGCATGGCTACATAATTTATGTATTACTCATCCATTTTAGCTGACAAGGAAACTCGTTCAATTTTGATTCACTTGATTTTAATCGTTTAAGTCTGCGACATATGACTGAATTTTTTTTTTTTTTTTGTAATAGTAATTAAGTACACAATTGACAATTTGCATAAAATAAGATTTAAGAAAAGTTGTTTGCACATTGTAATATTTCTCGAATCAATTTTTCTTCCTCTTATAAATCGTCAAGAAATGAATAATAGCATGCAATATTCAAGCAGGTAAATCCTCATCTAGTGCTTTCTTTTGTTAATATAATTCTAGTGCTTTCTTTTGTTAATATAATGCAATATTATCACGAGTAAAATAATCCATTAGGTAATGTCATTTGATATTAATTCACTCAACATAACGTAGGTGTTGGGCCTGGTTTACTGACAATGTCAAAATTCGCAAAAATGTTATCCGATGAGCGAAGTAAGTTCACGTCTGTTGAAATGGGACCTTTCTAAGAAGTTGGCGGTGGTCGTCCTGAACAAACTTTGTTATTTACCATTCTCAGTCAGATTGCAAATAAAACAGTCATCGCCGAAAATACACGCCAAAGCGTATTTGGACAGAGTTCAGTCAACTAACGTTGCATTCTAGTTTTTCTCCATTGATCTTCATTCTAGTTGCAACGCACATACCATCCCCCACCCCACCCCACCCACCCCCCCCCCCCCCAAAAAAAAAATACAAATAGAAAAAATATATCGCATTTGATTTCTCAACAATTCCATATGAATGATACAACATGAGCATATAGGTTGTCCATGCTATAGACGTTATTGTTATTCTATGCAATGATCAAGAGAGCATGCCTTCCAGCAGAACACTGACTTTGTCGTCATAGAAACTAACCGTGAACCCAAAGTGCAAAGGTGAAAGCACCAAATGAAGCTATGGAAACACACAGTTCTAACATGTGTTGTCTGTTCCAGGCACGAATTTTATCTCCGATCCAGGTTTCCTCTATAAGTAAACAAAGAACAGAATTAAATAGAATTATAGCAATATATGTAATATTACTGTAGTCGAAAACAAAGTTTATAAAAAAATATTACATATTTAAAACAATGATATTATTCTAATTTCAGTTATGTCATAGGGCTATTTGTATTCGGCGGAATGGAATAAAATGGAAGGAAAATCAAGGTAGTTTCTCAAAGTATTAATTTTTTTCTTCGCCCATAAAGAGCTTAATCAATGTTTGTCTATTTTAAAGTATATCTGAATATTAGTATGTTTAAATGCTATTTTAAATACACTCATCTAATATTATTAATCACATCAGGAATGTAATGCTTTACATTAGACATCTATAAGTGATACACTTGGTTCCACAAAATACCATTACCCGGAGGGATATTGGCACATTGCGGAACGGAACGGAACCAGATAAAATGAGTAGTGTTCATTTTGCCATCTGCAACACAATAATCTTTGAATGCATATACCGAACACACGACAACACTTGCAATTTCAAACGAGTTTGATTTTCAAGGAAATTAAGGAAGCTTATTATTTTCACTTATTGTTTGATGAATCTGTTTGTAATGTATAAGGTAACCATTGTTCTACTAATTTTTGATCTGTTTGTTTTGCTCAATATATATGTTAATAAACGAATGTTGAAAAGCCAGGGTAAATTAGTGGGTTGATGGGTCGGTATGTAATTAGGTAGGTAGGTAGGGATGCTGATATGCAGATAGTTATGTATATCTGAAATCATATGTTTATTTATAAATGTATATATGCGTTCTGCAAAATACCAATACCCAAGGCGATATTGGTATTAGGCGGAATGGAACGGAATCAGTCAAAATGAAGTCATATTTATGTTATCATACATGTGCATATATGTGTCTGCAGAAAATATTATTGTAGATACACACAGTCATTTCACTGGATGTAATGAGGTGAGTAACTGGGTATGCAGATACCATGTAGTAGGTAAATAGATATGTAGATACGTAGGTAGGCAGAAAGGTTCAATATTATCTTCGGCTATATTGGTTTTATACGGAACGGAATGAAACCAGTTTATATGAAGACATCTCTGTGCTATCATACATTTACATAAATGTATGTGTCTGCCATTCTGTATGTATGTATGAATTTGCATCAGCTGATGTGCATGTATATGTCTTAATGTGCCTTGCCATACGACACACCATTATGTATGTATATATATATATATATATATATATATATATATATATATATATATATATATATATATATATATATATATATATATCTTAATGAACAAATGTGGGTAGGTAGGTTGGTTTATTGGTTGGTTGGTTGTATGATAGGCATCTATTTACCGAATCGTTTTGTTTAAGATGTCAGAAAGTATTAATATTATTTGTATTTAATAGCATGGAGCTCCGTTCTCTCCCACATAATGCTAATATCCAGGGGTCATCTAGTGCTAGTCAAGTTTTTCAATATTAATTTTCTGTCTAGAGTCTCTGTTCCGTAACCTATACTTACAGATATGAGATATACAAAATTATTGCAGACTCAAGATACGTACATATATGCCTACCGTCAAACCTGCATATGTACTACTTATCTACTTAATTAAATAACTATCTATCTACGTAATTACTACCCACTATTGTACATTGGAGCCTTTCTACATTCGTCCATTTACACGTATATTCAACAAAACAAGACAGGCCATATACAGCAGAAACAAATTATTCTTTATACGTTAAGAACAGGTACATTCAAAAATATGTCAAAATTAGAAATGTATTTCCGTCAAAATTAAAACCATATAGACTACCAAATATATACGTTTATTGAGTATATGAATACAAAGAATATAGTGCTGCAAACACTAAAATGAACACTGTTAATGTTATCTGGTTTCGTTCTGTTCCGCATAATGCTAATATCTCTCCGGATAATGGTATGGACGGACGAGCACCCACAAGATACGATTATCAGTTTTGCCAGCGGTGGCCCCAAAAATTACGGTTACCATTACAGAGGCCGACAAGGCCAACTTCATACCAAATGCAAAGTCAAATGATTGACACTGAATTAACGAGTCAACTTTAATGTCTTGAAAGAAGCTTTACAGTCCGGACAAGATCAAGACTTTTGCGTAAAAACATTAGAGCCTCACAAAATTATACGTTTACCAAACCACCAAATCGTCAGTCGACCTTTTAAGAAAAATCTATCAAATTGTGTACCAGAAACGAGTGCGACTTCCAGACCACAACACTTTACCGTACAAACACGCCGATCTTCAGTAGAACAGACAGTCACCAAGAATGATGATGACTTCAACACATCAACCGTGTGATGGACCAACTGCAGACTTCAAGTTAAAAGAATACAAACGTCCCGTGGTCATGCCTAACTATTGTGATTGTCTCAGTCGATTGAACACGTTCAAAAATGGCCTAAACATAGGAATGGATTACCCACTTCCAACTCTTTAGCCAGAGCAGGATTTGTCTACTTTGGACAGGGTGTTACAGTTGTTGTGTAACAATTCGTATGGTCTAAAAAGATTCAACTATCCTGCAACATGTCAGATGGTCTCCAAGCTGAGGTTACCTTTCTTTGGTGTTTTCACTGTGCGAGAAGTACCGTTCTCCAGTATAAAAAGGGACAAGTTCCAAGACCAATATTTCATTGTGAATACAAACGATGACCGAGCAAGATGATGAATAATAATTTCACACAGCCACCGAGTTAGGAACTCACTGTGAACTTCAAGTTCAGTGTGGAGGAGAGTACACTGGCACCGATACTGACGAACTCGACACAGCCACCGAGTGAGGGAACTACTGTGGATTCCAAGTTCGGTCATGTAATCGAGTACGATGCGGTAACTTGCGATGAGATGGATGCCGCACGCTGTGACATCAGCGATGCAGCACGACCCTGCCGCTCCTCTGGGACCATCGAAAGCGATGCCGTTCGTGTGCCTTACCGCTCCATTAGCGAAAGCGATGCAGCACGACGTCCTTTCTGCTTTGCTGGTCAATGTGATGCTAAGCGTGTACCTACTTGAAGATGCCATCCAAACACTGGGATACCACTACTCATCAAGAAAGAATACACGTTGTCTGTGGCTTTGCCTAGCTGTTGTGACTTTGAAAGTCGATGCCAGACGTTCAAATATAAATGGCATAAATATCTGCAAGGACCTACTCCCAAAGCTTTAGCCAGAGCCGGATTTGTCTACTTGGGAGAAGTCCAGTGTTTCAGCTGTGGTGTGACACTTCACGAATGGGAGTATAAAGACTCGGCTTACTTGGAACATGACAGATGGTCTCCGCGCTGTCACCACCTTCCTTTGGTCGGTCAAAAGAAGTAATATGTCGGATACTTTATAAGAGCACATTCGTAGCTTACCTCCTGAGGTGCGAGAACGCATTTACAAAGAGTTTGTCCATATTCAAGTGACACGCAAAGAACAATTACATCCTTTACGACATAGACGTTTTAACGAGTGGTACTTGCATGCAATAAGAATACTGATTAGTTTGAAAGTGTTCAAATGGTCAAACTTTGAACAATGGACCATAACCAGAACGAAGACTTTGGATGCGGCGACATATACCTCTCAATGTGATACTGTTACAAATAATTCCATGGGACGAAGTCCAGGAAAAAGTTCATGACTTACAGGAATACAAATTGTTTTAAAAGAAGTATCGCCTCAAGACCAATCTCCTTCATGACGTGCCGCGTGTGAGTTGGTGACTGAATTTCAACGATATCCTTTATCACCAGATTACATTTGGCAAATGTATCACTATTGCATCAAAAAGAAAGACGTGGCTGTGAACGACTAGTTTAGAAGAGCACATTCAGATTCTGCCTTTGGAGCTGCGAGTATGCATTTACCGAGAGTTTGTTAAGATACAAGTGAAACGCAAACTCAGAGTCATTTCTCAATTTTTAAACTATTGCTATTTCCACAGTATAAGAAGACTGATTCTTGGGAGACACTATCACAGATGCCTTGGGGTAGACTATCACAAAAGATACAAAACTTTTGAACCTGGATATAAAATTGGACCATGCCACGACCGTTGTCTTCAGTCTTGCAACGAAATCCGTCGAAGGAACTCAATGACAGTGTTCGGAACTTAGGGGATTACAAACTACTGTTAAACGAACTATTTCGACCTTCTACAATTCCATTGAGTTTTGGACATTGTGTGGTGTGTGTGCTATTGACTACCTTTCTCGGATTTTGTTTCCCAGGAAATTCGTTGTGGACTATTTATGAGCAGTACATGCAACAATGACATGACTATCCATACTTTATCAGTGTCTTCAAGATGACTTCTTTCCAATCTCATCCTCCTGTCAAATTGATTCGTGCCATGTATGGCATCAGTCGCGAAAAAAAGCACACGTCAGTACCCATTTGTTAGAAACTAGTCTCAGAGAAGTCTTACGATGGTTTACGTTGACAATTACTTCAAGGCATCATTCAACGTTTGTTTGAAAAACATAAAAGTGCATTGTCATAACTAGCAGATCCAAGAATCGATCCACAAACCAAACAACAAATCATTTTGAAACCTGGTGGAAGTGATTCTTTAGGAGGTGTCATTATTCGTTCTCTTTTGAAATGGGATCCTAATGCCCAAGCCAAAACCAAGAAGAAGTGAAAATAAAAATTCAAATCCCCCAAAAGACAGCTACAACAAAACACCACACACAAGAAAAACCCCAAGAAGAAAAGCTCAGAAAAAAGTAACATCTCCTCCTGCCAGAAAGAGAGGTACTACTGCTAGAACGCGCACGTACTCCAGAAAGCCACGCAGTGCGGTAACGGTGTCTCCTCCTCCTGCCTGACAAACCTAATTTACGACCCGTGTTTCCTAATTTGAAGCAGAAATGGAAACCTATTTCAAAAGTCACTTCTTTTCTGGTACATCTGCTTTAGCCACTGCTGCTGCCGCTAAAAGAGTGGCCTCACCTAAAACCAAAGTCCAAGACAGAACAGGCGTGTTACAAAGTTTACTGGATTCATCCAAACAAGAACTGATACGATTTAGTCCATTGAAAACACATCGTAGAGTGGTACCCGCCATGAAGTTGATACGCCATGCTGACCATCAGTGGAGACGAGTTCCAGTATAAAAAAGAAATGTGGGATCAGATGGACCCCAGTATTTTTGTTTGCTCCTGACACAAAAGATGGCCCCAAAAGTGCACACCACCTTAGTCGTCCCAAGAAAGGCAAAACAAAAAAGGACTTCCACCTCGTTTAGCTAAACATTGTGATGTGTTGTCAGTCCTGACTAAATCCAATCCTCTCATGCGAAAATAGCTAATTCAAACAGCCCCGAAAGAAATCATTGATACCGTGTGTGAATGTTGTTTGAATGTGTTGAAATGAACGGCACCTATGTACAATATACAGAAACAAAAATTAGGAAAACATCGGAACGTTCTTCGCCAAACGGTCAAAGAGAAAATTCCTCTCAATCAAAAGAAATAAATGCTAGTGCAACAAGGAGGATTTCTACCCATGTTGATAGGGCCGTTGTTAGCAATAGCTGCTCCTTTCTTAGGATCGATTGCTGGACCCCTTTTCTCTGGAAAGATAGCACACTTGTACCTTTGGATCCTATGGAAGGACGAAAACTGACTTTAGTTCCTTACACACGATGGATGGAACTCCATCGTTGGTACGAACAACGGATACCTCATTCACCCCCCAATCCTAATCTCACTGAGATGTCACAGTTACAACAAGAATTACAATCGTTAATGGATCGAAGTTATTTGTCAGAAGCAGAAAAAGTGCAACAGCAAGGCCAAGTATTGCAACTTCTTCAACTCTTTTACAAGAAAGATTTAGACGAAGCAGCTAAACCAACTCTTAGAGATTTCAAGGCAGTTATGAAAAGCGAACATAAAACCACTAAAATAGACACCGCCACGGGAATGATAGAAGAAGACGACACACGAGAAGTATTTCAAACTCCGTCTTCTCCCATACCTAGTAAGATCGCAGCTTCCTTGTTGACACCCTCCCCAATACCTCAACGAGAAGAAATGAAAGCTTGTGTTAAAAAAGATTATGTCCGCATCTTCTTCAGCAGAAGACAAAACGAAAGAAGGGAAGACTGAAGTGAAAAAAGACACCAAGAAAAAAGTCACCATTTCACAATCGACTCCTGTGGCTGGTCGGACACGTCAAGCTTCGTCCAAACCCCCAATACCCCAGGAACCCAAAAGTAGTATAGAACAGTGGGTGACTTATTGAGGAGTGACACTGTAAACCAGCGCATGGAGACACTTTTAGCTAGCATTTACTACAATCCTACATATGCTGGTGGTTACGGAGGAGTTCGAACATTGTATCGGGCAACTAAAACCAAACTGAAAAGTGCACGTTTGCCAGAAGTACGACAATGGTTATAAGAGCAATCGACGTACACGTTACACAAACCCATTTCCAGACGTCAAACCAAAGTGGCTGGCAGCGATCATCAATGGGAAGCAGATTTAGCCATGTCTCTCGTTTGGCTGCGTACAATCGTGGCTACAAATATTTGTTTTGTGTCATTGACGTGTTTTCGAAATCTGCTTGGGTCGTTCTTTTGACTTCTAAAAGCAGTGACGAGTTAGTAAGCGCTTAAAACTGGTGTTGAAACTAAATGGTGGTCACCCTTAACGATAGCAAACAGACTGAACCGAGCTTTTCAAAAATAATTGAAACAAAGGCACATTAATTTTTTTACCACTTCTAAAATCCTGAAACCAATGCCAGTGTCGTGGAATGTTTTCAAAGAACTTTGAAAGAACGCATGTAGAGATATTTTAGACATCAAGTCATCGACGTGTTACCACGTCTGGTCAAAGCTTACAACCAATCGCACCATCGTAGCATCGGATGTGCCCCCGAAAAAGTCACCCCTGAAAACGAAGTGAGGGTGTTTGATCGATTGTTTGGAAAGATTTGATGCAAGAAAGCAGTGGTGCTCAAGACTGGATATTGGGTTGGCATTGGAAAATCCAAACGCACTTTTGACAAAGGTTATTTACCTAACTGGATCACCGAATTGTTTCGTGTCACTGGACAAGTCTGTGGACGTGATCCTCCTGTCTATAAATTGGAAGACATGCACAGAGAAGTGTTAAAAGGAACCTTTTACTTGTCTGGGCTACAACGAGTGACCAAAAAAGAAGACAAGGTGTATATATCGAAATCATTCTCGATCGAATAACACGTAAAGTGGGCAAACGGTGACTGGATGAAGTCAAGGTGCGTTGGAAAGGATATCCCCCTAGTTCTGATTCTTGGATTGCCGCTTCCCAAGTCATCGACAATAAAAAAAAGAAGAAGTAACCATTATGCCGTTCAACATAGCAGCTACCTCTCCTTCACAGAGTTTCAGTCTTCAAGAATTACAAAAACAACCTTTGTGGGTGTGGTGCGGAGAACTTGTGCCTAAAAATGAAATCGTCTCTTTCTGCCAAATCTTTGTGGTGTATTGTGTCATCGGAGTAGCGATTGCCAATTTGAGTTTGCAGCAGGGAGACAAACAATTGTGGACAATTTTATTCAGCAGTTGCATTGATTATCTTCTACCCAGTCCTTCCTTAAAATATAGTACGGACAGTAACGACAACGGTGCAGCCAACGCCAGGAATCATTCTTCCAGTCACAACAACAGCAGCCCTCTTTTGGAACATTTAGAAAATCATTCTCCTTTGACCTCGAGTGACTCCTCGAACACCAGAACCATCGAATTATGAATAATCAATTTTATTTAACCTTACGGAGTGACAGATATATGGATGTGTTTCCCAACAATACCTTATGTTGTTTCACAGCCAAATTATCTCAGTCCATACAATTGGATCACGAAGCTCACTGGGAAGTGGCTTTGGTAGAAATCATTCATCGTACACAAGCCCTCAATATCAACGAAGGTCAAAACACTTTCATCGTTGATATCATGAGCGACCAAGTGCAAGAATACTTGGACAAAACTGAACCTGGCATTTACGAATCCAAAAAACCATTACACACCAATCTTCCTTCAATGACCAGCTATACGATG
The DNA here is from genome assembly GCA_029931535.1 of Margaritifera margaritifera. Lineage (NCBI taxonomy): Eukaryota > Metazoa > Mollusca > Bivalvia > Unionida > Margaritiferidae > Margaritifera > Margaritifera margaritifera. Next base: position 228,677 of record JAQPZY010001318.1, read on the forward strand.
AGAATTCCTGTGGGGTATTATTTTAATGCTCAACATTTATTGGAAACCATTGAAACTTTTTTCAACGACCAGTTTGACAAAGCCTTATAGAAAGCTCGCAAAAGTGTCCTGATCGAGTACCATAAAATTGCTCATCGTCTTAAAATGCATTTTTCGGACGGTAAAATATTGGCCATTACTTTTTGTCCTGGTTTGCTTGATATTTTGGGTGGATACACAAAAAAAGCTCCTATGAAAGACGTTTACAACAACGATCGATTTTACAAGTATTTTCTTTACTCTGTCGAATTAAACGATGGACTTAATTTATTGTTTGTGTACTCCGATGCTGTCGAGTACAACATGGTGGGAAACACAGTCGCTCCGTTACGGAGAGTCATTCCTTTCAAAGTGGATTATGCCGTCCCTGCGTACGAGGAAGGTGGAAACGCGTGTCACGTTCGCCGTGAATTTGTACATCCTCATTATCTTCCAGTCAGTAAATCGTATTTTGACAGTGTCAACATTAGTATAAAAGGAGATCTGGGACAAAATATTCTATTCCCCAAAGGAAAAGTCACGGTTAATATATATTTTCGAAAACGGTTCTCCAGTCAATTGTAACACAAGATGTATCCTGTGTACCAACGAGTCGCTAGACAACGAGGACATGGTTTAGGAGATATGTAAAAATCCGCTTTTTGTATGGTAGCCCCTCTCTTGAAACCCATGGTGACTCGAGGATTGCATGCCTTAAAAGATGCCACTTCGACGCAAGGAAAAAATGTCTTCAAAACGTCCTCATCGACAAACAAAATCCTAAAGAGGCCTTTATGAGAGCAGGAAAAAACATGTTGCTGCAAACTGGAAAAGATCTTTTGGGTCGCCGAGACACCCCTATAAATTCGCTTCAAACTTCTAGCTCAGGCATTACTTCTTCATCAACGCCACAGCTAGGACAATGCATAAAGAGACGTCGAAAGCCCTTCAGATCTCATAAACACGTTGTTCAGAAAAAGAATAGGAAAAGAAGAACTGTCAGAGAATTAGACGTGTTTGAATACTAACCACTGAGAAAAATGATGCACCGAGATCTTGTTTGCCATGCCACTTACCATGATGACGATGCAAGAATCCCAATGGGTAGAATTTCATCCTGCATCGTCTTTGACTACCTCAGTCCCTATCGAATTTGAAATTTAAATTTGAAATCAAAGGATAAACCCAAGATTACATCGACCTGAATGACAGTCGCTAGTACCTAAAGCTCAAAGTGCTCAAAACGGACAACACCAATCCTAGTGCCGATGACAGAACAGCTCCCGCCAATAATTTATTTCATGCATTCGTTGTTCAATGAAGGGGGTTTGTTCTTGAATAACAAAGTTTAGAACTGATGGATCGTTTGCATTTGGACATGTGGTTGCAAGACAAGTATTTGTTGAACGGAGTGGATGTACGTCTGAGACTGTAAGGAACCAACAAACATCCGGGGTATTTCGCACGAGGATTATGCAAGAGGATATGCTTTGTGGGGATTTGATTTCACTCCTGACCAAGGCAGCGACGAAAGAATCTTCCACCCTATAAAATCAGGCCAACTTCGTGTGGAACTTCAGTTTGCCACAGCTCTAATCAACACAGTGAACGAAATCTTGTATGCAGAATTTGACAATACTCTGGAAAGCAACAGTTTGAGAGAAGTGATTCTTGGCTATTAGAAACATTGGAACACGATGAACCTATGAAGATAGGCAGTGGGGATGTTTTTGTGCTTGTATATGAAAGTGTGTGTATATTTCATCCCCTTCTTTTACATCCTACCACTCTTATGCGATTGTAGGTTTGTATGTATATAAGCATAATGTGTGTAAAGCACTCCTACCATTTTTGGTTGGTTACTAAGTGTAGGGGCCTTGATTACAAACACAGCGTGTTGGATAGTAATCAAAAAGTGGGTGTTGGATTGTAATAAAAAGTGAATTTTGGATAGTATGTTTTTGTGATTTTATCCCCCTCATCATACCTTTTTTGTCTGATAGTAGGGGTGGGGTTTTTAGACACCACACAAGGCGTTTTGGATAGTGTGTATGGGGTATTGGATAGTAGATAACTAAGTAATTGGATAGTAGATAACTAAGTATTGGATAGTAGATAACTATTCCCATGTTAAATTCTCGTAGACCCCATAAACTGTCGACCCTTTGTAGCTATATACTTTCGACTCTTTTTTTCCCATGTTAAATTCCAGTAGACCCCAATAAGTGCTGATTTGTAGATAAAAAGCACTTGCTGGATAGTATATGTGGCGTGTTGGATAGTCATCAAAAACTCGGTTGCTGGATAGTATGACTGGTGTGTTGGATAGTGGATCAACATTTTAACACTACCATTCACGTATGGTCCCATAAACACTTTTGACCCTATAATACCACCCCCATGTTAAACCTATGGAACCATTATAACATAGGATTTCCCGAATGACCCTATAAACACTTTTGACCCTATAAACAAATTCCCATGTTAAACCTATGGCCACTATAATTATCATTTGACCCCATATCGCCACAGCAATGTAAGTCTATGGGCTCCGTACGTACCAATAGTGGCGCATATTGAGGTCAAATCTAACAATTTTACCATGTCACTTCAATTTAGGTCAGCCACTTCTAACAATGTTACAATTTGATTATATAAACACTTTTGACCCTATAAACACTTTTGACCCCAAGCGCCTCTCCATGTTAATTTCTCGTATGAACCCCAAGTGCATCTCCATGCTAATTTCTCGTATGACCCCCAAGTGCCTCTCCATGTTAATTTCTCGTATGACCACAAGTGCCTCTTTTGACTCCCAGTCGCCTCACATTAATACTGGCGATACTGATATTGTACGGAATGGAACGTAACCAGTCAAAATAAAGATATCTCACTGGTATAATATATGTACGTACGAATGTCTGTAGTAAAGATTATTGTATATGCATACCGTTATTCCAATGGATATAGGTAGGTGAGTAGCTGGGTATGCAGACACCTTGTAGTATGTTAGTAGGTAGGTGGTAGATAAATAAATACTTAGGTAAGAAGTAAGGTTGGATGGTTGATAGGTAAAGTAGATTTATGCCTGGGAGATATTGGTATTTTTTTGAAAAACGGAACGGAATCATTTTAACGAAGACATCTCTATGCTATGACATATTCGCACAAATGTATGTCTGCCATTCTGTCTGTCTGTATGAATTTACAACGATTGATGCGCATGTATATGTCTTAATGAGCGAATGTCGGTATGTAGGTTGTTTCATTGGTACTTTGGCTGGTTAGTTGGTTGGTTGGTTCGATGGTTGGTTAAAAGGTAGGTATACATACCTCTGTTTGGTATTTATTTACGAAGTGATTTTGTTTAAATGTCAGTGATTATTAATATAATTTGTATTTAAATTATGTGGTTCTATTCCGTTCACAAAATACCAATATCCAGAGGTCATCCGGTACTCTTCAAGTTTTGAAATCTAAATTTCAATCTCAATTACCTATACTTATAAATATGAATTTTTAAAAATGATTTCAGATAGAAATATACGCAAATATCTATCTACCTTCAAACCTCCCAACCTACCACTTATCTACTTAATTATCTACCTACCTACCTCTCTACCCACTAATGCACCTTGGTGCCTTCCTACATTCGTCCATTTACACGCACACTCAACAAAACAAGACAGGCCAGATATAATAGAAATATTGATTACATCATACATTACAAACAGACAGACACATCCAAAAATAAGTCAAAATTAATTAGCTTATTTTCGTTAAAATTAAAACCATATAGGCTAGCAAATATAGATCTTTGTTGTATATATGTATATATATATATATATATATATATATATATATATATATATATATATATATATATATATATATATATGTATATAGTGCTGCAAACGCTAAAATGGACTAGGTTAATTTTATCTGGTTACGTTCTATTCGGCATAAATCCAATGTCTCTCCGGGTAATGGTAGTTTTTGGACCGGAATGGAACACTTATAAGTATTTAATGTAAAGTATAGCATTCCTCTACTTATTCATTAATAGTTTACACTTGAAGAGCCAAATCAACATGGTAATATTCAGACATACTTAAGAGTAGGCAAACATTGATTAAGCTCTTTATAGCTCAGTAGAATAGTGATACTTAGAGAAAAGCCCTTGATTCCGTTGTGGTCCGTTTTATTCCGTAAAATACCAATAGCCGCTTTAATAAACAGTGCCACCAACAGAGTCTCGATATATGTGGGGGGACGTTGTCCTGGAGCATAAACCTTCGAGTCACCCCACTTCGACTGATCTATTTGGATTATTGCCGCTTTGATACCATCCTAACTAATTAATTTAATTAATAACTATATATCTATCTACTTACTGACTTAATGACTTGAGTAACAAACAAACTAACCAGCCAATCAATCGACTAAAAAATAAATAACAAGCAAACAAGTAAATCAATAAATAAATTAATCATATCCCCTCAAATATACTTTGCGTGCTATTTTGTAACAGTTTGTACTCTAGTATATTGCCAGTCTCCATTCAAAAATGGAAGGGTCGAGTTTCTAAAATGGCAAAGAATGCCATTTGTAGTTATTCCAAAATTCCCCGCAGCTAAATGTCGTAGCAGTTCCTTATTAAAAGATTCACTCTCACTTTAATCACGTCCTACATACTTTTTGCATGCTAATTTTAACTGTTTGCGCGTTAGCATTAGAAGGTTTTCTTTATATTTACTAAGAACCTAGTTCTTTTGTTATTTTTTATACTTCTCTCCCCACCCCTCTCTCTCTGTCTCTCTCTCTCTGTCTCTCTCTCTCTCTCTCTCTCTCTCTCTCTCTCTCTCTCTCTCTCTCACACACACACACACACAGACAGAGAAACTCATAAATTACTTGTCGTATTTTTTTTTTATATCCGCCTCTTGCATTGTTTTTTAGCTTAATATCTTACCAGAAAATAGCGAGGCAGCACGTCACAGCCTTTTTTTTTTTTCTTTTTTTTTTCTTCTTTTTACTATTTTCTTATTCTCTTTCCTATAAATTATTCCACCCCTACCTATCTGTCTAGTCCCACCTCAAGTACATTGACAGTTCTATTGAGTAATAAGTGTACAGAGCAGTGTTGCAAATTTTAAAAACATATTTCCATCATAATCAAGTATATGAAGTCTTCATGTTAGACGGTATAAGAGGGTTATGAAATAAAAAAAAACACGCATGTACACACGTGCGAACGAGAAGGAAAATATATTATCCATTTTTACTTTCTTCGAAAAGCATGAGATCTGTCTGTGACACAGTTAAAAGCCCAAATCTATAGCACGAGGTCCGATAGAAAAGGATAGCTAGATTATTTTCTGTTCATGAAGTAATTTTTTTATGATATAGTTGGAGCTTTTAGTTAAATTCTTTTCCAGGAATTGTCGTTCAGATACCAAGGCATTCTGATTTACCTATCAAACGATTCCTTACTGTACATGATCATATCGCGATAACCACCAAGTGATCAGGTACAATCTTCTAACTTTTTAAGAAGGAGACTCGGCTTTGGTGATAACCCATGCCAAATTCAGTTTGTGTGTGTGTGTGTGTGTGTGTGTGTGTGTGTGTGTGTGTGTGTGTGTGTGTGTGTGTGTGTGTGTTTAGCGTCGGCGGATGCGCAGGTTTTGCTTCAGAAGAAATAAAAACAACATCTATGAATCTCGCATTTATTTCACCAATACGGGCTACTAAAACTCAGTTCGGCTATAAGATATTAGTCTGTATGTTTATTTATTTATTTATTTATTTATTTGCCAAAGAATGTTATTTGCTACTGTGAAAGAATCTTTCGCTATTTTTTTCCAAAGCTAAACTTGCTTTTTCGCAATATAAAGAATTCACTTTTTATATCTTGGTACATTGTGTTTTTTCAAATACCTTGAACCTATGGTGGACGCAAACGAAAAACAAAATAATGGCATGGTGTTATCATATAACCTCTTCTCTCTAGATAGTCCTTCTCACATAGTTTTCCCATATCGGGGAACATGACAATGTATTGTCAGTCAATGTGCATCTTCAATACATACATATATAGATATGTCTGTCAGTAGTAAGGTAAGTAGTGTAGGTTTATCTGACTGTCTGCCTGTCTGTTTATCTGTGAGTTGGGATGGCAGAGATATATAGGTGTGTGCGGGGGATTGGGCCAAACAAAATCAAGGAAGCATGCTGAATACGTTCATCCTCTTTCTGTTGATATTGACAGAGTTCGGGTTAAAAACAGAATTGACTTACGAAGGGTCGGTCGCAGGATACACTTATGTATATGACCGATGGCAAAGTATCCACCTAAGTGCTGAACGCATTTGCCATGTCTATGATTTCATCACAGCTTTAATCAAACAACGATTTATATGGAGAATCGGGCAATATTTGCTTATCCACAAATCCCATATTATAAGCAACAAGCACACCATAACTTCCATTCACTTAATGTCTTGTTAATAATGTCCACATGATTCTAAAACGAGCAAAGCCTGAGAAACACGATTTTGTTAAACGTTGAAAAAAACACTTTTGTTCCATTGATTGCCGCACACAATGAAAATTTCAGAAAACGTGTTCAAACTATCATCGTGTTGATTATGTAAATATTGACATAGCTTGGTAGTATTTGAATTAGTTTGGACACCTAGTTTGATAAATCACCCCCTCGGTGCCGACTTCATCCAGGGAAATATTAGTATAGTGTAATTATTTTAACGAGTGTATATATATATATATATATATATATATATATATATATATATATATATATATAGAGAGAGAGAGAGAGAGAGAGAGAGAGAGAGAGAGAGAGAGAGAGAGAGAGAGAGCTGAACCAATGTACGAAGAGAAGAACAGATAAGGGGAATTTCAAATTTACCAATACATTTTACAGTTTGTTTGTTTTTTTATTTTTTTGTAATTTTATTTTTTTTATTTTTTTTTTGGGGGGGGGGAGGGTGCTGTTGTTGTTGTTGTTGTTGATAGTATTGCACCTATTTCAGTAAATTATTTCACAAATTGGCGCGTAAATTTGCAGAGGAGAGAGTCGTTTTCTCGAATTATTCGCTTGGGACCACCTAGGGGTGACTCGCAAGTCAAATCCGAACTCATGTAAATTCTATCTTGAACGGTGAAGCAGTTGAGAAAGAGAGAGAGAGAGAGAGAGAGAGAGGGGGGGGGGAGAGAGACTACGCTCACTCCATACATCTACTCTAAACCTCTCTGTGCACTATAATTTGAAACAAGCAAGCCAACAAACAAAGAAAATGTCGAAACTAAATTGTCTGCGTAATAAATGTACATGTACTTCTCATTCGTCCCCTGTATGTATGCATGTATGTATGTATGTATGTATGTATGTATGTATGTATGTATGTATGTATGTATGTATGTATGTATGCATGTAGAAATACAAGAAACCTATTCAGTATTTATTATCTGTGAGTAGTACAGCATTCACTTGCCATTTTGGCGGTATTTTTTTTAAAATATCCCACAAGCATAATATAAATGGCAACTAAACAAAAAAGAAGTTTTGTGTCAAGAATTTTTAAGAGACTTGATTCAAAGTTTATCGGCACTAGTCCTTTGTAAACATACAGAAACACACACACACACACACACACCATTTGGCTTCTACCAGCAGGGGAAGAATAAGAAGTACATGTACATTTATTACGCAGACACTTTAGTTTCGACATTTTCTTTGTTTGTTGGCTTGCTTGTTTCAAATTGTAGTGCATATCGCAGTCTAGCATCCTACTTGCGTTAGCAAATCTTGAACCAAATGTTTTTTTTTTTAAAAATTAAATTTGACTTTTCCCAGTTATAGTATTAGATACATCACTGAGTATGTTTCTTGGAGGTAATTGGAATTGGATTGCTTGATTATGGGGTTTTATGGTGCACATATGTGCTCGTTGTTTCTGAGATATTTTACATCTATCAGAAAATCAGTTAGTTTAACGCTTGGATATATAAATATAACCGCTTACCAATGAGCGTTATTTTTCCTTGCATACTATAAAAAAACGATATTACAGGGGAACAACAAAAACAACAACAACAATTTTATTTTAAGCACAAAAAATGAGAAAAAAGTTTCGTTAAAATAGTAGATAGGACTGAGGCACATGTAAAGTCGGAAAAATAGAAAACATTTAATCAATAAATAAGAAATCATTTGTATATGAGGGTTACAAAGTTAAAATAGGGAGAAGAATTAGCAGTGTCGTCATATATTTCTAACGTACACAGTGCATAAAACAATCATGCTCCTTTTTTTACAAGTATAAACCCACAGGTTTTTGAGAGAATAAAAACAAGCATGTAAATGGTGGATGTATTATGTAATTTTTACAAATCTTGTCGATGCGAAGAGCTAGCAATACACATACACACACACACATACACACAGATATATATATATATATATATATATATATATATATATATATATATATATATATGCAACAAACTCTCAACGCACAGTGCAAAACTAGTTTTTAACTAGCCTAAGCGCTTCCGTCTCTCATTGAGTCTTTGTGAAGGCAATTGCCAAAATAGAGTCAAACAGGACAAACATTCAGCACAAAAGAAAGTGTTCAATTTACAAAAGTTTACTTGACTATGTCTAATTGAAGTATTGTTTGAAAAATGTCGATGTCGCGCCTAATTGGTTTTAACTCCAATGGTAAAAAGCGATTATCGGACAAGCCATTTTAGGTGGATTCCATCCTGTTTTATTTCTAACCAAGATTTTATCTTTATCTTTTTCATCCTCACTTTCAACCGCTGCGTTACCGAGGACATGCTTTCTAAAATTGCGGTCGACAAACAAATATGGGAGTCAAGCTCAAAGAACAGAAACAATCCGTAGGTGTTCTATACTAATGAGATAATAAAATGTTATGACGTGCCAGACGGTATATGTTGTTTCCATATACATATTGATTATAATATGGTTGAAATATTTGAAAGACAAATTTCGTAAGACAATTTTTGTATCCTCTGAAATATGCAAGTAGCTACAAAGCTTGCAAAGAGTGTCTTTCAAGCTCTAAAGATCCTCGAGTCCGATTTTACAGCTATTTATAGCATCTTCCGTTGTCTCCTAATTCATTTAAGTACTAGGTTATTGGACAGCCTTTCGTATTCATTTCAAGCTTTTCATATATCAGCAGAATAGCAACTTATCTAGCATTTATTTCCAAAACCGAATAAAACACATCTGGGGCAATAGTTATTTATTTGTTTTATACAACGTCTCTCTATCTGTCTAGCTAGTGAGCTAGTCAGCCATCCTCCCTCCTTACCTAAAATTGATGCATGTCTCTCTCTCTCTCTCTCTCTCTCTCTCTCTCTCTCTCTCTCTCTCTCTCACACACACACACACACACACACACACACACATCATATATATATATATATATATATATATATATATATATATATATATATATATATATATATATATATATATATATATATATATGACACAAACATTGATGACGGCGCAAATGCAAAGCAGTTTCCCAACATTTCGAGCTAAACAAGCTCTTCGTCAGGGGAAGAAACAATTTACAACACATAACGAACACTAAACACAACAAGAGAAATTCTTGACTCCTTCATATTTGAACGGCGTGAAAATATATCAACAAATGATAAAATATAAAAGAAATAAATAAGATTTTTTTTTAAACGGTCTTAAAAAGAGTAAACTACATATATATGTTATGCTACCATTGGTGCAACAAAGTTGCATAACAAAAATCAAATAACTGAGTATCGTGCCTATCACGTAGAGAACCAAAACTGTTTTGACATATATATATATATATATATATATATATATATATATATATATATATATATATATATATATAGGCACATATTACAAAGTGACTAAAATGTCTTTATTGGGGTAATGCAGGCCACTGGCCCTAATTACATATTACATGTATCATTATCAAATAATATGCATGCTTGATAGAAAAAAAAATAGATACATAAAGAAATAATGAGCTATATCATCATTATTCATCAAATTGTACATTACAAGATTCTTGGATTTCCATTCTATGTTTAAGTGCGTATATTAAACAATTACATACTGACTTCGAAATACATTTACTTCTCCTTTACAGTGCAGATACAAATTTCTCATCTGAAGAGATTACTTACAGCTATTTCGGTTTTATTATATACCTACCAAAGAAAGAGCCAGAGTTTTACCGTCATTTCCTACAAGCAGGAAAACGATACTATCGTTTTCTTAAACCGTATCACCATTCTCTCAAACGAGGCTGGAACTACTTTATCCTCGAGGTTTCCTGGTGATAATAGCAGCGCCCCTAGTGACGGAATGCCAACACTAGCAGTAAACAAAGCTCTCACAGCGACGTTAGTTAAGAAACCTTGCGTTAGATGTAAAATATCTGAAAGGTCTAAACCATGTTTTGTCACAACAACAATAAAAAAAGCATTTATTCCTTTATTTTGAAGTAGTAAAATATAGCCAAAATGTTCGTCTGAAAAAAGATCATATTCGAAAATCGCTTACCAAAACATTACAGTTGTACAGTACAACCCATTTACGGAAATTCATTAATGGTAACGTTAGTGAGTTTCACGCATAATGAATGAATTTGAAATTATAAATGAGTAACAGTCTCTGCAACAAATCTGTACGATCAAGTTCCAACAATTTCTCCAATCCTGTTGTAAATAACTGTCAAAATAATGTTGTCATTCCTATGTCAAGTTCCCATCAGAGCCTCTCACAATGTCCCACCAGAAACAGTTCAACCGCATTCAACCTGACCTCTGAAAGAAATTTCCAGTCATTCAGCTGTCGAAAACTTCCGTGATGCAAAATTTCAGAACTGCACAATAATTGTAAATCACATTATTGAGTCGGCTGCCCTCAAGCGTCAAAGAATTCGTGTTATTGACAGTGATGTCGGTCAAACTGAGTGAGCGTTGTTCACAAGTTTCATTCATAAAACTAATGTTTATGCACATGTCAGCTTTTCAAAAAGTAATTCGGTTTATGGTTTAAGATGAAGTTCGTATTAAAGAGGTTGAAATGTTTAGCAATTTCTTGTGTTTCAGCTACATATAGTGATTCTATTAAATTATCTGAAAATTGATAGGTATTTAACAAAAATATCATTATCACAGTAAATGCGATTTTGATTGCTAGATCACGTATCGTTGTCAGCATAAACATCCGGATCATGACTCGACGCTTCGCGTCTCGTCATGATCCGGATTTTTTAATGCTGACAACTCGACGTAAACTAGCAATCAAGATCGCTTTATTGTGATAATTATATATATATATATATATATATATATATATATATATATATATATATATATATATATATATATATATCTACATTCATATACAATATGGTATACCGTTTCAAAATGAATTTCACGCAAGAGACATATTATTTCACGGTAAAGAGTATACTTGTGTCTACCTATATTGATCCTAACGTTCAGATACCAACCTCAAAGTTTGCAAAATATGTTATGGTATAATGACTTGTCTATAATTTCTAGATATCTTATGGGACAATGACTTTTCTATAATTTCTAGATATGGTTCTCGACTAAAGTCTAAACGCTTAATCTATCCAATTCATTCATGTTTGCATTCCAGGTCTGCGTCTCAATATCAATACATTTTTAGTTGAACAATTTAATGTTTATCCTACACCATGGTTGTACGAAGCTTCCCCAAACCATAACAAATAACTATTTAATTTCAGGAGTCTAGAATTGACAACTGGATGAGTACAACCATTGTAGTTGCATATTAAAACAGATTCTAGGAAGTCTACTGTCAGGCATTTTGTTGTATTTTGCTTCATAACGTAGATCGATTTAAGACTGGTTTCCTTAATTCACATATAGCAGAACTGTTTGCAGTAGATTATGTAAGTTTCGTTATATATTTACAGTAGTTTGTAAGTTCTCTCGCAATGTCAGAAACATTACACAGGCCCCGAAATTTGGCTCCTAATGATAGAATAGACAGCATCAAAACTCTTAAACATCGTGTCTTTCTATAGTTTTCCAAATCTAAGCTACTTGGTTTTGACAAAAAATATTAGCTTTGACGCAAGATTGTTGCGTATTTATGGATAACATCATGTGAAGAGAATATCATTCCCAAGTATTTATAATATGAAACTATTTTTAATTTATGATTTTTAACCAAAAAAAATAATAACTAGAACTTGCCTCTGTAGGTAGCATCCATTGCTGAAAACTACAACATTGGTTGCATCCAAATAAACCTTTAATCTCCATTCATCGCTATAAGATTTTTGAAGTGCTGCATTTCAGTGGGTGTGCAACTGCCAGTCAGCAATGCACTTTAGAGGTTATATAAAAACAATAAGGACAAAAGTAATGGTGACAGATATAACCTTGCCGTACACCCAAAAGGCAATTAATGGCATCAGTCAGTCATTTTCTAGTTCTGATACAAGCTTTCATATCGAAACATGTTGCTTCAGCCATATTAAACATTGTACAACTAACATTTATTTTTTGAATTGCTTGCTGCAGAGATTCTCTATTTATTCTATCAAATGCCTTCTCAACATCTAAGAATGTACAATAGAATCTGTCATTGCATTTAAGAAGATATTTTCATATGTGTGCGTGTAAAATAAATATGTTATCGATATTACTTTATTCTTTCCTAAAACACACTTGTTCATCACCAATTAAATTATTTTCTTAAGACCATTATATTATCTTCTTGTTCAAGATTGATGTCAAAACTTTACTTTATACTGGTAGAAGACTTATATATGTGTGTGGGGAGACTATCTGGTAACCTTTTTATTCAAAGGTATAATTGTTGCTCTACACCAATTTTCAGCTAAGTTGGAGGCTTGAAACATCATTGCATTAAACAGATGAATCAAGGTGTATTAACACATTCAGCTGCTTTAACAAATGTAGAAGCAAAACCATCAGTACCTGCTGCATTCCCATACTTTAAGCAATGAATATCTGCTGTTAGTTTGTCCCCCTAGGTTTCACTATCTACTGTTTCATCTTCATGATTTTGAGGGGTATCAAAGTTCTGTGTCAGAGGTTGTAATATTGGATTAAAACATCTGAAAAATTATGGGACCATTCCTTATGTGAAAATTGGCTGGAGTCAAAATTGCCTCTATCTCTTAATAAATTCTATAATATCTTTGTGTCAATTTTCGCAAGTACATGTACAGACTGCATTTGCAATTTATTTTTATAGTCACTGTTCCTTTGAAAAGTCATTTTGTTAAAAAAGAAAGCTTTTGTTTGCGATATTCTTCAAGGTAATCTCGAGATCGAAATATTTTAACAATTCTCAGTGTTCTAACAACCATTTCTTTTGCAATTTGACACTATGTATCAAACCATGATTGTATAGTTTGATGCATTATGCTCTGTTTTATAACTATCACAAAACATTCCGCGACAGTCAGTTGTCTTCATAGCAACATTTTCAGCAGCATTCCGAAGAGTCAGAATTAATGTTGTGTTGTTGTTGTTTTTTTTTTGTTTTTTTTAATACCTTTACTTATATAAAAATGAGATATTTTGATTATGTGGTAAAAAAAATCTCAGAAGACAAATTATGAAATTGGTCATGCTGACATTCCTGATATGCATTTTGTTCGTCACGTGTCCATATGAACTCGTCAAGGACTCAGATTTATCTTTACAATTATCTGGATTTTGAATAGTGCGCTCATTACTAGAAATACTGCCAATCCCCGACAAGTCCAGACAAGTGTTGTGAAAGTTCCATGTGTATTGATTCAACACTGTTCAAGATATCAAAATTGGATATAAAATTCATAATATAATAGTCTGACAGAAATAGTCAATCATGCTTGTTTTGCGTGACACAAGCAAAGTTCATAACGGCCACTCAAGATTTACAAAGCTAAAGATTTAGAACAATTCAATAACTTGTGACCATTATCATTAAAATCTCTCTTATTTATGATGCTTTTTTTTATGATTTTTTTTTTTAATGTAGTGAAAATTATCAAGAAATTATTATAACCGGAATATGCATTTCAATCCCAACCAGTAATGAACTGACAAATATAATAATTTAACTTATTCCATTTTGGGCAGTAAGAAGAATCTCCTCTTAAGAAAGCACAGACGAATTCAGCACATTTTCCAAAAAGTTTCACTGTCGGTAGCAAAGTTTCACTCACTCAGACGGAATATTAAGTAGCTTGTTGTAAATTTATCTGCCTATATTTACTCTCAGTAAGGTGTCATTCAACACAATTCCAGTTACATAATTTAAAAATAAGCAAGTATTATTCAAGAATAATTGATGACTCTTAATGTTTCGCTTAGAATTATTTTACAAATTGGTGATAGATTCATTCTCGCAGGTATAGTGTTCCCCAACCTCAGTAGCCATACCATCAAATGTGTTTAGTTTCTTGAGTTTTAGAGCTTGGTTACCATGCATGTGTTGTTCCTTGAAATCAGTTACATACACATGTTTCCTCTCTCGTACAAACATGTATATATACAAAACATACATTTTCCAAAGCGTCACTCTCAGAGGGAAATTGTCACGTCAATAACATTTAAAATACGTTGTAGCAATATGATATGCTTAGTTTTTCTCTCAATAAGTTGCCATTTGTAACACTTATCCAATCAGATAATATACAAACAAGACTAAGTAGTATTCAATAATTATCCATCGACTCTGTTTGCTCCGAGAATAAATATTTTACAAATGCGTTATATTCTCCAAGGTATGTTCTTGCTCAACTTCTGTAACTACAGCATAGTATGCATTTTCTTCCTTGAGCTCTGGAACTAGATTATCGTATGCATTTTCTTCTCTGTGCTCAATTGTATATACATATTTCCTTTTGGATTCTGGTTTTGGTCCAAAACCCTTATCCGATTTCGTCGCCTTCTTCTCGGCATTAAGAATCAGGGCGAACATGAAAGCGATCGTGAATACAACATTTAGAATAATTCCCACGAAAACCATGTAAAAGGACCAGGACTGAGTAAAGTGATCAGCTGATTCCGGATATCGAATTCTTAACGTCGCCATGTTGGATTGGACATTATCGTAGGTGTAAATGGACACTGCAATAATAATAATAATAATAATAATAATAATAATAATAACAATATGATGATGATGATTACGATGATAAGTGACGGTGATCATGGCTATAATGGTGGTGGTTATTGTATGATGGCGATAAATATATGACGAGAACAATGACAAAGACAATAGTACTTTGTGGTCATCATAAACGATGATCAAACAGCAGTGTTTAACATCTTTCGAAGACAAATGTCAAGAAAGACATTGAAGGAAAAGTATATATAGCGCTTGTGGAAAATTGACGATAATCTATACCTTCCAGACCTGTCAATGGTCAACGCCAGGGATTGAACACGGAGTATTATAGGTGATTACTGAGTATTTTGCCACTTTTCTACCGCAACGTCTACACTCCATTAATCTTTACTCCGTGAATCATATTTGATACTTAACCTTGCATCAATCAGTCAACTTAGATTGAAACTAATCGATGCAGAAACCATGATTAGCTACAACGCGAATGCAAAATATTTGATTTAGAATAATAGTTATTGGAAAAGAAATTGTTCCTGAAAGGCAAGATAATTGATTGTATGTCAGCCAAGCATCAAATCCTAGGAAATCCTAGAAAGGTTTATTTTTCCCATCCCATAAGCGTTATTGATTGATATCTTTCATAGGAGCACATGATAGCTTAATGTAAAGACAACCTGGAATGCTCGACAGGGAGCCAAGGGGTCTAGTACTCCGGTAATGAACAAAACCATTTCGGTTGCAGTATTGCATATCAAATATTGCGATTTCACTTACTTATATTCGCGGTATCCCAATTTTCCTTAATTTTGTTGCTGCTACTACAAACAGAGAATTTAAAGATTCCACCAGCACAGTCCCATTTACGAAAACAATAGAATCCCCTTGACCATTACAAGCATAGTCACTAACTAAAGTACCCGAGAACCTGTTTTGTTTTGTTTTGTTTCTTTCTTTCTTTCTTTTTTTCAAAATCAATAAAATTGATACCCACTGAAAATAAATGAATTCGACGTAATATATTCGGCTTTCATCCTGTTTTATTATTTAAAGATTTTAATCAGTATTAAAAAGTCACAAGGACTCTTAGTTCATACTTTTGTGGTAGGTTTGTCTTCGTAATTCCGTGTTTTGAAGGTGGAGGTGGTGGGTGAGGAAACCAGTTTTTAGGTCTTACAGTAGGTACATGTATCTATTTTGAGATCTATCTTTACATGGCTTAAATTTAAATGTGCTTTCAATCCATTATAAAATAGCCCAAGAGTGCAGATTGGAAATTCTAAAGAATAATAGGTCTGCATAAAGGAGAGAGTATACAAATATGTAGCTAACTGTATATAACTCGTGCGCCATACGTAGGCACGTTATAAGAAAATAAATCAGCCATACCTAGATAAGTAACTTTACCCTGAGTATGAGATGTCAACCTCATTCTGGTAAAAAAAGATTTTGACAAAGACGAAAAAGAAAATCAGTTTTACATAGAAGTGTGCCATCGAATGCACCATTAGGAATATTAATTTACAGTGTAGACAGAGACAGAGACAGATAGACATACGGCGGGAAGGTCTAAGGCCTATACTACATCATACAACGGAGCAAATTTTATCTTGGCTAAATCTGATTTAGCAAAACTACAAAAAATATGGCATCTCCAGGCATATTTACGGCTTGCTAACCTTCGTAACGACCCAACACATATTAGTGTCCATTGCTTGACGAGTGCATCTTAACGGGTTTTGCGCTAGGTGACAATTTCCACCTGATTGCCCTTTGAATAATTTGAATGGATGTAGTCAATACACTTTTCTTGATGAGAGTAGATAACTAAAATTCTGACTACTTAATCAGTAACACGCCCCGTGTAATGTAACACGCCCCGCATAATAGATGTTACAAACTCTTCACTACAAACCAGTCGCTTTTCAAATCGATATTTAAGGGGTATGTCCACACTTTGATCATTACGCTATCTATTTTGGGTCATATGACTTCAAATAAGCACAGCAAAAACAAGACATTTTAATTAATTCTAACTGCTAGTAGTACCTAGAATATATTATGGTAATTGCAAATAGGTAAATGTATGGAATAAACTATGGCTAGAACAAACATGTTAGTAGTATTATCTATGACGTTTCTAGAACTTCATAATAAATTTTGTAGGAAGTTCAAAACTTTTCAAAGTTATTTTGAAACAATCTTTGTGAATGTACAAGAGAGCACGTGCACACATGTCTTTAAACCATAGTGGTTATGTATTCAAACCATGGAGGTCAATGATGTTAATGGTGTGTAACGTCAACTTTACAATGTTTTTAACGGGTCAATTAGAAACAAATAAATAAAAAGAAAAGAAAAAGAAAAGAAAAAAAGTCAATGTTTTGGGCTCTGTCAATTTATGTTCGAGGTTTAGAAATTAACAAAATGAATTGATTATTCCAATGGTAGTTTATGCAATATTTGTACCTCTTATAAATTGACATGCTATAATCTAGTTACTACCAGCATTTAAAATTAATTGAAGTGTATAGTTGTCGCTGTACTCATTTTGAAGTCATATGACTAAAATATATGGTGTAATGACCACAGTGTGGTCATACATCTTAACATAAGAAACAAGAATACATATTACAAGTTACGTTTAAAAAATGATTCCAATGTATTCTTAATTTTAAAATTTCCTCAGATGCTAGTTAGTTGAAAATGATATTTGAGAAGAAAGATCGCGCTGTGTCTCGTTGGAAACTTTCTTCTTCTTCTTGCTTTTTTCGTCGTCGTTGACGTTGCTATCATCGTCGTTCAAGGGAAGCATTAGATCAATGCTTTCTATGAACCCCAGCGTTTACATCAGGTTAGATGTCGATACTGATTTTAAGAAGTTATGATCTTATTGTTTTACATTGTATAGTTTAGCGAATTACTTCGTTTTCACATCTAACTGTGACAGCAAATTTCATCAAGTGGACCTTGTAGTATCTCGTTAAATTAATAAATAGATTTCCTTGAAATAAATGATGAAACAAACATCATATAATTTTCCTTTATCACCCATTTGATGACAAATAAAAGGAGGTGTTCTTGCAAAAGAGTATAACCTCTTGTTTTAGAACTCTCTCTGTTACCGAATATCACTTAGGAAACATAAATAACGAACAAAATTCACTGTTTATTTTATTTTTTATTACATACCTATTTAATCTTATAGGAGTAGATACGTATGGATGAAGCTGGATCACTTGTGACTAAGCAGTATTGCGGTCTTTGCCGATTGATGCGACTTTTTTAAACCACTCAATAAAACAATCGATGGGTTTGAACTTTCCTGGCTCACTCAGTAAAAACAAAATACCTAATTCGATGGGCTGGTGTTTAACAAGTGGGTTTCTTATCCCTAAAAGGGTCTGATTTCTGTCTCAATAGGAAAATATTATTATCAACTCTGCAATGCTCACCTCCTACTACTGAGTAAAAACGACAATAGCTTCATTCCCTTGCTCACTCGAGCAGATTTGATGACAACACAACTATAAGATATAATTTTTGCACAACGTAACTAATGCCACAGAGCTACATTGTTATAAATTTACTACCCTTCAGAGACGTGATATCAATGTTTTATGAATTAGCAAAAAGCATAAATCGCAGTATTAAGAGATAATGTGCATTTATTTATAAATTTGGATGGAATAAAATTATAGTCAAAGTATTACAAAATAACATTCAAGAGAATAACAAATGTTGATTTGTCGAATTCAAGCATCAAGAAATATATCATGCAATGATTTGCAAATTTAAAGATTTACAGATATCATGTAATAATGATAGTAAGGAGACAAGCATAAATATTCCCGATAGCAAGATTGTCAAAACAGTAGTGTATGAAGAAGAAATAAATTATGTATTTGATTGAATAATACACACGCTTCTATTCAGCTAAACTTGGAGTACAATTCGAAGATCTCGTAAAACTTACGTGTTCAGTCTACAACAATTTAACAAAGTTCATATAAAACCAGCATATGGCGATTCAGTACATGAAGTAGCTGCGTTTTATATATAAATGAAAAACAAACTTAGGAATGGTATAATCTGACATAAATCTCAAAACACTGATACCTATGAAATGACTTACGAAACATTGCAAATTGTTCAAACAAAAGTTCCACTTGTCGATGAATGTTCAGTTTGCTTGTTAATAACGCCTAAACATAATTTCTCGAGCATAGCATATTTTTGGGTTGTTTTATACCGTTTTAAGTTACCAAGAAAGAATAGTTTTTAAGGCCTCTTTACTACAATTCTAAAAATCGAGTTGCTTACGCAAATATCAATCAATTGTAGAAACACATTTCACGGGACAAAGCATAAAATAAAATACGCAGACATGCAAGATTGGTTAACTGAGCAATCCACCTACACACTGCTATACACTACACAAGCAAGTTAGAAAAGATTTCCATACAGAATGGTATATCTTAGTCACGTAAATGACCAGTGGCAGGCAGACATTGTTGACATTCAAGCATATGAGAAACATGATTGGATATAAATACATGTTGGCATTGAACTTAAAGACTAGAATGTAAAAGTATTTCACAACAAACCAAACCAGAAAATGGGTTTATGTTTTAGCAAAGCTGATTGTTGGATACAATAACACTCATTACACATTAACAGCCATTACTCTAGTTGAATCGAGCAAGAAACAAAACGTATCGTAACTTTGGATCAATGTATTCGGTCACCTGACAACTGACACGTTTTGAACTCCTATATTAAAAACTAGTGAGACAGTCAAAAGTTCGAAACATGGAACAATATTGGAAATGGATACCTTCCAACCTTTCTTGAGGAAATATTCAAAATCATGCGCGTGATTCTAAGTGATCCGGTTGTTTAAAACTGGATGACTTGAAGGGAGAGCATATGATATGTTTAATAAACAAGAGCTAAATATATGTGACACACAGGATGACATCTACAAAGTTCAAAAGATCTTGAATAACTTGGGAATGAAAGACATAAAGGTACGTACTCGTGAAATATAAAGGATAAGAACACACAAACGGAGCATCAGAAACTTAAGGTGTTAAAGCATGCACATCATGTGAATTTGGATTGATCAGGAAACCAGGGAGAAAAGAATGAAACACAAAAATATAGCAGATAAACAACAAAAAGGTACACAAGAAAAATTTGTAAGACAAATATGTCGGCAATGTCCAAGCTCTGTCATACTGACATGACAGAAGAAAGAAAAAGAGACAACACTAAAAAATGAAGCTGATTCCAGCTACATCTAAAAGCATCCGAAACACAAATACAATGTAAGACTTCAAACTGGTCTACCAGATTGTGAGCAACATAAATGGCAATGGAAAAACCTTAGATGGTGATGCAATCATTATAACTTCTTTACATTTTTTAAAAATTTAAGTAAGTATACTCAATCAATGGTACACTAGCCCCGGACAAAATATTTAGCATGTTTAATTTTGAAGCATCCATAAATCTCTCAGTCACAAAGGAAAACCGCAAAATTATCCAAAATCAGTTCATTTGGGAAGAATTTTTACATTATCTAAATCGTTTCAAAATAAGCACACCTTTCACAGTTATGCGTGTACAAATGTTTAATATCAAGTTTTCACAAAACTTTCATTTGATAGCAATTGATATTCAACAATGCAAATTAAGAATACAAGCCGTTATTAAGAGTTACTGGTGCAACACAAACAAACTCAT
This sequence comes from Margaritifera margaritifera, assembly GCA_029931535.1. Taxonomy (NCBI): domain Eukaryota; kingdom Metazoa; phylum Mollusca; class Bivalvia; order Unionida; family Margaritiferidae; genus Margaritifera; species Margaritifera margaritifera. The sequence continues at coordinate 249,651 of JAQPZY010001318.1, forward strand.
AAAGGAAATCGAAAAACGAAATACAATATACTACTAAGGCACAAATTGCATAAAAGAAACGAGATTAATCTGGCACTATGATGGATGAAATGAACAGATCAGAGTGAAAAGTAAACATAATTAAATGGGACTGTTGAACAATCGTAAGTAGAATGTATTTGCAAAACAAAAGAAAATTTAATGTTATTTTTTTTTTTAGGGTTAACAACCGCTAACAGTTTTTCGTAGATAAATTAATTCTAGATGAAATTCTAGTAGAATCAATAACATCGTGGAGGAGGATGGCAACATCTAATTGTGGGACTTCCCTAATGCATTTCAGAGACAAAAACATATCAGAACTAGTCAAAGTATTTATCGAATTCATGTTTATTTCCAGACGCCAAAACTACTCTTTGAATAAAAGACACCTTTACCTGATGAAGATGCATTGAAATCAGTTCACAATAACATTGAAATAAAACAATTTATTTTGATCTGCAAATTTTTTCGAATTTCACTACATCATGAATGGAGACACCTCTATTGGAAAAGATGTAACAGATGAGGAAACGAATTATGTAGTTAAAAAGGAAAATTTAATATTGGGGATTTTGGCATGTCAAAATTAGACAAAGATACAAATTGTACAACAAAAATGCTAATGCAAATGCATCTTGGGGTTGAACATCTTTTTTGAAGATAGTAATGGTTTAACATATGAAGGTATTTCTAGGTTAAATCATAGCATTAGTTCGTATGTTATCTTGATCTTAAATTCACAAGTATAAAATAGACACCCACTACACCGTGTGTTTCGACAGTATAAGGTACTGTTAAAAGGTTAAAGAACCCATTAATTTAGATAAGCACGGTTACAACGTAGACGAAAATATCATGGTACATTTCCAACAATACATACCATCATAAAAAGTGAAATTGGACTATGCTGTAGATAGTGATGTAATTGCTTTAATACTGAATTACATGGTGATAAAAATGGGTGGTATCGTTGGATACAGCAAAAATGTGCAGAAAACTAGCGTCTCGTTTAAACTCGGGTTAACCCTATTATCAGTGCTGAGGTAACAAAAAGTGTTATCGTAAAGTCCGACAAAAATCTGTGACAGTACGACAAGAATTTGTAGAGTACAAAACAGAAGACAACGTGAGTAAACGTTTTGTAGAGAAGAAGGATTACAAGAACCATATCTCTACTGTAGGTTCTGCTATTCGATACTCTGAGGTTTAATGGACACAACACTTTAGACACACTAACAAACAATAATGACCATTAAATAAACCAGCAATCATTTATTTTGATCTTAAGGTTTCGGAAGCTACTATGTTTTACTTTTGAAATAAATTACGAACAATTAATTGGGATGTGCACATTAAGTTCGCCCTGTACTACTTGTTGCTTTGTATACATCTTTTTTGATCAACAATTTGATTAATAAACATACTAATGCTAAAACAAGTTAGAAAACATATTGAACAAGGAAAGAAACAATTTGTCCAGCACTTTTACATAACTAACTTGTCACGTCACCTGTAATACTACGTAATGCTGATGTTACTTTTTTGGCTAACTCAAACAAATAATTGCTAAGTTTTTGATACCTATTTGATAGCGTCAAAAATAATTTCTGGTGTAGGAGTTGGAGGAGATAAAGGTGCGGGTGCAGGTGGAGTAGGTGAAAGGGTAGGAGGTATAAATACAGGTAGAGTAAGTGCAAGCAGAGCGGAGAAAAACCGAATATTTTGCATTACACGTATTTTCTATTAAAAGCGCAATTACTGATATAGTCGTTGCCATTGCTGTACCTATAGCAATAACTGTTACATTATTTTTGTTAAAGAGTAGTTTCAGTTTTTCAATTAAAACTAATTTTCCCTCACCTTTTAAGTGATTTTTTTTTTCTCAAGGTTTTATTTGAAAATGCTTCCCAACTGTCTTAGATGTTCAACTAGCCGGTGTTTTACGATTTCAACCATTTCCAACTGTTATTGCAATACAGCTTTTTTGATTGGGTCTTTTCTTTCCTGATGTCCTTTCTAAGTCCTTCGGTCTGGTTTTGTTACATTTAAAAATCAAATTTCATGGACTCTATTTATAACTTTCAAACTTCTATAGCTTTAGCGTAAACTCTAAATTCTCTTCTTGTGTGGGTAATACTCTTTTTTCGTGAGTAAATATCGTTTCTGCTTAGATTATGTGTTTATCAAACCTCTCGCTTGTGCGTACAGTTCGCACCTCTATTTCCTCTCGTACTTGTATTTGTTGCCTTTGTTCAACTGTAGCTTCAATTAGATATTTGAGTTGTGTATCCTCATAGTCTCAAAGAGACGAGCATTATTGTTCCACGATAACGTCAATAGCAAGTACTCATATATGACGTCGTTTTGTCCAACTTAGTCCGATTAATAAGTTCCTACCAGTCTTACCAGCTATAGTGGCTGGTGATAGCATAGAGTTGATGTTACCTTTCTTCGAAATTTGAACTAACTTTCCATCACGATTTTCATGTTAGAGCGCTTTGTTTCGTATTCTAAAGTTGTTGGTTTCCAAGTGGTACCGTAATTACTACATGGCAAGGATATCCTTTATGTCCTCTTTGAACAAATCTTGAATGGGATGTGGAATAGTTGTACCTTGGCCAGGAACAACACGGCATCTTGATCTGAAAAACGACTAGCAAGATTTACGTTAACATCAACTTTTCATTGGACTTGCGTATTGACCATCAATATCTGCATACGCCGGGTTTTCAGATTTTTCTGTTCAAATTAGTTATCACCCTCAATCAATGTGTTCAGTTATTTAGATAGCAACGAAGAGGATAAAGGCCAACGTGAAGAAACAAAAATTGATTCATCTCAAGAGACGCATTGCGATTTGTAGAACGCAAAAATAACAATAACTCAATTTCAAGTAAAACGGAAGAGAAAAAACAGGAATCGAGCATAGCCACTACAAATAGAACATACAAACCGGCCAAAGGCTGAATGAAGAAAGAGCTGGAAGAAATGGAAGAGAAACAGTTCAAGAAGACGCCTGAAATCTTTATAAATGAGAGAGCTGCTACAATGTCAAAATCAATGTCAGATTCCTTAATTCACACTGTAACGTCGTTGAAAGTATTGAATTAATTGCATTTCAAACAGAGGAAATTCAGATAATTAGAAAAGTAATATAAATGTCACCTGCTCGTAAACAAGGTGTAACTCAAACAAGAAAAGGTTTGTTGGATGTTTTTTAAGCTGAAACTTTGCCATATTCTGTGGTTAACAATTACGGATTTAACTATACTCCAATCACTTTAGCTGAGTCCAAGCTACAGATAATACGTGTGTTAAATCTGTCGAAATAATATTTTATTAAAATTATATAAAGGTGACTATTATGCACAGTTTATCATCAGCCTAAATATATATCATTCATTACGTACACCTGAAGTAAATGTCAAACTGTAATTATTTCTATCAGCTTTTTAATAACCAAGTAAAATATGAATACATATTATTCACACGTGTGACTTGTGCTAGTGTGTATGTTGCTTACAAGTTTCTTTAGCTAATGTGTTTTATTTTAGCAAAATGAAATCCTAAGATGTACAACCTTTAATATGGGTTTCTTTAATCATAATAAATGTCGATGTATGGTAAATGCATAACAATAGCAAGCAGGAGAAAGTACATCTAGTAGTGAAATACCACAGTCAAGCACATCATTGTTTCGCACAAACTCCGAGCAGCATTAGACCAGATCAAACTTTACAGATAGAACTAACAATGTTAACTCCAAAAATATATTGATTGTACCGGGTAGTTTCTTTGTGTCATTTAATATAAAGTGAAAGGAGATGCTAGCAATACAGTGGTAAACAGTTTTGATCCAATGTTTGTGAGAAACATGACCATATCATACGGAAGATATGATCTTTTCTATTGAAAGGACAAAAACAATTTCACAACATACAATGGTCTGTGGCTACCTGTATCGGTTAGAACAAATATGATTGAATAAGGTATCATGAGTGAAAACAACGAACCAATACTTTGTTTATAATTGATAACTGTGGGAATCTTGATGGTATAGAAAAGAAATAATTAACATTACTAGACAAGATTTTAGCGGCAGACATTTTGAAGGATCAATATGGGTAATCGTGCAAAAGTAATCAAGGCTTGTTGAGAGAATATAACTTTTCGGTGGTCTTCTAAAGCAAGGACAAAAACCAGTGGAAACTGTCTTTGCTGAAAAGAACCTCATCACAAAATGAAGCACAAAAATATAGTGTAGTTACTTTGAAACAGAAGAAAATAAGCAAACTTTTAATGGGACTCAAATTTCCTTTTCAATATAAGGTCCTGACATGTCCGTTAGGTAATGCGCTTATGTTGTCAACCAACAAAAAGCGTGTCGTCATACATAGACAATACTTTATTGTCTGCTGGTATTCATCTCTAGTTTTTACGGTCAGAGTAATATTATCTCATAGTAATTTCCGTTGTAATCGAATAAGCATTCTTTGTACGTCTCGAATTTTAGATTCTTTTTAATCACGCTTTGTATTCCTTTGCAAGTAGTCGTTTCATCGTTTTAAATGAATATGTTTTACTCTTAAACAACAAACTGTCTTATTTGTGTGCCTGTAAGCTCAACCTTGAATAATCCAAGATGTATTTGTTCGCTTGAGGGATGTTACGAATGGTGCCTTGTCCTTGGGAGAGTCATTAATGTCGTAGAACTTTATGTTATCCTTTATGTCGTTGTAAACAATTTCTGTTTCAACATTAATACACAGACAATCTAAATCAGTATACAGAAAAATTATCTTTTCAAAATAAATATTTTGAAGGTTGTTTATTTATAATTCGCACATAAGCCATTTGGATAACTATAGCACAGTATATTCACTTTATATCTTTAGAATAATTGGAATTTTTTTTCATACTGACCAGCACCATGACATAGTCAATAATTGTTCTCCTGGCAAAAGTTAACTCGTTTGGATATTAATACATTTATTTTCGTCTCTACATATTTAACTGTTTTCCTATAATAATCAGGCTTGAACTGTTTACCGAATACAGCGTTTTGTTCATCAATGTGAAGAACGCCTTACATGATTCATTTGTTGCTTTTTTTCTCAAACGTGTATTTAGTTATATGTATGATTTCGGTCAAGATTATTGTTCAAACAGGACAACTCAGTGTATCCTAGTTGGTTTGAAACCCAATTACACGTATAGCTTTAGGTTCGTGTAATATATAACATGTTTTCGTTTTTCAATGTACATAATAGTTTTGTCCAGTACTTTTTGTACCCTTGTAATCATCAATTAATTTAGTTTGCAATGAAGATAAATCACCTGGTACAAGTTTCTCAACAGGTAACGAGTAGTCTTTGAAATAGTCGTCTAGAATTGTTTCCATTTCCAATTAAGTATGGAAACAGTATCAATATTATTCGGTATTTTGAGCATTTTGAGCACATTTTCTTTAACCCATTTAATTTGATTTCTTTTCCCCATCTGAATTTTTCAAAGGTAAATGCTGGCAGATTGCCTCGACATATAAGTTATGAGATCTTTGTTAATTGCTTTTATATATATATATATGCAAAATCCTGAAGCAAAGTGTGTGGCTGGTTTTTTTCAGTCAAGGAATAATACGTTTGATAAGTTGTAATGTTATATTTGACTGGTGCACAACATTGAGGATTAGAGTATGGTACAATGATTCTTTCAAAATCACAATCAAAATTACGGAACTTTTAATTGATTCAGATCATTTTTAAACTTACCACTGATCCCTCGTCAGGCAGTATAATATATATATATATATATATATAGATAGATATATATATAGATAGATATATATATATATATATTGTAACATAGTCTTTTATGTTCTAATATTTTTTTTGGTGCACTGCACAATTCAAATCTTTTAACAGATGCATTTCTTATTGTCATGTTTGTCTATCTGTGATGACACCACTTTTGATTAATCTTTTATTCAACTGTAATGGTACCTGCCATCTTTGTGCTTATTAGGCGCGCTTGAGTTGAATATGATCACCATGTCAAGGTGTTTTAATTTATTAATCTCAGTTACTCCATGAGCTTTAATGTTGATTATTTTCTTACCGTTATGACCTCCTTCCAGTATTCATGAGCGTTTACTGACATATCAAATTCTTTTGTAACTGAGTTTATATCTTCAATTTTAGTCAGATACCTATGAAACTATTTGATTACTTCTTAAACTTGTATTTTGAAGATTTTTAATTATTGTTTAAGGGGATTATATATAATGTATTTCACAGCATAAAAGAAACATCTATTGTCAGTATTTTATACATAGATCCAAGATTCTTTAATCTTTACCCAATCAGGCAAATATATTATATGAGTTTCCACTGAGACGTTGATACGTACCTATTTGTGATGTTCAATATTCAATTCCATTGAAAATTCATTTCGTACTTTCACTTATTTTCTATCAAAATATGCTTTGTAAAATGTCAAAAAGAAGTTCAATAACGTCATTATTTTCACCTCTATTCATTATGTTCATAGGTTTTGTTATACGTGGAAAATCTCTGTACTGTATTTTCTCCATTAAATCATTAAATATAATTGAACTTTTACAAAACCCAATTTTCTCATTTTGCGAATCATTACTTTCTTCAAGCACGGCTCAACTTCATTGAAGCATGCATACAAGTCTTGACTGTTACAACCGCAGAATCTGTAGTCATCATTTGCATTTTTCTTGAATGATTCTCTAAGTCTTTTTATTATAATTCTGTCTGCATTTTGCTTTTTTAAACGTCTTCCTTCCTTATTAGTTGAAGCACGTATTAAAGGAGCATTCAATTTTATGCTCACTTGCTTTGGAATCGGTAAATCAAGTGATGAAATCTTCTTCCTTGATTTACTAACATGCAGTATTTCATATATATATATATATATATATATATATATCACTGCTAATTATTTTGTGCTGTCGTCAAATATGGTGATTTTTGTTTTCCGTTTTTAATATGGAAGTGAGCCAGACAAAGTACATACTAATTTTTTTATTGAGTGAGAACAGAATTCCGAGCAAGTGTGGTTGCGAAAGCCACTTTTTAAACAATCACTGACTTATGAAATTTATTTTTTGTTTCATTTACAAGAGAGCGAGAAACCCAACCTTTGTGTGGTTAAGAAACAGACTTTTTTTAAAGACTGGCCCATCGAATACATTTTTTTTATTAAGTGATTCATAAAATACATACGCATCGAATTTGTTATTTTTTATTCAGTGGTTTAGAAAAGACCCACCAATCGAAAAAGATCGCAATACTGCGTCCTAACAATTGAGCCAGCTGCTGTCATAATTATCTACTTACATGGTTGATCGGGCGTTCGATACAGATGTCCAATCCGTATTTCCGTATCACACCCAGATGGGAACTAATTAGGTATTTTCACTGCCGTCCGCGCTTCAATATTCTTAGATGCACTAAATTGAACTTCTATAAATCCCAGTTCGGTTTGAATTTCATTATTTCAGTAAAGATAAACATATTTAGAAAGCGTAAAAGAGAGGGTATGTAAAAAATACGAAACCGCATTCGTGTTTTGTTCCGAGTCGGGTGAAATAACTGGTTTGTTATGACGTATGAAAACGTGATGGCATGGCGGCATGGACGTATCCATACGCCATATCAATTTCGTTCTTTCCGCCGACTCTGAGCAAAACACGTATATAGTTTTCATTAGCCCCATGACGTCATACTGTGACATAGCACTTAGCAACGCCACGTAGCAACGTCATTTAGGTACCCGAACTCGAGTTAAGGTATGAAACTCTTTGATCATGAATAATAATGTCATTCGGTGCAAGCAGGCCGTGGCATATAATATTAATTGATTTATTTCATAACTTTTATATACAAAGAAACCTCAAGTAAAATACTCTTCTTATTTTTTGCGCTGAATATATTCTAAAAAGGTTGTCATCATTGGACTTGAATAAAACTTACATTTAAACTATTATTACATCTTCGCCTTACAAGACATTTTAAATGTGGAAATAAACTGAATTCACCACGATACCGGAAATTTGTCTACATTATGTAAAAAAAAGTTTTAAAAGTGTGTTTATTACATTTGACATACACATTTGTGATAACGCCTCAGATATATATTTGTATATCGGTATACAAAAAATATATACTGAACCAAAAAAGAAACGATATATTGTTCATGAACCAACCTAGAACAAGTTGCATAGCTAAATTTAGGGGTCTTGTAACTGGCAGCAAGACTCGGAACTACGTGACAATGAGCAACGCTACTGACATGCTCAGTCCGATGTAACCGGGTATGCAGCACGTTCTGCTCGTGCAATGTTCCTTCATCGGTACATTCACTTCAGTTATCGGTACCTTTAGCACTGATTTTAAATGCAGCAGTAAGGAGTAAGTGATTAAAAAACGGAAGTTTTAAAGAAAAGTTTTCAAAACAAACTGCCGAGATTACAAGCTCGTGTGCGTGAACTGGGCATTCCCCAATCCGAAATGAGTCAGATAAATGATACGGCTAACTGTCCATCGCCTGTGGACAAGACTTCTCCAAGATGAAGTACCTCTGATTGCCCAAGGACAGGCAGACTTCGCATTATGACGCCAACACAGAATCGACACATTCGAACTGTACATCTGCATGATGACGCCAACACAGAATCGACACATTCGAACTGTACATCTGCATGATGACGCCAACACAGAATCGACACATTCGAACTGTACATCTGCATTATGACGCCAACACAGAATCGACACATTCGAACTGTACATCTGCATGATCATCTTAGACCAGAAGCTAAACCTGCACGCATATGCAAATTAGCGCCAACACTGTCCGAAATCAACTGCGTCAATACAATGCACCGATTCTTGATGGGCGGACCATGCCGCCAATTTAAATGAGGAACCAACAAACCCACCAATGTAGTCCTCTTGGTGGTTTGTATCTAAAAGTATGACCCTTACAATCCGACAAATAAATATATACTTTTAGGTGTAAGGACATGTTTTCTTCTCACCTGTATTTATCAGCCATTATATGTAGAGTTTTGTGGGGGGGGGGGGGTCTGTTCAGAATGCTTTCATATATAAAGGTATTTTTGTCTCACCTATAATCATCAGTGTTGACGTAATGAATGACGTAATACCCACGCACATGGAAAGGTTCTTTATGGCAATAAAGACACATGTTACTGTATTTAGTGCGGCTATTCCAAGAGCGATGAAATGTTCCACTCTGCCGAACATAGGAGAATCTGAAAATGAAAAAAAGTATTCAGATCATTTTTTCTTTTTTGTTGTCGAACACGTGCATTTTTCATTAGAAGAAATGAAAAGCTGTCGAAAATGGAAAGGCTTAAAATAATCATTATCGATTTTTAAGAGGACTTTAAAGTTAAAAAGTGTGAGTTAAAGTAGGGCAAGATTTAGCAATCAAACATGATTAGGACGAGATTTAGCCTTAAGTCGTGATTAGGGCGAGATTTAGCTTTTAATCGTGATTAGAGCGAGATTTAGTGTTCAATCGTCATTAGTGTGAGATTTGGCCTTCAAAAATGATTAGGGCGAGATTTAGCCTTCAATCGTGATTAGAGCGCGTTTTAACCTTTAATCGTTTATCTGGTGAGATTTAACCTTCAGGCGTGATTTGGTCAACATTTAGCCTTAAATCGTAACTCGAGCGAGATTTAGCCAGAAAACGTGAATAGAGCGAGATTTATCCTTCAATCGTGATTCGAACGAGATGTAACCTTCAAGCATAATTAGGTCCAGATTTAGCCTTCAGTAATTGATTTCCATACAGTTTAGATGGCAAGGGATAGTCTTTAGCACAAAACTCAAAAATCTTACCCGTATATATTATTTTAAAAGATCACAATAAATACAAAATGATAATTGGGTCTGTAAAGTATGTATTTATGTGTACCTAACATACATATAGATCTGATAGGATACTTAATTAAAGCCGATAACCTCTATTTAGATTGTTATATAGGATACTTAATTAAAGCCGATAACCTCTATTTAGATTGTTATATATGTTCCCCACCCTGGAAATGATACATGGATTTGTATGGCCGAAGCTCACCTTTCGGGTTGTGTGGCACACTTATTTCCAACACAAGTGATTATAGGATGCAATAATTTTAATGAGCAATGTAAACTGGCTTTTAAAGGACTGAAGGTACCAATGACATGGAAAAATGGGAACCAGTCTAGAAATGGGTGAACATAAAATAGACTATAAACGGGTTTGGTGGGTCATGATTGGCTTATGATGAAAAGTAAATTTTAAGTAAAAAGAATCTGTTTCGAGCCTATCCTCTTTATAAGTGACAAAAACAGCGAGAATATTTGACTGATGCAATCTTTGTCTTTTCATACTTGAACTAGGAACACTCAATACTGAAAGTAGCACCTGATTGTTTAGGTGCGGAATTGGAAACACGTGTTTCATACACAGGTAGATCAAAAACAATGACGCAGTTCATATAACTTTCTCCACACAGAAGCTTACATCAAGGATGGGATTTATACGGAAACATATATTTCTGGTTATGAGTATTTACACATTTAATGTTATTGAATGGTGTTTCTATAGGTTTATTATGGGGGTTTAATTAATACCGTGAGTCCTTTAAAACATGCTGAATAGTTGCTATTAATAGCTATTTTTTAAAATATATATTCTACTTGCTTTAAACGCACCCTATCTAAAGCTATATGTGCCTAGAATTCAGAACAAGTCACAGATGAGTACAACTACCGTTTCAAGAACAAGAATCAAATCAATTTCAAGAACAACACACTACTCAAACTACTAGCACACAAATATAGCCCTATCATAATTTATTAAAGACACTACACAAACTACTAGCACGCAAATATAGCCCTATCGTAATTTATTAAACACACTACTCAAACTACTAGCACACAAATATAGCCCTATCGTAATTTATCAAACACACTACTCAAACTACTAGCACACAATTATAGCCCAATCGTAATTTATTAACCAGTTACATCCATGAATCCTATGCCTCAGCCTTAAATTAAGAAATTTGACATGGGACAGAATACGAAACTATCCCTTGCTACCTTAGAACAAAAGATTGGACGGGCATATATTGTTTGTGTCCTGTAGGTCTCGAGACATGTAAAATTGCTCATACAAAGCGCAGTTGTTGGGTGGTGATCGCGGGAAAAGGGGCGATTCTTCTTCCAAATCCACTCTTGTATAAAGCACACCCTATTTATTACAGTGTAGACCCAGATCTAGAACTGCGTTAGTTCAGTGGCTAAGCTTTGGTCTCGTGACCCGAATGGTGCGGATTCGATTCCCACATCAGATTAGCTCGGATCGGCTACTTGGATGTGTCCATGGGCAAGGCACTACGCTCTACTTGCCTCAGCGTTTGATGTGTCCATGGGCAAGGCTATACACTCTACTTGTCTCAGCCTTTGATGTGTCCATGGGCAAGGCACTACACTCTACTTGTCTCAGCCTTTGATGTGTCCATGGACTAGGCACTACACTCTACTTGCCTCAGCACGATATAACCTACACAATATTGCTGTTCCGTAAAGTTTAAAAAAACCAAACTCAAAAACCAGACCCAGATTTACCGCCGCACGAAGAACTGGCATATCAGAGTCTTCCATGTTCTTTCTAGTTACGTTTTTATGCAAAGATCATTGATCATAATCGGTCGGCGCATTATTTCTACGGCAGACCTGGACAACACTGTTAACAGTCATGTGTGCGTTGATCACGGGTAAAAATGGTATATCCATTTCTGGTATATGGACATCTGTATCAAGCGCCTGCACACTCGCCCCTCCAACCCCAAATTCGCAAAGTGTGTAGATGGGCATCTAAAGTGATCATATACCTTTTTCCAGCATTTATCTCATTGATAAAAGATGGAATAATTCATAATTATCGTGAAACTGCGGGGTTTTTTAATTCTTTTTTCATGTAAACTAAATTTAGCAAATAATTTATTGGGTGTTGTACGGCACTGAAACACATGACGGTTATGCGGTGCCGAAAGGAGTAAAGCGCCTTGCCCAAGGACACACATAGATGGCGAATAAATTGGACGCCTGAGAATTCATAAAAAGGTATAAAATAAAACGGCGCTATGGGTGAGTGGAAGGGGTCTAATCTCCATGCATACAACATACAGTGCTTTTCAAAATATACTGCCCATTTCAGTTATATATATATATATATATATATATATATATATATATATATATATATATATATATATATATATATATATAGAGACACATATGATCAAGCAAAAGCAACGATATTATTCTCCTGTTTTCTCCTGACAAATTTATAAGGTCGCTTTCAGGTCGATAATCAAGAACAAATTATGTAAGTTAAATTACATCTTGATGGAAAATATGATTTAATATAAAATCTACCGATGAGGATATGAGGTTAATACGTTTGTTAGCTAATAACCTACTTTATATAGTATGAATGAAAGAAGCAACAATTTGTATATAGAGCACATAAATCAGTGCGATACATATATTCCAGCTAAGTACTACGGTAGATTCACACATTTAGGTGTGTACGACAATCCCTCCTGCTTGCATGATATAGAAGATATTTCGTTTCTGAGTAGATATGAGGGCATATTTCACAAGTGAAGTAGAAATATATCTACTCAAAAAAGTAGATTTTATTTTTATTATATATTTTTCAAGACAAAAGCTGTCGTCTTCCGTGAATTCTCATTTTGTGAACGGTTAACATCTGTATTATTATTACATGAAGAAAAACAAATCCGAAATGTTACAATAGTTTAGGAGAGTGACTATTTACAGATTTATCTCGGCGTATAATGCTTCATACTTCGAACTTTGTCAAATTAATGACCGTTGTTATACGAGCAATGAAACTAGTTTTATTTTTACTAACACATTTCTTGCGCGGATTGATACGGAGAACATTGTAATAGTGGGGGTAGAATCATCAAGGAGCGGATTGATACAAAGAACATTGTAATAGTGGGTGTAGAATCATCATAGATCGGTTGGATCTGACAGAACATAACATCGTCAAATTTACGATAAAGTGGTCGTAAATTTCGCTGTCAGGATTTTATTTATTTATATTGTGTTAATTTCTTCATCCAAACATGTTAGTAACAGCAGATGCACCCAAATTTTGGAAGTCACACAATTTCTGTTTGTAAATTACACTCATTTATTGTCAATTTATACATCGTTTTCAAACATGATTATGAGTGTGATGAGAATTAAAATCGCTAATTAAACAACTTTAGTATAATATTTAACTCACAATTTTGCCCCAAAAACTGTTAACGCTTGTCGTTGAGTGAAAGAAGTATGTGTGACACTGAATATCGAATCCAAATAGGTCATGTAAGTAAATTTAACGACAATTTGCACTATTCATGCGGAACACTATTTTAAATAAGCTAATATTTGAAGTTTACTTGTTTCTGTTTGGAGTTTGCTTGGTGGCATTTCTTGATTGCACCTCCTTGTTACTTACATACATGTACAGTAATGGCATATTTTAAAATCTCTTCATCCTGAGAGAGAGATGAGAAGACGAAGAATAAGAAGAATATAAAGAAGAAGAAGATAAATGAATTAGAGCTAAATATGGAAGTATATCATACATAAGGCAGATATATATCCAAAATTGGACAAGACAGTAGTTCCAGAGGTGATAGCGCCACAGTGGCGATACGACTTTTATTGTTTTTTTTGTTTTTTGTTTTTTGTTTTGTTTTTTTTTTTCTTGACACTGACAAGGGAGACGCAGCAACTCAGTTGTAAGAGCGTAAAACTTGTAATCCAAGGGTCGCGGGTTTGATACCCTCCCAGGCGGCCTCTGTGTCCTTGGGAAAGGCGCTTAGCCCCATTTCATCGGCATGATATAGCCAATAATGTGTTAAAAGTGCCGTTAAAAACCAACCAACAAACATACAAAAATCACACTGGTGCATTTCAATATTACAGTATGAAATATATAATAAGATATATATATATATATATATATATATATATATATATATATATATATATATCATTGGACAGCTTTATGAATTATGAATATCAAATTTACAGATGACTGAGACAGTCGATCAGTCCATTTTAAATATATTCATAGTGAACACCGCTCCAGCGGCACAAAGCGACGTCTAGCGGCTCGAAGTGAGCGCTTATAATAACACGCGTATCAGTACACAGATTTCCCCAAGAGTACGCTTAGTCTTCTTCCACAAAACCTGTCGGATGGTGGTACCTGGCCTTAATTGGCAAGCCAATATCATAGGCCGGCAACTAGTAAAGCTGTGTCCCCTGATTTATCATTCGTTGGTACCCGGCTTAAACTGGCAAGCCAGTATCATAGGCCGGTAAATAGTAAAGCTGTGTCTCCCGATTGGATAGTCAGTGACGTTAGTCGCACAACACTCCCATTACAGCTAATTTTGAAACTTCCCCCTAAATTACAGTGATTGGCTAGTAGCTTCAAATGGGTGGATGATAATTGTCTGAGGTCTCACGAGCACCAGATGTGTGACACAGTTGTCAGCGAATGAACAAATCTCGTCAATCGGAAGTTTATCATGAAATCGGGCCAGAGTTGAGCGTTCGCTGACAATTACGTCACTATTTCAGAGCTGGTGAGCCAGCAGAAAACTATCATCCTACATCTTAATGAAAGTTCTGAATCTCTGTGCCTTTTCCTACGATGCACCGCGCACATAAGTCTGGTTTCCTGTTACGTATACTCTCTGATATGTACTCCGCTATACGACTAACTAGACACAGATTGTATTAGTTACCGGTCTATGAAATTGGCTTGCCAGTTTAGCTCGGGCAACAGAGAAAGTTGAGCGTTGGAGAAAAAAACCGAAGATAACAAATCAATTAGACTGATTTCGAGATGTACTCTTAAACATAGCAATTGAGTTCATTTTAGCTACAAGCCTGTCACATCGTTTGGAATAAACTTCTAGCTACAAGCCTATCACATCCTTTGGAATAAACTTCTAGCTACAAGCCTGTCACATCGTTTGGAATAAACTTCTAGCTACAAGCCTGTCACATCGTTTGGAATAAACTTCTAGCTACAAGCTTGTCACATCGTTTGGAATAAACTTCTAGCTACAAGCCTGTCACATCGTTTGGAATAAACTTTTAACTACAAGCCTGCCTGTCACATCGTTTGGAATAAACTCCTAGTTACAAGCCTGTCACATCGTTTGGAATAAACTTCTAGCTACAAGCCTGTCACATCGTTTGGAATAAACTTCTAGCTACAAGCCTGTCACATCGTTTAGAATAAACTTCTAGCTACAAGCCTGTCACATCGTTTGGAATAAACTTCTAGCTACAAGCCTGTCACATCGTTTGGAATAAACAGAAAATTATATTTGCGTATTAAAAGCAACAATTTTCAAACCAAATCAAATATATGCAATGTAATGTATTATAGTTTCTTTTGCAAAGGCAAATAACGCTCACGTATCGCATTGCAACACACCTCCAAAGTTTCGCGCACAATGTCAGTCAGATGACAGCACGAGAATCGTTTAGCTTAGCTCGTCTTAGCCTTTGCCTATTTCAGTTCAGTCTTTTGTATCGATCTTTAAACATGCATGACATTGAAATCATTCAATGGTCTGTTTGGCGGTGAAATTATTCAGTAAAGAAAAGTATTGATCATTTTATCCAAGCACGTATTCCGATAGGATATTTATATTGCTATTGGAGACATGCAGATTACTTTCCAATAAACCTTGTTTACATGGCAAACATTTGTGACGTCTTATATACTTGTTTCTGGTGTATTCTTGTGGAATCTATTGCTAGTGCCATGATATAATATCAAGTATTTCGGTTATTTATTTTCCCTATAGCCAATACTTAATATCTATATCGATTCCGATCATAAACTCCTTTGTTCCAACCTAAATGTATAATATGCTCTAGTAATTTCGTTTCTCTCCCTCTCTCTCTCTCTCTCTCTCTCTCTCTCTCTCTCTCTCTCTCTCTCTCTCTCTCTCTCTCTCTCTCTCTCTCTCTGCGTACCATCTGTCTCTCAGTCTGTCTTTTTGTTGACTGTCTTCCGGATATACCTATTTTGCAGTTTGTTTTTTTTTTCTTTCGATTTGATCCTTTTTAAAATCTATTTTCAAAATAAATGTACAGTTTTGTCTTCACATTAAATACTTACTGTATTGTATCGTTCCATTTTCCATATGGACCTGCATTGCCCAGATCCCTAAATTTCTCGTCAACTCAGTCCCTCCCGTATTTACAGAAGACACTATCCAATAGTCTGTCTGGAACCCAGCTAGATGGGCCCCAAAACACAAAATTACCAATCCAAGGCTCACGAAGGACCCTACAACCAACTTCTTCCCCATGACAACTAGTACTCTTCAATAGAATGGAATGACCAGTTAGTGTTCACATGCTTTGCTGTCGTTTCAGTGGGTACGAAGTAAAAATTTAAGGCATAAACTCCAAGTCTATTTAGTAGTGGCATGGATCGCTGAATACAGATATTAGTATACAATTTATGTATTCAATAGCAATACACAACTTTTGTAGATAATAACACGGGCGCAGCTGTACCTTGACCTTTCTTCATACTACTGTTAAGTTTAAATTCCCCTTACTGTACATTAACTCCACGTAGGAGAATGATTTACTCGATCAATTATTGTCCTGAGAAGGCAAAATCAATGAGAACAACTAATTCATGGATTCTCTTTTGCCAATGTTCGTACAGAGCTTCAAAGCATATTTAAGAATGGTAAATAAATTAGACTGCATTAATTGATTACAGCTTTAATTATTTACGTTTGTACAATTTCTATCGGTTCTGTGCTAACCGTGTCATTTATTATCCAAAAAGTGATGAAAAATTGTATATATGTCCAAAATAAATAAGCTTTAATTCTAAATTAATTTGCTTGTATAACAGAGAAAGAGGTTAAGTCGCTAAACTTATGGGAAGACAAGTTAATACTGCGATATAGATCAACCTATCACCCCCACCCCCTGCTGGAACCTACCTGTTGCCCCCACCCCCCTTGCCTGAATGGCAAGCATGTCAGTGGGTTGAGAGTTTTAAGTCAGTGGATTGTGACTTTGAATCCAACCAAGACCAGCCCGGATGCTGATTAGTCATTAAACAACAATCAACTAACCAACTAATTAAGCCCCACCCACCCCACCCCACCCATTTCCCGGGCTCAGGAACCCTAACCCCGTAATTGTATTCATTTAAAAAGTAGGATTGATGCAACAGTTTTGTCAACAAAATACTTTAAAAATAGATCTCTATGCTCCTTTTCAAACGGAGTTCTCTCGATACTTTTAAGGAGAAACTTTTATTTACAGTGAAAAAAAGATTACCTATTTATTTTGACGGAATTGCTGTCCCATTGAAGTTGGGTTTGTTTTTTTTTTAGTATCTCTTGATGTGAGTTTTGTCTATCACACGTTAGTGCATGACTTGTGATGCTCACCCTCTGTAAAGAATTCTGGTTACGATACGTTTATGTAATGAAAATATCGAACACTAATAATATGTGGACCATCAGAAGGAATCTATTTTGTGCGTGTGCGAAGTGGTGTATGTGTTTGCGATAAGACGAGAGAGAGAGAGAGAGCTGATACAAAATAATATATTGATGGAGACCTGGTTAATAATATTAATGTGGTACATGGTAATTGTTATGAAATGAATGAGGAAATATGTAACTGATTTGGAATAAAAGGATGAAATGAATGAGGAAATATGTAACTGATTTGGAATAAAAGGATGAAATGAATGAGGAAATATGTAACTGATTTGGAATAAAAGGATGAAATGAATGAGTAAATATGTAACTGATTTGGAATAAAAGGATGAAATGAATGAGGATATATGTAACTGATTTGGAATAAAAGGATGAAATGAATGAGGAAATATGTAACTGATTTGGAATAAAAGGATGAAATGAATGAGGAAATATGTAACTGATTTGGAATAAAAGGATGAAATGAATGAGGAAATATGTAACTGATTTGGAATAAAAGGATGAAATGAATGAGGAAATATGTAACTGATTTGGAATAAAAGTTACAACGGACACAGTATGTTCTGTATGACTTTTATCTGTTCGTGTACACTGGTCCAGAGCGATGAATCTACCTACTACTAACAGAATAAAAAAACTGAAACGAGAAACCTCTGAGTAAGAAGTATCTTCAAATTGAGAGACAGACAGACAGACAGAGAGGTTGTCTTTGCCATAGATCTGTCATACTCTCTTAGAAGAGGACTATACATAAGGATGTATTGGTACAAAAAAATTCATCGATTAATATATACTTGAGGAATTTTGTTTGAAGATGGTAAGGATTCATTTTCAGGTAATACTTTCTGTAGAAAATGAAAGATAAGTTGAATCGAGAGGCGGTGACTTATACGCTATTAAAGTTGTTACAACGTAGTGTTAAATCAGCGATGGTCGAAGTAATGAATTTTGGAATAGCAGATCCGATGCTTAATTAGACTGTGACGTTTGTTCAATTATTGCAATTTTAGCACATTTTTATTGGAATAAATCTGACAAGAACATATATGTTTACTTGCAGACTTTTGAAATTTGTATGTCGTTTTTGTTTTTGTTTCTTTATGTGAACCAATGTGTTCAGTGTCACTTGACTATTTTTTGAAGTTACCAAATTTCGTGGATTTCGAGGTTGCAAACCACGAATTATAAGACGCAAAGAACAACGATCTTTCTGTGGAAACAATATAATTCCTACAGTAATTCCAGAGTTTTAAGTAACTTAGAAAATGTCATTTATAGTAAAACCTGGAAATTTTATACCCACAGATTTGTTGTTGAATTCTCTCTCTCTCTCTCTCTCTCTCTATATATATATATATATATATATATATATATATATATATATATATATATATATAGAGAGAGAGAGAGAGAGAGAGAGAGAGAGAGAGAGATATGTGTAAATCTGCATATATAACGTATACTTGGGATGTGTTATTGAATGTTGCACTGTGCTATTGTGTATCACCAATTAGAGAGAGAAAGTATTCCTTCGAAATCGGTATCAATCACATACAGAATGAATAAAATGATGAGTATATATGCATATTTTCAGTGCCACGCGTATATTTGTCAGATGTGGCTTCGAAGTTGTTACAGGAAACATCATGGAACATGTGCACATCTGTGTGTATTTTGTATGTGTAATCACGAGAGAGAGAGAGAGAGAGAGAGAGAGAGAGATAATACATATCATTTATGATGGAAATATATATTTTTCTTCTGTATGCCACATCCTGTGGATGTTTATTTCCTTATTTTTTATTATTTTTTTTTCTTTTGCCAAAGTTCAATTCAGTATCATTGACTGTCATACATACCACTGATAACAGTTGAGTAAATGCCATGAGATCATGCTTGACAAAGCAATATTTACAACAAGAAAAACAATAGAATAAAAGTAAAACTGAACACGGAAGAACTGTAAAATCGAAGCGCTCTTAGGGTACTCTCCGATGGATATCAAGGCCGGCTTGGATAAAGTTTGCGGATGAAGTTCTCTTTCATATCCAACATATGTGAAGTTGTTCATCGTTTTAAAAATATGGAAGATAACCCATGTTATGGCAGACTGTTGCCTGCAATTAGTGAGCGGGAAGTGGCTGTTGTGAAGTGGGCACTTGATGAAGATGCTCAATACACAGTGGAATATCTTTCTATTATCAAGTGCATTAATTAGTCAGCTGTTTTTAATATATAAAATAATCATTTCAACCTCAAAAATGCTTCAGTAAGGTGGGTTCTGCATTTGTTAACGGCTGACCAAAAACAGACTCGGGTTGAATCGCCAAACAGCTACTGGCCAAATATAAAACGAGTGACCAGATACGTTTGATTGAGATTGCCACATGTGATTAAACATGATTTTACTTTTTCAATCCCGACTCAAGAGAAAATAATAAGTTTGGACAAAGACCACAAATCGCTTGATGTAGTCGGATTGTCGAGAGAGTTGCATACGCATTATTTTTTTTTATCAAAAGGCCACGTTGTCCAGTTACTTACGTATGATTCTGTTAGTGCTACTGTACATTTGTATACCTCCAGAGTGAATGCTGCGGTAAGTGTCTTCGAATGCAGATCGCCATCCCACTTTTCCCGATGCTCACCAATATCAAATTGAACCAGTTTGATGTCTGAGACAGGTAACAAGCATAGCAAATCTTGTGTGAATTCTAAATGCACGATAGGCGGTACATCTCGTCCTCTGTCGCATCGCCAAACGTGACAGCCAGGACATAGAAACCATCTTGTCTCGGGCAGTCCGCCACCTCATGCATGGCAGACTTCACATTCACTACACAAGGGCACACCTCGAACAAGTACTCAATGGCCATATGTAAGCGGGTTGTGGGTATCTAAGAGGATTGAATTCTCTAACTCAAACATGTATATAGTGGAAAGCCGTAAAAACTCATCGCACAGATTATATTTTCTCGACCCTCTGCTAGCCTCCCGAACCTCTGCTGTCACAGGCTCTAGTGTTCTAGGCTTTAACCACCACGCCACAACCGGTGCAAAAATAAGTGTCACTGCCTTGCGAAGCCGCGTTGAAAGTACACTGCAATAATCTCGCATGCAGCTCTTGCCGCACTGTTTAGTGTTCCTCAGTAGCAACCAAGCATTTTTGATTTTTCCGTAAGGCATCCTTATCTGTTATCGTGCCCACTAATCTTACTGAGGACCCGGCTAGGTGGTAGTTGCGTGTCAGGGGCACAACCTTCACAGCGCTTTACGTACAAACGCACACTCTAGCCTTTAGACCTTTAAAGACCACACGGGATCGGTAGAATGACGTTGTCCTCATCACAGCTCTCCCTGAGCATATAGGTACCGCACTAAGGTATTTCAGGAGAGACCTACCGGCCGCGTCACTGATGTTGCAGGCGTAGCCCGCACAGACGTAGCACGAATGATAACAATAGGTTTTATTTGCCAGTGAGCCGTGTTATCTCGTCATTTAGGACCACCACAAAGGCAGGCAGTATCCAAATTCACTCAATGCTACATTTTGCAGTCTCCGTCTCTGCTGTTTCTTCTAGCAACATCTCCTGGGCGCACTGGTGCCCTAACAGCCGATCGGCTTGGGTACGGTTCAACCTCTTCAAAATGCCCTGCGCACGGTAGTTGCCGGCCTTTCCAGGCCTCACGTGGACATTGTGCTTGGTCACGAGTTGCTACACAGCGGCCGGGGTCAACCTGCAGGAGTTGGGGCAACTTTAGTGGCCCCCGCTTGTAGATAGGTGAAGAACGCGTGGGTGCGTTTGAAAGCCTGTTTGTAACGACTGGCGACATAAACCACGGTCAAGGCATACTTGTACTTGTATCATCCAACCTTGTAATGTGGCAGATGCAAGAGGTCGGCCTGTTGCACATCGTTATGGCTGAAACATCAAACCGCGGGCGGGAAATTTTGCGCGGTGCAGGTAGGTAAATCTGCCATATGGCCCAGTTCTTGAGCCATTCCCTGGCAACATTTTGTGAGCATTTGGTGGCTTCTGCCAGCTTTTTGATAGCTGCCACGCCCTTCCGGTAACCTCGCAGTCTGTATATTTTGAGCTTATATTTTGACTCTGCTTTGTTTCAACATGCCTGTATGTTATCACGCCAGCTACAATTGGCTCTAGTATCGAGCCGTACCTGAAGTAGAGGTGGTTGATGATGCTCGTTAAAGAGACCTGGATGAGCGGATCATATCTAAATTCCTCTCAAGGTGCTTGCGGCTGTCTATGAGCCGAAAGTGGCTCACAGTGCAGTGTACAGATCAATCTGAGTCTACCCCAGCGAGGCAGTCATCACGGTCCCCAGTTTAGCCGGGTGTATGACATGGGTTTTTGCGACCTCTTCATCGCTCATCTCTTTTAGGCTCGCAAAGTTTAGAGGCCGGCCGATGTATTATTTCGCTCTCCAGACGCCACTAGCTCAGACAGGCGGTCACGCTGATGTGCTCGTGTTTCTGCTGTGCCAGCTGTATTTGTGGCGGGCCGTTGTTGTGTCTTCCGGCTTGGCTGCCAACCAATGTAGTAGCTCCTCAATATCAAGGTCACTCGCTGTTTCTGCCATGACTCTTATGAAGTTTTCGGTATGCTTCACTGATCACCTGATTCTAAATAGTAAGTATGCTACGGCCACAAGTGTCATAGCGTGGCTGGTGATGCACACAATATAAAGCAACCAAATCACGCACCGAAGAGTGCTCTAGAGCAGGCGGACACAAACTAATTGGACACTGGTGGGTCTGTGTGGAGAAGAAGCTTGCCGATAGTTTCCTTTGTAAGACTCTCGTTGGCCTTAATGATGTCGATTCCTCTCAGCGTATCCCTCAGTGAGTCTTCGCCTTTGCAGTAGAAGAAGGCTATCCACGAGGTCTTTTCGCGGAAAACACGGTCAACGGCTTTGTACTTTTGTGTCATGACCCACACACTGACGCCAGCATGGCGGCTGACATAGGCGAGTTTAGAAAGAGCCGTTTTCATATGCCGGACGCCAGAAAGAAAGGTACAAACGTTGAACGGATATAGTGTGGTGGTATTCTCGATCTTTTTAGCGAGCGCACAAAGCAAGGCATCTAGATCATGGCCCTTAGGGTTGGCCAAAAATACTCCTACGTTTTTTTGCCGTGGGAGCACGGTCTATTGTATGCCTTGTTGAGGCGTATAGTAGGGCAGATGATGACTATAAAATGAAAGTGGCCCTTAAATGCCGATTCGAGCAGTTTTGGAGGCAGACACGCTATTACCGAAGCCACGTAGGCCGACGATCATGGCGCAGTGTGGTTGTAAGTTATCAAAAAACTCGTACAGGCTGCCGCTGGAACAACACGGGTGGTGTAGTGAGGTACCTCCTCTGTGGCTATCAGACGGCTAACAGAAACTGGACATTTTGTATGTTGAGCAGCGCGTCCATGATGATAGATATGAACGCGTTTAACACACCTGACGTTTGGCCGGTTTTAAGATTTGCAATATTACGTCATCTCTCGCGTATTCGATGCACCTCCCTGACCCATGAAGCGTGTGATCTTCTGTTGATCTCATATAGATGGCAAGTGCACCAACGTCGATATTCGGCAGCTCCGTGTCCTTGATAGACTCCCTATAGATTACCTTTAGGGCCTCTTCCCATTGCTGGTTCGCGCTTGTCCATGGGCATAGATTTGGTTTGGCACACCCTCGATCAACATACTTTCATTTATAAGGATAAATTTCTTCTTTCCTATAATCAGCCATCAGTTTATGCTTTTGCTTTTGTTTGGCTTCATCTTACAAGGATCTTGTAAAGTAATATACAAAAGATTGTAACACTCCAAACGAGGCTTACCAATCTGTTAAGTCACTGATTGCTTGGCAGGTTAGTAAGTGTTCATAATAAAAACTTTTAGATCACATATATTCAAAATTTTCATATTTTTTCATATATTGAATCCACCACATAAATTATATATCGGGAATAGTGGTTTTTCGCTCAGCAAGGAAACATAGTACCATATTATGCATGATAAACACAGGTACCATATTATGCATGATAAACACAGGTACCATATTATGCATGATAAACACAGGTACCATATTATTCATGATAAACACAGGTACCATATTATTCATGATAAACACAGGTACCATATTATGCATTATCGAATATTATTACCATGTAGTAGGTTAGGAGGATTTGATAAACTTTTAAATTTTCTTTAAAGTACTTCTAAATAGTTTTGCAGGATTGGCAGGCAGTAAATTTAGGATTCAAGAGACTTCCATACATTATCTCCATGATTCTCCCCCGCCATTTACAGTGGTGTCAAGAATCCCTGATTCGATATTTTATGCACATCGGGAAGATTCTAGTGCAGAAATAAATTTGTGCTAGCCGGGTTTAAGATTAAGTCTGGGCCAACAATGAGCATGAGCGGCTGTCCATTTTTCCTAGCTCTGTTTCTATTTGTTTGCCAATTATTTTGTGGGAAATCGGTCAGTTCGCGCTCCGCTTCCCTCTTCATTAAAGCACATATCTCGGACGCAGCTGTCGCCGTTGTATATATGAAATGTCTCCGATTTTCGTTTAATATGTGTTCTTTATGGAGTTGAAAATCGCGCGTTTTATGGATTTTCAAGCGTTGGGGGGGGGGGTGTTTGGGGGGTTGGCGTAACTCTAAAGGCCGTAAGCACAGAAGGATCATCTTTGCCATGCCAATCTTTTTACTGATTCGCTTTCACCATTCTCTGGCGAGTTTGAAACTATATACATGTTGGTGGATACAGAGATTTATTTTAATAACGGTTGGTTTCAAAGGTGAGAGGGCATCCTCACTCGTTGCCTTAGCCAAATTTTTTTTTTGTTTGTTTGCTAGCTTAAAGAGGATTTACATACTGTTGAGACTTATATCTTACTATATTACTCTTATCCATGAGTTAAAACTTTCCTAAGAAATAATTTACACCAACAGAAAAAAAAATACCTAAACCAAATAAAACATGACTACCACACCCCTTCCATTTGTCCGCTACATTTTCGATTGTGTACAGTCAATGTTCTCTATAGAGCTAAAAATCTTGAATTTAAGTAATTTTCACCCATCTCGGGGAGGGGGTTTGGTGTGATTCTAAGGGAAGGGGGGGGGGTAATCAAAGAATTATCAGTTTTGCCATGCCTAATTTGTACTAATTCAGTTTCCTCAGTCTCTTACGAGATTGAAAATATATACATGTTGATAATGAGAGGGTGACCAAAATTGTTTAGTGCTGTCTTGCGGTTATCGCTTTTGCAGAAATAGTGCTGATGGACTTTACGTGTATTTTTAGGACAGAAGAAAACAAGAAAGAAAAAAGAAATGTACAACCCATAAAGGTAACAATCTCTTCCACAGACCTCAACCAGACACCCTGTGGGTCACGCGAAAGTCTAGTTGAAAGGGACTTGTGTATGCTTTTTGAAAAAGTTTCGTCAACTGGAAGTTTGTCGCGAAATCGGAACAGAGTTGATCGTTGGACAAAGCCGAAGATCTTCAATCAGTTAGACTGACTTCAAACTGCAGTATATATCAAAAGCAATACTGAGTATAAAATTACAAAGCAGTCAAATATTTGGAAAAAAGAACAATAAGCGAAAACAAATCAAACTATATATTGTCCTATGTAGTACAGTTTTGTTTGCAATAGCTAAGAACGCTCACGTATCTAATTGAGACACATCTCAATTAGTGTCCATAGTGTCAGACGCGATGTCAGTTAGCTGAGATGACGTGAATCATTTTTCGGTGTTCGTCTGAGGCTTTGCCTACTTAAATTTAACTTTATTTAGATTTGTACACACGCATAGCATTGAAAACAGTCAGTGCCTGTTTAGATGTGATAATTTATCCAAGCACCCATCCCATTCAAATATTTATGTTGCTGTTGGATTGCTATATAGTCCTTTTGAATAAATAAAATACACAATGATCACCTTAATGACATCTCTGGCTGTTTGTCTGTCTGTCTGTTTGTTTGTCTGCCTGACTCTCTCTCTCTATATATATAAATATATATATATATATATATATATATATATATATATATATATATATGTGTGTGTGTGTCAAAATATGACTAAATTACGGCGTCTATTACAGTGTCAAGACAAAATATCAAGTATTCTAGTGATTGATTTCAACTACAGCCATCACTTAATATGTTTATCGATTCGAATCATAGCTACCTGTGTCCCAATCCACACTTTAGCCATCACTTATATGTGTATCGATTCAAATCATAGCTACCTGTGTCCCAGTCGACACATATAGTATACTCTAATAACTCCCCCCCCCCCATAGAAGTGTTTCTGAGCATATCTTGATGGACGTTTAGTTAATCACAAATTATCGCTTGTCTTTTGACAGCTTCTCGCCAGCTGTATATGTTTTAGAGGTTGATCCATCAGAAGCAACAATCTCTTTTCTCCTGACAGACTTACAAGGTCGCTTTCAGGTCTGTTAATCAGGTAAGTTATACGTCAATTTTGATCGTGATGGAAAATATAATTAAATATAAAATCTACCAATGAGGATAAGACATTTATTAGGTAATAAATTACTACACAGCGTCAAAGTGTTTACATATTGATTGCCCCTACACCCAATACTAAAAATATATTTGCATATTGATTGCCCCTACAGTAAATACTAAAAATCTATATTGATTCCGATCATAACTAACTTTGTTCCAACCTACATGTATTGTGTGCTCAAACAAATTCGTTTACTCTGTTATAGTTATCAATAGAAATAGAAATATTCAATCGGTATATGTGCTTGGCACAGGATTATTAATATCTTTATTGACTGAACAATTTCACCTTCAAACACAGCATTGAATGTTTTCAATGCATCGCCTGTGCGGTATCAATACAAAATATTATTACATATTTATAAAAAGAACTGGTAGACTGTCTCAGTCATCCGTAAACCGGATATTAATAATTCACAAAAGCGGCATAGCGATATATACATAATCGTACACACTAAAGGATAGTCATACACACTACAGCTTGTCAAACTTCCGTAGGGGATATAAGGACCGCATTGAAATCGTAGTCTTCTGCAACGAGACCTCTCACGTGGCTCCGTGAGATTTTTACCATACGACGGTCTGGTACAGTTTAGCCTCGTTCAACCCGACTCACGTGTGACTCGCAGAGACTGAGTCTAGTCGAGGTCTGTACTATTGAATGTTATCAATAGGTTTTGCTCATTTTATTTTTCTTCTATCGTTTTCTCCTTTATGCAAATTACACCATCTATACTGCAATATTGATCAGATCATGAGCGATAAATATAAACATATTCATAATGTACCTTAGGGTATGTAAACTGTATTGCAATATTTTCAAAGAAAACAAAAAACATGTCACATATACTTGCAGTATGTGCTCGATCCAAAGCGTAAACAAAATCATGAAATTTGTCCATTTATATGATCGAAGTTTTAATTAAGAATGCTGACCAATCAGCGACATCACCATATTTTTGAGGAAGCTTCGTATTAAGCGTTGCAATCGTTTCTAGCACACCTCTACGAAATATAGGAAAGGTATTGTACTACCTATGGCGTCGGTGTCAGCACAGATAAAAATATATACAAATGTACAGCTGAATCTCAACCATTCTTCCTAGGAATCAGTTTGGAATAGATTTCATAGCATCTGCCCCTGGAAAGGGTGGTAACATTGTAAATAAGTGTACATTAGTTGTACATTCTTGGTTAAGTTTAGTGGGTTTAGCTTAGGTTTTTTGCACAATGTATAAATATTGTTATACCTAAAATCATGGAATTGCGTGAGGGGATGTATGTTAAAGAGTGCTACACCCTCATCACAAAAGTACTACACCCTCATCACAAAAGTAAGTAATTGTGGTCCATATTGCACGCTTCACTGACTTTGGTTACATTTGGTATTTTAAGTTTATTTCTCAAGTTCTGTTAATGCAAGAGTCAGCAAACGAGATGACTGTATGCATCTCTATTGGTACATCACCCTTAAAACAAAATGGTCACTGTAACCCACAATTCACAATATACTGTCTTAGGTTAAATGTTGCGTTTAACTCATGACCAAATAGGCTGAAATCATGGTGAGTGGTTGCATCTTAATGGGTTATGTACCCTCGTTATAATATTAGGGCACAGTGACTAATATTTCATTCTTCGTTGACTTTGGTTGCATGTTGCGTTTTTACTGTTCATGCTTGAATTATTGTACAATCTCCCCATGTAGCACACCCATGCAAAAAGAGCACTGTGACCTACATTTCACATTTTACTGGCTTATGTTAAGTGTTTGGATTTAGCTCATAACGAAATAGGTCTTTTGCATGTTATGCACATACTACCCTATGTATAATCATGAAATTTGGCGATGCATCTTGATGAGCACTACTCCTTCATTGCAGTAGTAGGTCATTATGGGCCATATTTTACACTTCACTTACTTATGTTAAATTTTGTGCTTGATTGTTATTTATCAGACTCTGTTCATGACAGAATCACGAAATTGATGACGGTATGCATCTCTTTTACTACCACACCCTTACAACAAAAGAAGCCCATGTGACCTGTCCTTTACTGGCCTTGGCTACGTTTTTGCGTTTAGCTCAGGATCACATGATATTTTAGCATGTTTTATGCATATTATTCTCCTTAGAATCACGAACAGTGGTGAGTGGATGGATCTTGATTCTACATTCTGATTGTAACAATAAGCATGTATGACATATATTTCATGCTACCGTGACTTTGTCGAACTTTTGTGTTTAAGTTATTTATTGGGTGCTGTTTACGTTCAAATTATGAAACTTGATAATTTGATGCATATCTGTTATTGCTACATTCCTACAACCAAATGTTATGGTGACCTACGTTGTGTGCTTTACTAACATGGATTCAATGTTTGTTTACGACCATATATATTCTTCCATGGTATATACATCCTAGCCTACTCAGAAGATTCTTTCTGATAAGTGCAGCTGAAAGTAGGAATACATATTTAGTGGTAAACTTTTCATAGTAATGACTATACATTGTATATCGTGATAGGTGACCCTGAACAGGTTAACTGTGTGTCGAATATGTGAAGGAGTACAGGCATTAGATGAGTGGACTACATGATTTTCATGTGAGGCATCTTCTGTAGTGGCTAATCAAGTTAATTATTGATACATGAACTATATCTGTACTAGTGGCTGTCATTCCAAGGTTAGTCAAAGACAATTATTTTAAACAAAATAATGCAAAAATAACATTTATCTCTGGTTTTATCAATGAATACCCGCACTTTGATATCGTAGAAAAGAATGTTCTCATTTACTGTTGTTTGTCTTGAATATCCAGTCACAGTTGGTAGATAGTTTGATTGGTTTGTTTGTAGGTCATGTCCTTTTTGGTTACATTGAAAAGCAATTCTGGATTATGGTTTGTTGATGTATGTCTGTCCGTCCGTCCGTTCGTCTGGCGTCACGACTCAGGCTAGAGTTTGTTTTTAGGTCATTTTCTCAGACACTATTGCTCGTAGAGTCCCAATTGCTGGTTTTTAGATGAGTTAGCTGGTTGTCTCAGGCACTATTGCCTTTGAAATCACATGACCTGATATGCAATTGTGTCATGAGAAGTACCAGTCTACACCATCGCCGCTAAGAAAGTGTCTCTACTATCTAGCGATTTTACTGTTCCGTTTTGGATTATATCCCTACGCCGACTAGCTCCACAGAAACGTATGTATAGTTTAACAAAATAGTTCCAAACACTTGGCCACTTTACTTTGCTTGTTGCGATGACTTGCTAAGGTCCATCTAATATAGGTCTTGAATGTAATTTGAATAAAGTCAAATTCTCAGTAAACTATGTGTGAAAGATCTGATTTTGCAAAACATAAAATTCCCCATGCTCTTTGGAGCCCTTCCGTTTTATAATCTACAGTTTTGGATGTGCGTAATTCTTGTACGTTGTCAAGCTCTTCAATCACAGAGGTAAGTAAATCGTGCATGTGGTCCGCAATCTCATAATGCTTCAATGGAAATAGATCGGTTTTGAAAAACACCGGAGCTTATTAAGTTTGGAGAAGCAGTTCAGTCATCAGTGAAAACTAAGTCTCTGTTACCTTTATTTCATGATGAAGTGATTTGTGATTACCTTTGCGTTGAGCTTAGTTCCGTTAGGTTAGGGTTTACGCCTCGGTCATATTCTCAGACACTACTGCTCGCATAGTCACATAAGTTTTTTATCTAGATATCACATGGAGTAGTACACCGTTCAGTGAAAATTAGGTCACTGTGACCTGTATTTCACTGTACACTGATTTTGGTTAACTTTGCGTTCATCTCATTTTCTCAGGCAATAATCCACGAGGAGTCCAATAACTTGGTACGTAATTGCGTTATGAGGACTACTGCAGCCATCAGTGAACATTAGGTCAGTGTGACCCATATTTCATGTTTCAATGATTTGTGCTTACCTTTGGGTTGAGCTCAGTTTCTCTAGGTTAGGAATTTCAGTTAGGTAATTTTCTCAGACACTATTTCTCGCTGAGTCATATAAGTTGGTACTTAGATGTGTCAATCCTTGTTAAAGAACCAGGCAATCTACAAAAGGTGGTATCCCATGGATAGAAATGAATTTGGATACGGCAACTGACGGTTTCCTTAAAAATAAGTATTCATTATGCTTCCCAAAGTGGATCTCGAGTGAGGGTGTATTTACTATCAAATCTACTATATTCAAGTTTGCCACATTTAGAAAAAATTAGGCGGAAGAATAAGGAACAACCCTAATTTTGTTGAACTTGTCAGTATAATTGAAAAGCAAGCAAATGGTACAATAACACGTGTATCAAACACACGTGATTTTAACAAAAGGAATATTCATATATGTTACAACAAAAGGCAAACGTGGTCCCGATATTGCTAACCTTGTTGACATAAGTTCAATTAAAAATCTGATTTGCCCTTATTTTTGTAGTTTTACAATCATACATCTCTGTATGAACTATGAAGACTTTTTTGTTTATACACGCTGATTTATTGCGTCTAAAAAGACTGTAAGAATGTGCAAAAAGATGTTGATTTATCAAATTTATTTAAGATATCACTCATATAACTTGCATACCAAGAATGATAAAAAAATCTGTCAGAGTTATGGCTTCTAGAGTAGTGACATGTTGGACTAGTCAGGTGCCTGATCGCACCATTAACATGCATAAATATCGCTTATTATCAAACTAGTCCGTCCTGTTGCTGATAGAAGTTTACATACCAAGTTTGTTTAAAATATGATAAGAAATATTCCCACTAGCGTGAAAATTAATAAGCACCAGTTGACGGATACACAACACACGATGGACGTTGAAAGAGAACCAAGCAATAAGCTCCATTGGCTTTCAGTCAAGTGAGCTCAAAAGAAATGTTGTTCCGTTTAGATTGACATGTCTATTGCTGTTGGTGTTGGAATCAATTCATTTGAGGAGCAAGGACGACACTATGCACGTTTGCTCCAGAGTACCCAGAGCTCGTCAGCCAGTTTACTTGCTGTCGTCTTCAGGTTCAGTAGATATAATGGTGCAGTGGACTGGTAGCGATGCGGAGTGCTGCGGACGTTGACGGTGACGAAGATATGCGGAAACGAGAGAGTATCCGGGTCAAAGGCAGTTTGATCGTAACCAACCTAATAAATACATTAAAATAAATGTCAGAGCATGAAGGCTGCATGAATTGTATCCACATCATTTTCCAAAGAAAGAATAGGACCATCCCATCCCGCACTTTCGAGCGTGTGCTATTCACTGCGCGCAAAGACAAATAATACTATCCAGTTGCTCATATACCTAATGAGACAGAAACATCAATCCTGTGCATATTTGTTTTGATCTCTTTAAATGCTCATGACAGTTCAAGAAAGTTTGTATCAGATTTATTTGGCCAAGTAAGTGAAAGACCCGGGTGGAAGGGTGAGTAGGTGTTTGGTTAATCGGAGACGAGCAAAACCCACAGCTTTACCCTTTTTCCTATTATGAAGGGGAAAACAAAAATAATCAAGGACATTAATTTCAATGAACAACTCCTATCACTCAATGACTTAAGGAGGACCAAAACTAGAGATGCAGCATAAACAACATTCACTAGATGGATTCATGGTCAGATGCCCGGTGAGAAAGGTTCCCTTTTGTCTTAGCAAGATGAGGCGTCATAAATATGTAGGGAAACAAAGAGACTCATTAATTATTCCAATATTACAGGTAAACACAGTTTTGATGACACATACCGGTTCTGCACAAATGTTAATATTATTATACTAAGTCCAGAAACAGACGCGACATAGATCTTAAACCCTGCACTACGAAGCAGTTCTATAATGCACGTACATAGACCACTCGGGTTTATTCAGCTATTGCAGAGCGCTCGAACAATACGTCACGCAACAATTTTTTTCGTGACTGATTTAGATTTAATTTTACATTTTGTTTGCAACCCAAGTCCCATACTGATAAATAATTTGACACATCCATATTATTAAATAATGTGCCATCAAATCTATGTAGAACCGTAAGTTACAAACTGTTTAACTGATTGATTTGTTACTTTTTTCGAAGTAATAGCATACCTATCTTACGACAACGACAACAAAAAAGAATCAGCAGCACACCAGATGATGATGGCGACGACAACAACGATGATGATGATGATGCGATTAATATTGTTGCTGCGGCTGTTAATAGCCATCATCATCGTTGTTAGGTGCACTTCAGCCGATTTGACTGAACAAAACAAAATCGATATCAAAACTGTTAACTATCGTTGAGATTAGCGTTTTCAGTAATTCCCAAAAATTACCTATAAGATGTATATTGATACAAATGAAAGATAAGTTACTCCTGCTTGACTACCGTTTTGGGTATATTCCATTACGTCCCTTTAAATATTATGGACGGCACACTTTGTGTGACTTGTACGCAACGAAATTCAACGCAAAGAAATATATGATAAATTAATGGTAAATAATAATCAACTATCACCATTAAAACTAATTATATCAGAAATTGTATAAACTTTTTAAATATTTAATAAATAAAATAAGATATATTGTATAAATTTTATAACAACAAATCTAGTTTTCAAATTTTTTTTGCGCCCATATTACAAGAACACGTCGTCTATAACCTAAATAAGGTAGTATATGGAATGTAAATGATATCTTTAAAGTTTGAAATTGTCTTATATTTTAAATTAAGGACATCCTATATAATTTGTCTGACATCTCATAAGTTTCTTTAGATATCTCTTATTTTATAAGATGTACTCATTGATAAATGACATACAACACACTTATAATACACGAATATCTAAAATTATATCTTATTTCTTAATTCCTTGTAAGACATATTATAATGTTTATAAAATGTAGTATTAAATATTTAATAAAAAGACAAAACAGATTCAAAGAAGAGTACCGTGAAAGCCGTATTATGGACGGCATTCTTAGAGTGACTTGCACATACCAAAATTAAACGTGAAGAAATATTGAATGCAATTATGGTAAATAATAATCGGCTATCACAATTAAAACTATTAATAGCAGAACTTGTATAAACTTTTAAGATAGTTAATAAAAAAATTTTTAAAAGATTTTATTAATTTTAGGACAATAACATTTTGTTCTTAAACTTGTCGGCGCACATATTACAAGAACACGTGCTCTATAAGCTACATAAAATATTATATAAAATATATAGGATATCTTTAAAAGTTTGAAAATATCTTCAATTTTAAGTTAAACACATTCCGCATAATTTATTGGACGTTTCTCAAGATATCCCATACATTTATTAGATGTGTTCATTGATAATTGAAATACAACATACTTTTATAATATATTTTATATTTAAAATTATATCTGATTTCTGAATTCTCTTAAGATATATCATAATGTTTACAACATATTGTATTCAGTATTTTGTAAAGACAGCACAGATTGAAACAAGAGTGCCGTGAAAGGCCCACTCCATGTTAGTCCTCTATCCAGGCATTTAACAAACTAAACCTAATGTGCAGAAACCATTATTTTCTTATGAGACTTACCATGACTGTGACCTCTGCCCAATAGATCCTAGAATATATAGTTTCTTTATTATCCTAACTGCAAGTCATCCACAAAGTTGAGCCAAGGAACTTACTCAAGAACAAAGTTATTCTGCCAATCCCATATTTCTTTAACCTTGACCTTTGACATTTTGGCCCAAATTATTAGACCTATTCCATACCTTAAGTGCAAGCCCTCCGCTCCACAAACTTTGGTCTTGGTATGTAACATAAAACAAAAGTTGAATTTACTTTCAGTCACAGTGACCTTGACCTTTGAGCTTTTGACCCCGAAATGAATTGGCTTCGCTGTTGCTCCAAAGTACAAGTCATCCACAAAATTTAATAACTCTGTAAATGGTAGACAACTTGAGTTGTTGTATGGAAATGAAACTGGTAACAGACAGAGGGACGTAAGGACAATATCACAGCATAATAAGCGCCATGTTATGGCGGGCATATAAAATATGGAAGATATTATTTGTATGCCCTGTCACCTTTCAAATCAAGATGCTTTCTCAAGGAGAAAACATGTACAAATTACTAACATACCGAAGTGATGACGTCAGAAGCAGATATGGTCAGGTTGTAAATATTCATGATAAGGTCAAGGTCAGATTTTAAGCCCTCCATCTCTTGAACAAGCGGCTCGCCGCAAACTGAAAAAAATAGTTACATCGACATGACAGTGTATGTGTGTGTGTGTGTGTGTGTGTGTTTCTGTTCTTTCAATTATTGATTTACAGTGAGTGATATAAAAATGTGCATGTTGTAATAATTATATAAGTAGGGCAGTGTCCATACAGAGGAGAGGGAAGCGATCCAACACGAACATTTAAATGCATAAACAGGCAAGGACTAACTTAAGATAAAAAGAAGAAACTCTTTGTGTAATTTACCTAATTTATAGGTTGGGTATAAATACATTCAACTGCCTTTGCATATGTCATACTTTGTATGCTGTGTAAATTGTACAGGTGTAAACATAAGTTCTGGACTACTTGCAGACATGGTGTAAATTTATACATTGTGCAGAAACACGAACATGCATTCACATGACGAAGAGTATGCACAAATAGGTATTTTTGAATTTATTTAAATTTATTATATACTTATGTGTGAAGTACAGAAAATTATTGGCAAAATATTTTTCATATTTTTCATTCCTATATTTTCACACGCGACAAATATGTCCAATACTATCACGTGTGAAAATACAAGATTTCCCATCATGCCATTGTGTGTGCCTTCAGAAGTTATACTGAAGAACTGTAACCTAACGCCGTTCACGTCTCTTTGAAGTTAATTCCCCTGTACTACCTTGCCAACAGTTATAAAAACCCTCAGTGATGCATTTACTGAATCGGACTAGCTTTGTGGTCAGATAGTTAACAAACTGACAAAAATGCAATTTATTGCAACAAAGTATGGCATGCCAAACCTACCGCTCTCTTAACGTGCTGATATTTGTTTGTGATCAGCCTATAAAAACGTTTCAAAGTGAGGTGAAATTACGAAAAGGGGTGGGGTGGGGTGCTGAAGAGCGAGCTTAATTTTGTAAGTTCGATTCAGGAGCAATTTTGGTATATAATAAAAGGAAAATGTTTTTTTCTTGAGTAAATACCGGATATATTTCATCTTGTGGTACAAAAACGATATATTTTAACTCATGGCTTTGCCACTTGTTAAAATATTGCGCTTTTTTTTGTACCACACGATGAAATACATCCGGTATTAACATAGGAACAGAAAATATCCTTTATGTGTTAACATATCTGTATAGACAGGTGCTTGTAGTTGAGATAAAAGTTACTATCATGCTTTCTCTTGAACATTGATAATGATTTTTGGAGGACAAAGCCCTAAAAGCCAAATGCAATAACAGGTGGACGTCAAATCTGAATTATAAGGACACTTTCTGTCGAATTTTCATCAAAATCTGTTGATTTATTAGTGAAAGAACTTGCTCGAAGTTTCTCTAGTGTTAGCACCTTCAGCAATATTTGATGACAGGCCGGCATCTTTTGTACAGAATTTAAGCTCAGATGTGGAGAAAATCCTCAATAAGTGATTGATCATGCTTGTTGTAGAACAATATATGTAAATTACAAATCCGCTTCTAGGGTCAAATTTACTCCAGCCAAATTCCAGAAATTTACGGCTAAAATTAGTAAAGAGTTAAGGGGTGTCCAAAATTGCCAAATGCATTACCTCCCTTAATTTAGGCTCGGTTTGCCGTTATTTGTAACATCATTTCAGAATGCGATACTCAACAAAATCGGAACATAGCTCGGGCATTTCTGTCAAGTCCAGAAATAACCTCGGATGTAGTTACAGGAATACACACACATTTGATGGATTTAGTGATTCGCCTCCCGGAGGCCTTGTGTGGGCGAGTGGTCTAAGGCGCTCGCCTTTACAGATCACTCACATCTCACCTTTGTCCGTGAGGGTTCGAATCTCGGTTCGTCCAACGTGGGTATGTGAGAAAGCTTGCCAGTAGCTTCCAGTGGGTTGGTAGTTCTTCCCGGGCTCTTCTCTGGTTCTTTCTCCACCAAATATACTGGCCGCCATGTATAGCCTTTCAATGTGATAAAAAATTGGCACATTAAACCCACAAAACCAAACCAAACCGATTCGCCCCCGATAGAGTGCACCACGTATGTTGCAACAGAAAAGGCCGACAGTGTTCCGATTGTGACTTTGTCTCCATATTCGCTGGTGATAGGTCTAAATTGACAAGTCAATGTTATCGACCTGTAACTTGTAAATCTGTGTCTTCCGATTAGTTACTCGTGTTGCCGAGTATGTAGCGGAGATCATACGAAGCTGGGAACAACACTAATGGGCGCGGTGCATCGTGGGGAATAAAAGGACATTCAGTACTTCCACTTAGATGGAGGATGCGAGTTCTTTGCTGTCTCACAAGCACAGGAAGTGTGACGCAATTGTCAGCAAAGCCGCCATATTTTGCCATGTAAATAAAGTAGTTCTCAATGGCTGCGAATTGCGTTCAAGATTTATTTCTTGACGTTAAAAAAAAGCCGAGGATGTTCCTATTGCCACACATCCATTACCGTACAAGTGTACTGATTATACGCTTTTTTTAGTGCAACGTGTGGTCACAGCTTGTGACAAAAAGAGGGGGGAGGAGGGGGAATTGATTTATTTTAGTTCTAAAGGTGCAAATGCGCAGAAAATGTGGATTTACCGAATTTTATGTGTACAACTGGGAAGTATCAGAAAGAGCATAGCATTTAATGCTCATCCCAAATTTTCTTCCAAGCATATTACCAGCGATCACAAAATTCTTCCAAACATTGAAATATGATTTGGATATATAATTAAGCCAATCGTAAGAGAGAGAGAGAGAGAGAGAGAGAGAGAGAGAGAGAGAGAGAGAGAGAGAGAGAGAGAGAGAGAGAGAGAGAAGAAGAAGAAGAATTATAAAAAAAGAAGTTGTCATCTTGAATAAGGTATAAACATTTAAATTGAAAACGCGTATATCTACTTTAACAACTGCATTATCGATAAACGAATGAAATAAGAGCAGGAAGCAACAAGTATAAAATGGCGAAAACTTCCATTTAAATCTCAAAGAAATGCAGTTTATTTTCAGTGAGTCTATAAATTTGACCAAAAATAGAGAAAAGCCGATATTGCACACCTGCATTGGAATGCACAGTGTTGTCGTAATTCTCCCGAAGAATTGTCTTCATTTAAGTTTTTCTTGATTTGTGTTTCTCTATTTATTGATGACCATATTGAGTGTAGGTATAGCATAGGTTGTTTTAGTTTCTTAAATTTCTCGCCAGAGAACTGTTCATTTCTTAAGTTATTTCGAATCTCCAACACTAAAATCACTACCTTAGCGAGTTTATCGTTCTAGTGATAAGTTTGTTTTCCGCAGAGATATCAGGGGCAGGTAATATCTGCCCTATCTTCTGTGACGGTCACAATTTTAAATGCAATAATTTGTAAACAATTATTTAGAATTTAATGAGAACATTGAATATGGATTTTTAAGTATAGCACATTTGAAAATAAGTTTCAACATTAATCTCCATATTTGGCTTTCAAGGATACTTTCAACCAGGATGTTTTGTCAAATATGATAAAATTCTTCTGAGTGTTTTTTTTTTTTTTCTTTTTTTTTTCTTTTTTTTTTTCTTTTGAAAATGTTTGTTTTTGTCTTTATTAGCGGCGACTCCGACCATATTGGATATATTGGATGAACATGAAAGACATCTAGTCTAGACTGAATCCTCTCTGTACAATTTCGTACGATTCTGTTCAGGGCTTTTATAGAAGAAATCATTCAAATGTTTCTTTTTTACCATTAATAAAGCCAGCCATATTGGATTAGTTGTTGCGCATCATTATTACAAATCTGAAAAGCCTGCCAGCCATGATGCCTTCTTTTAAGTTTTTGTCAGATTAACAGTTTTAGTGAAAAAGTTGCATAGAAACTTTATTATGTTTAGTATCATAGGCCATATTGGATGGCATAGGCCATATTGGATAGCATTCGCTTCATTGGTTCACATTAGAAGAACATTATATTAAACCTGAATGCTTTCTTTCAAATTTAATCAAAATCTGATGAGCAGGTTTTGAGGCAGATTCGTTTGAAGGTTTTAATATCTTTTGGCAACAGTAGTAATATTGGATAATACATCATTTTTGCGCCAGATTAAAATGGCTTTACGCCAGGACACTTTCTGTCAAATTTGATAAAATTCTCTTTACATGTTTTTTAGAAACTTCGCTTAAAGGCTTATCTATATTTTAAAACGATCGATATACTGGATGGCGAATATCACTGGTACAAATTTGGAACGCCTTCAGGCCAGGATGTTTCGGTAAAATCTGGTACAATTCTTCTAAATTGTTTTGAGAAGAAGTTGTTTAAAGTTTTCTGTTGTTAGTAACTGCAGCCATTTTTATGGCGGATAATAACTATTTGTACAAGCATGTAAGACATGATGCTTTGCGATAGATGTAATTGAATACTGCTCCGTTTTCTCCTTTCCAAGAAGAAGATGAACATGACAAAGGGTGACTTATGATGGATGACGCACAACACACGACGGTGGCCGCACGCCCGACTATACTATAAGCTTACTTGACCTTACGGCTAGGGAGCTGAAAAACGACGATTACAACTACGACGAGACAAAGACATAAGAAATAGTAAACAAACTTACTTTTACCACTACTACTACTACTACCACCACCACCAATAACATCATTACCCACGACCATCAGC
Organism: Margaritifera margaritifera; assembly: GCA_029931535.1. Classification (NCBI taxonomy): domain Eukaryota; kingdom Metazoa; phylum Mollusca; class Bivalvia; order Unionida; family Margaritiferidae; genus Margaritifera; species Margaritifera margaritifera. The sequence goes on from JAQPZY010001318.1 coordinate 288,720, forward strand.
ATCGTTACTATTAGCATCACCACAACACACCGCATGGATTTGGAGTGATAATAGTAATGTATTACAGGAACTTATGAAACTGTAGAGAGCTACCTTGTTTGACTATATCAGCGCGCCTGGTTTGATTTTGGCACTCAGTACAGTTCACTTGATACACAGAGCAGTCTAATTGCCTAGAACCGAACATGGAGCATGGCACATCCAGCACAGTTGCACGCCGCCGCCTGCCAAATAGGTTTGCTGAAAATAAACTAAACTAAATAAAATAAAATAAAATGAAAAACATAAAACATTTTCATAAAATTTGTACGAATACCCAAAAATGTTGTTTAGTTGTATTTGGTGGCGGGAGAGATGGAAATTTTAAATCATATTTTTTTCTTAGAATGCGAGTTATATCAAACAAAAAATGAAATCATTATCATCGATCTGCACAAACTTGATACACTTACCGAACATACTTTGCAGTGAGGTCTGTAGATTGGTTGCGAACTGGTTCATGCTGGTTGATATGCTCTGTCCCATATGAGACAGCCCGGTATTCATTTGATGCATCTCTTGGTTCAAACCGGAAACCATCTGGTGGACATTTTGGTTGATCTCTGAGTTCATCTGATGAACTTCCTGTTTGATCTTTGGTGAAAAGATCAAAATTATTATCAAAGTTTTGCATTGGTCAATTTGTATCGCGTTTGCCGAACTTAAGCCCTGAGAATTTTTAAGGCATGATGTTAATATTACGACAAAGTTGTCTTAAGAGCTAAACATTTAGTATTGGCTCTCTCTTTCCATAGGGTGTATTGCTGACCTTATTTAAAATCGTCATCTAAATTACGGCTCCGTATATTATTAGAAAACAAGGTACATAATGCATTTGATACTGGGCTGAGAGACAGCGTACAGAGAATAAAATAAAACTTAATTTGTCAGCATTCGTAAATAGTTTTATCGTGTTATATTTTTTTCTTTCAGTACGATTCTTGACAGTTGTTTTCCACATTTGTAATATTTTGCGATCTTTAAATTGACTTCATTCATTTGTTTCTTCCTCTCTATCGTACTTTTCTCTTTTATAAAAAATCATATATTTGTTTTTTCAACATTTCCGTCATAATTCTTCAGTGGTACTTGATGTAAGAATCTCCTAGAAATATACAGTAGCGCGCAGTTCTATCATGAAAAACTCAAATAAAAGAAAGAAGTGTATGTATGTATGTATGTATGTATGTATGTATGTATGTATGTATGTATGTATGTATGTATGTATGTAGGTATGTATGTATGTATGTATGTAGGTTGGTAGCAGAGCTCCAAAAATGTGTGAACTATAGAGATAATCGACTACCTAGGGCTTTTACTATGAACATTACTACTTAGGTGTGCCCATATACACGTGCAGTGGTCTGATTTCGGTAGTAGGACAAACTCTTAAGATTCAATGTTATGACACACTGCAGACATGGAAATTGTGACGCGGAAAAATGTGGAAAGAAAAGTTATCAAAGCGTGCCAGTAGAATTAAAGTATAAATTAAGAACGAAAGAAAGAAATAGAGATAAAAAGAGAGAAGAAACAAGAAACTCACTTGTCTAACTTTAAGATTGTGGTCCCGACAATTGGACTAAAATAAATCACTGTAAATTACCAGATTGGAAAGCATCTCGGTTCACTAAGCAATGCTCTTCAGCTGTTTTTTTTTTTTTTTTTTTTTTTTTTTTTTTTAGATCGTATATATTTATTAGCATCGAGCTCAAATTTAAAGCATAAAAAGTTCATTAAGCCTGAGTGTGTGTTCTTATAAGTGGAATACAGCAGATTTGCCAGTGTGTTAGAAACTGACTTATTAATCGCTGAGAAAGGCTTTTCTCCAATCATTATCGACTGATATTTTGAACTGTAGAAAAATATACTCTTTTAATCTAAAGGGGTTTAATTTTGAACTGTAGAAAATATACTTTTTTCATCTAAAGGGGTTTTAATTTTAAGGGGTTTAATTTTGATAGACTTCTATCCATAATATTTGTGAAATGGTTGCAGAACATAAACAATTGGCGAAAATATCAACAAGTATTCAAGGTTACAACGAATGAAACATTAATTTGAAAAGACATTGTCTCCGACGACAATATCAATTGTCTTTATCGCACAAATCAAGACAAGGCATATTTAAACAAAATATAAAAAATACAAGGTATTTACTTGATCTTGAAATCTATGTACATGCACTATCAGCAAACATCCCATGATGTCATGTTCAAATAATACAAACCATGGTGTCATGAGTGATTAGATAGCTCGACTCGAAGTAGTCTCCAGCAGGCATTTATAAACATTAATTATCACGCAGAAAATAAAATTCAGACTAAAGTTACCTTGAAAACGAAATGTTGGCCCCGGTGACAAGACGATTAAAGAAAAAAAAAAAAAAAAAAAACCCAAAAAAACAGAACATGCTATATATGATATCAAAGTGGAGGTACTATGATCATAAAAACCAGAGATTGTTTTGTCTTTGTTTTCGCTTTTTTTAAATCAGCGTTCTGAAAATCTGCCTTTTTGTAGATATTAGCATTGTACACCCATAGAAGTCAGATTTTACTGGGCTGAAGTCACTTGCAGTGACAGCCAGTATGACCACAATCAGCAGTATTGTTCATGTATCAGCAGGTACCTTGAATAACCAATACAACTGAGGCATCGCATTAAATGCATGCAGTCCACTCATCTAATTGCCATGCGTATTCACATGTACAATAATACACAGTTAACCTGTTAAGGGTATCAAAAAATATACAGCCGCTTCATAATTCATCTTACATCTTTGAAAATTGAAAGACGGAAGATGAAAAGGTCGAAACGTTCCATCTTCCATATTTTCATCTGTAAGTTTCAAATACGAACGATAAAAAGATGCTACGCTATTATATCCTCTATACTTTCATATTTGAAAAATGGACGACAAACGATTAAAAGATGGAAACTGTTTCCGGCTTCCGTCTTATCTTAAATGATTAAAAGATTTATATATATATATATATATATATATATATATATATATATATATATATATATATATATATATATATATATATATATATTGTATATCGCGTAAAAATATAAGAAAGGGCGACATTTGACCTTACATTTGCCACTTCTGTTTTTTGTATATCCCACTGCGATAGCAAAAACGAAGGAGAGAGGGGACATATTAGTCTGATGCTGCCCGTCAGTCCGTCTCTCCCGAATCTATTTCTGTACAATGCCACAAACACTATTTGACCTGCAGTCATACAATTTTCGTGAAACCTGATGAATCCGTTTTAAGGAGATAACACTAAAACTGTTCGGTCTACGGTCATACAATTTTGAAGGCATATTTATATGTATATTTAAATGATCTTATTATATTTTCAGACTATGATGACAATATTTCAGATGTTTTTTTAATCCCTTTTGGAACATTTTGGATTACAAAATTTCATATTTGAAGGTTAAATATTTCTTGTGCTATCTTGCTAAAAACAATTCTCCATGTTTTTACAAACTCTAAGCCAAAAATGTTAAAAATATATTTTAAAAAACTAATTCCATCTTTCCATCTTTCATCTAATAATTTTCAAAGATGAAAAGATGGACGATGGAATCGTTTTCCATCATTTCATTTTCCATCTGTCAGTTTTTAGAGATGAAAAGACGAAAGATAGAAGAGTTTCCATCTTTTCCTCTTCTATTTTTCAATTTTCAACGATGGAAGATGAATTTTCAAGCGTTACAGGGACTCTTATAAGTTTCCCATGTTTGTCTTTAAAACCACAAAAGTACAGATTTAATTCATGTTTATGTCTCTGAAATAAATTTTTGCACCAGGGACATCATTTGGTATCAATTTTATGCTTTATACTGGTTCACTGGCCGACAGCTATGAATAATTTTCCAGTCGGGTATGTCCTATTCGCCAAAGTTCGTGTTCTAAACAGTGCGCAACCAACAACATGATGACATAATCGTCGAGCGTCGCTAAAGCTTGACATTCTTTCTGTCAGGAGCAGTTGTAGTCATTCCCGCATACCATTACACACACACACACACACACACACACACACACACACACACACTCTCTCTCTCTTCAATCATCTAACCTCGCAAAGTTAACTCAGATGTATTTCCACACTGGGTCATTTATTGACGTTTTGAATTCATTAAATAGCTATGAAATTACCAATGTGCTAACAATCTGAAACAATCCATTTTTTGTTAAAAATGTAGTCAGTAATGAAGACATCAGCTTCATAGCACGCAGATGTACATGGAACAATTTACACAGTACTGCAAAACTGAAGTTGGATACTGACTTTGCAACGGAACATTTAAGTACTTGGGGTCGAAGACTTTGCTGTTATAATCAAACATTTGCTACTGTCTGTTTTTGCTGTATCACGTTTTCCTTCCTATGTCTTCTTGAAAATGACTTAACTACTGTGTAATCCATCTATACCCATGAGCTCAAATTGTCTTGTTGCCAGTTTGGCTGAGTCTGAGAACTAGTTCCATGGTAGAGGTTACATTACATTGTTACAGAAACCAGCAGGCAAATTTACGTCTATTACAAAGCACATCTTAGTATGAGAGAAATTCAATGCATGTATATTAGTTTCAATTAAAACAATTATTTATCAATTCTGAATATGAGTTCCTTAGCAGAGATTCCCAATGTCATATTTGGACATTTTTACAGTAGGCACAACAAAAATAAATCCTGTTAAACATGTCCGGCATATATGACAAATTCTGGACGTCTGCTAGGTAGATAGGTAGGTAGGCAGGAAGGTAGGCCGGTAGGTAATAGTGTATGGATGGATACATGGATTAATAAATAAATGGACGAATTACTTTTGCAGACAGCAAGTACAACTTTAATGGGATTTGTATATCATACCAATGTATACATTAAATGAGTCAGTCAGTTAAAAAAGTAAGACAACACCTAAGATGCACCTGTCTACTTGTTGTTTACACATGAATCCAATTAAGTACGCGTTGACATTTAAATTAAAATGCCTTATGCCTACTATCGAACGTGCTACATACATTATAGATAATCGTGATATATATATATATATATATATATATATATATATATATATATATATATATATATATATATATATATAATATCTTAAAGCATCAAAGTTTGAGATAGAATATCATCATTGGTGCTCTTACATTTGAATGCCTGTGTCTGTTAAGCACCCATTTTGCTCGTCGGAAAACAGTTGCATTTTGTCTTAAACATATTAATTTAAAGTGATACAATATATCTTTCTTTAAGGAAAAGCGGCAGTATGCAGTGGAAGCTCCACATCCCTGCAAAAAGGCCAAGAGTTCCGATTGTGGAAAAGTGTTTTTCGAGTCGATATTACGAAAACAGAATATTGTCCTAAAGTGGAATCTTTATAGATATATTCAAGATAATAATGTAATCGTCCGAAGGGTTCAGAGAGCACCATACTCCAAGAGGTGAAAGGCTTTCAGATGTGCCCGTTATTCTATGAAAAATATGGAACAATATACATTTATCTTTCTTTTGATTTCTACATCGATAGTGAAATTTTTTTTATATTTTTTTTTTTAAAAAAATGCTTGCATATTGCCCGTAATAGTTTTTTCGCATAAAGAAATAAAGAAGCAGTGTAAGTAATATCATAAATAGATGATTGTAATTTGATCAAAGACCGAGTGTTCTACGAAAAATGAATGCAAATATCCGGTTGCATAAATTATCCTGTACCGTTTCATTCAAATACAGCAAGTGGTACAAGTTATGTAAAATAGATACCTTCATCATGTACCCATATGTACAAGTTCTACTTCTGACATTTGTCCACCAAACAAGTACAATGTATGAAATGCACAGTCTCTGTAGTACATGCCGCCACGTTAACAGTAATATTTTTCTGCCTCTATTAAGCGCTAGCGTTATTAGCCGAGAAAAGTCTAGACGGTTGACGAGAAAGGTCTAGACGGTTGACGTGCGTTCAAATCCACACCAAGAAAATGTGTGTGGTTTTTGAATCCACGATTTATTTGAAAATCGAGAGAAGAAGAAGAAAAAGAAGAAGACCTGGTTTTCATAATAGTGCTTGGCCGCAAGAAAAGAAAGAAAGATAATAAAGAAGATTTATGATCACAGTGCGCGACGTCAAGATTCACTCATTAGATCACTGTACGAAGACAGGTAAGCGAATGCATTGTATCGCGTTGCTGAAGAATTTACATCTCTGTTGGGACTAATACAATGTTGTCCGGGAGCATTCGCAAGTTTGAAATGTTCGCGATTAGCGCGTGAGTAAATATGACATGGCTGTTTTGTTTACATGAGGTGAGTATGTTTATTTATTTACCTTGGGGGAAGTTTTAAACTGAATATTCTAGGACAGATGCACCAAGAAAACCCATATTGGCCGGAACTAATTAGTCTTCCATTCTACTGGCAGTACATTCTAATTCTGCTTTTTTGTCGTTCTTTTATATATATAAAAATCTGTTAATCTGTTTAGTATTTCATCCATTAAAAATGTTTATCTTTTCTAAAGTCGCCATCTTTTATTAATATAAAAATAAACAGGAATTGTTAATTAATTAAAACGGACTGTCATATCATAAAAATATGTTTTAAAATTAATTTTTGTTTAGTTCTTGACAAAACAATTTACTGAATGATTGTCTGTATTGTATTTATAGTATCATATTAATATTAAATTTGCATTTGACACAGCCCCTTCCCGCATGATCTGAATAATGACAAAAATAAAAACTAACACATTCCTTCAGGAATAAAATTAATATTTTGCGTATTTCAAGAAGAGCCATATTTTCTGAATTCGATGCAGTTTATTTCATGCAAATATCACGAAAATAATTAGAGATAGAATGGTTTCAATGAATAACGAAACAACGTTGTAACGTTCAAAATTCTTTTGCATGACGTCAGTTTTCTACTTTAATATCATACTGTCAAAAGGTACGTTTTCTCGCGTGGAAGCCCATTTATATAAGCACTTTACTCAACATGAGCAAACGATCTTCAGTCTTCAAGACATAAACATTCTTTATGTCTGTGAGCTCAGATACTAAAAGGAGCTCGTGTTCTCTCTCTCTCTCTCTCTCTCTCTCTCTCTCTCTCTCTCTCTCTCTCTCTCTCTCTCTCTCTCATGTATGTACCTGGCCTACAGATGCCTGTATATCACGATTCATTTCTGACAAGTCGCGATTCAACTCTGCTGTCATTTGGTGCACCTCGCGGTCTATCCCTGATACCATTACATTTATTCCTTGATCCATCAATCTCAATTCGTCCTTGAGTGTGCGCAACATTTGCTTTACCTGCAGAAGTGAAAAAGTCTGATTCAGTACTGAAATACATTATCCTGCATTACAACAAGATAAAAAAGAAAGAAAGATGGTATAATCGCAACAAACCGTCGATTTTATGACGTCCATTTTGTAACAATAAACTGTTACCTACGCTATCATAGGCAAAAACCAAGAACACGATATTATCTTTTATATCAAATAAGGAAAAAAGTCGACATTCAAAGTTTTGCTTCCAAATTGAATTCAACATTTTTAAAGCCATGGTTTCTTTTAAACCCCTACGCTTAAATGAAAACAAATAAAAAAACAAAAACAAAAAATTACCAAAAAAACATTGGGGATATTGTGATTGCCTCAATATCTCCGTCCGCATGTCCGTCATGCTATCTCCTCCAACAGTTTTAGATTAACATTTAAAAACCGGGTATAATATTTCTCCGTGATGTAAAAGTGGTAAAAGTGGCGCAACACGTATTTTGTTCCAGCTCCGACCCCAATGGGGCACCGGTGATGGGTCAAAAGGCCATCAAGTCAAAACAGTGAAATTACTGTAACAATTATATTTGAATGAAATTATATATATGGAATTGACAACCATAGACATGATTTTCCAGACATGAAAGACAAATTCAGATATTCAGCCGACGTAGGCATCTGGGTATATTCGTACCCCCGGGGACTGAGCCCCGGGACTACAACCTGTAACTATATATACCCCTATACCCCACCCCACCCCCTATGGCCACATATAAAAATACAAATTCAGCAGAGCAACTAATAATTGTCTCTGTATCCATCCTTACCCACCAAGGACTTACCTCCTGGGTCATAAACTGGAAACTATAAAGATCCCCACCATTTAACAATATATGCACTTATTTGGCAAGAAAGTGTAAATTCAAAAAAAAAAGATAAAAGAAATGACATTGGCCCTAGTGTATGTCCATACTCCTCAGGGACTTAGCTCCGGTGTCATAACTTAGAAACCGCCATAACACCTAAAACTATAAGGAGATATATACTTAGTGGACATGAAAATACACATATACAGCAAACATTCCCCCTTACCCTCATGTACTTAGTAAAGAGGCTGAAATTAGACATGGTTTTCAAAACGGGCAAGCGTGGGCATGTTAATTACAAACACATACATCTAGGGTTTCTGATTTTATTTTTGTTCCTGCTTCTTGCATCCGTCCATCATTTTTTCCGTTCTTTTTATAATGTTATTACTTGCTCTCTTCTCTCCTAGTACTTATTAACTTTTTTACCTACTTACTGACGGACAATAGCTACAATATAGTATTGAACTGAAATAATGGAAGGTTGTTGTGATTAAGTTTATTCACTTGCCTTTTTTTTTATTTCCTTATTCACTGTTCCATTATTATTTGTTATTATTGTCTGCAAGCCATTTAAAAAGGTAATCGTGTTTTGCCCTCCAACATTGTTGTAAGCATTCCCAATTTGTACTTGAAGGTTGTCGCCTATTGAAGTCACAGTTTGGATCAGGGTACCACCCGGATTCATCATAGTTTCACAAACACGTGACATTCCCACAATGCTGCACGTCGTAACGGAAGGTATATTTGTGTAGATGACACTGCCATTGTTGATGAAAAAAGTTCCTTCCTGACCGTTTCCTTGTCCGCCCGTGATGACCACGGAAGATGAACCAAACATGTTTCGCAAGCACTCCTGTTGTCTGTTGAAAATGAACGAATAAACCTGTATTTATTTGCAGAAAAATTAGGAGGATTATCAAATATATAAGGAACATTAATGGAGGCAAAATATTATTTAAATATTCCCCTCATCGCGGAGAATAAAAGAGAATTAAAAACACCCAGTCCCCGAGCATTAGTCGTTCACAGTGAAAATTGATGTGTCCTGATGATTTACTCTAGTCCATAACACAGATGTCTAACTATGATGTGTCCTGATGATTTACTCTAGTCCATAACACAGATGGCTAAGTATGATGTGTCCTGATGATTTACTCTAGTCCATAAGACAGGTGGCTAACTATGATGTGTCCTGATGATTTACTCTAGTCCATAACACAGATGGCTAACATTGATGTGTCCTGATGATTTACTCTAGTCCATAACACAGATGGCTTACTAACTCAGAATAGGTTTAAAATACAGAGGCATTTCAAGAGAGTATTTATTCCCCATTCCTATGCAATATCTCACCAATATTCACATTGCTACACAAAACTATTTTAGCTCCAAAATGTGCGTCTCTTTAGAAAACGTTGGTAGAATACTTCTTTGCAGGTTTGAAGTTCTGTACATTAAACTGGATTAGGAATAAAGTAGGGCAATCCGTCTTTTAGAATTTTCCGCGGTAAGTTGTTTCCTCGTACTGAAGTACATATTTCTTTTCTAGTTTGGCCAACAATAGTAACGCATAAATCTTCCTTTACATTTTTCATGGGATTTGTTAAAATCGTAAGTAATTTCTTCTTGATTATTGGTTAATATTTTGCGTTGAATTGTATGATTGTGTGTGATAATGTTGCTTAAGCATTTGACATTTATCTTCTTTAAGTTTCTTATAATTATTATTATTAATGTTGCTGTTGTTAAAGAAGATTTTTTTATATAGACAGTTCTAGACATCTCGAAGAATCTATAACGTACAAATCCTAAATTTGCAGCACTAGGAATTTTAATCGTCATTTACATTAGAAAACCTCAAGAGCATAAGAAGTAGTTTTAGCGCTTAGATGAATCACCAATTAAATGGAATATGCACAATTTAAAAGTGTGAAATAAATCCCAGAATGTTACTAGAAAATATTTTGCGACGAAACAACACATTTTCCGTCATGTTCTGTACTCGACCGGTTGAATTCTAAATAAATATATATTAAGCATATACTTTCTTAGAATCTGCTATAAAATACCGCAAAAGCATTTCGATCATGCCAAATACCTCGTATAGCACAGATTTTGCACACATGTCCTGCAACCGGAAATTGCTTGATGAACTTGCTTCCGGCAATCGTCTAGCTGAGGTCGAAGGGTTTGCAACTGTGTCATTGTGCTGTTCAGATTTTTCAAGGTCAACGTCAGTAGCGACTTCCTTGTCTCCGTGTTTAGGGCTATAAGAAAAATAACACGCAATGACACAACGAGATAAACGTATGCAGTTGCAAACGTATCGTGGTTGGTAAATAGCCAAAATAATGTTGTTCACTGACACAGAAAATGTGCCATAAACCTTCCAATTTCGTACAAATGAATGCGGCAAAATCGTCAGGTTTTAGGAGAAGATGAGCGAGAAAGAAAAAGAGGAAAATACGTCCAAAGAGTGATATCTCATTCTAGTACTGAGTTAAATGAAATTCCATTGCTGTTTGCATTTCCTGACTCTCTGTTTCCGCTGCAGTACTGGTATAATTACTGTAATATAGCGGGAAGCTCTCGTATTTGTGTTACACACTCAATGTCAAATCTACACTCCTCTCTCTCTCTCTCACCTACAGATTGAATGCTTCTTTTGACATGTTAATGGCTGAATTTGGCGCAGTGATGCGAATGAAAATTGTGCCGTCAATTCATTGTGATTTGACTAAGCTCTACATCGTGACCTAAACGCTCCCTTGACAAGATTTGTCCTCTCGATTATATGTGGGAAAATAATTATTAAAATAAAGTCTTCAGTCAATAGGTGTTGTGCATTCTTACTATGCGTCAAGCATATGAATAACAAATCGGTATGCATGCGTTAACAAACCCACTGAGTATATATTAAGAACTACATGTAGAGAAATATTAATTGGTACAAGTTATAAAATGAAATCTACATATCTCTTATAGTCCAGTTACCTTAGAATCTAAAAAACAAAGAGTTAAGGAGTTAATTAAGAAATTATTCACACCTAGTTAGACATATGGTTAGTCAGTGGCCCACTAGGATCAAAGTTGTAATTTATTGACAGCTGCCAATGGTCACTTGTTACAGAGTGGTACTACTGGTTCATGCAAAAGTTGTTGTTTGACTCCTCTTTTTTATGACCCATGACTATTTTCATCCTGCTGCTATAATAAGAAAATATAGAGTTTTGTTTCTACCGATTTTTAAACGAATTTTAAACCGTCAGTCCTAAACGTTCAAGTCCTACTTCGTGTAATTTTAAAAAAAATGAAAAACTATTGAGACTTTTGAAATTACATTGATAATTTGTAACATACAGGAAACACCAGAGCCTGTTTCCGATAGGTGAAAATATATGGTTTTTTAGGTAAAAAATTACAAAGATCATTGAAAGGACTTGGTCACAGAGATCATTCCAATGGTACCTGTTTATGGCAATAATTTCAAAGTACAGTGAAACTCCTCAAAACCTAACACTCAGGATACCGGAATCCCCTCAAGACCCCTTTTTTTTTTTGTCCCGAAATTTTCCTTTTTTAATATCATCATTTTTTTCCCAGTAAACCGAAACCCCTCAACTCTGAACACTGGAACAATTTTCGATCCCAAATTTCAAATTTTACGCTTAAAAATACCCCATAAAACCGAAACTCAATTGAAACGTGGAAATATATTTTAGCTGCTAAATTCATGACACACGCTGGAACAGATTAATTACGGTTAACAGGTGCTTTAGTAGTCTGGTCGACCAGACAAAGACCCGGAAACTGCCCCAAGGGCAGGCGATGTTAAAACAACACCTGACACACACGCCGACACAGATGGGGCTTTTACAGCATTAATGACCGCAATGGAATTTCAAGGACTTATTCATGTCTTTTGGGATATATGCGATTCATTTACATGTTGTGGAGTATCATTCATAATTCCAATGGACTTATAGTAAAGTTATAAAAGTACTGTATTTCATTCCTCATATGTTTCTTGTAACGTGGACTGTATTTATATGTGGAGCAACTGTATTTATTCCTGTGAAAGGATACAATTTTCAGTAGGAACGTATATATTATTCAGCTAATTCTTCATTAAACGGATGTGTAAAAAATAAATTAAAAAAATAACAGCTTTCTTAAATTGTTGCACTTTTACACACACAGACACTGACGCTTTCGCAACTGCTCTCTCTCTCTCTCTATCGCGCGCGCGCGAGCATATAAGAGCTAAAAAAGAGATTTTTTCACATCTGCAAAAGCCTCAGTAAACCGAAATCTTCTCTAAACCGGAAAAAGAATTGGGCCCCAAGGGTGTTCAGTTTTAAGGAGTTTCACTGTACATTGTTGCAATAATCATGTCAGGAGTAAGGGTATATGTTTACAGAGAGCGTTTCAAAGGTACACGTTTACTTTGATTATTTTTAGGATACAGTTTACAGAAGTCATTTTAAAGGTACGTGATACAGAGATCATTTCAAAGGTGCACATCTACAGAGATCATCTTAAGATTACATCTTTACACGGATCGTACATGTATCAAGGATACAGTTACACAAATCATTCAAGGGTACATGGTTACACTGATCATTTCAACCGTACATGTTTACAGAATTTGTTTTTACAGAGAACATGTTTACACGCATAATTTCAAAATACAGAGATCATTTCAAATATACAACGTTTATGTTCAAATCAATGAGATCATTTGAACGACATATGTTTATATAGATCATTCTAGGGGATACATGTTTACAGGGATCATTTTGGGGGATACATGTTTACAGAGATCATTTTGGGGAATAATATTTACATGGATAATTTTGGGGGATACATGGATCATTTTGGGGGATACATGTTTACAGAGATAATTTCAAAGGTACGTTTACAGAGTTCATGTTAAGGACACAGATAGCATCGCTGACATACAATGTTTGCAGATATAAAGCCAACATAGTTGCTTACAGAGAACATTTGAACGATATATATTTTTAAGGGTATGTGTTTGCAGAGATCATTTCAAAGGTACATGCTTCAAGAGATTTTTTTCTCAAGAATACATGTTTACAGATGTCATTTTTTTTCATTTGTACATATATGCAGAGATCGTATCAGTGCATCAAGATCACATAATTACAGATACTATATCAAATGTACATGTTTACAGAGATCATTTCATGCTTAAAACTGTTTTGAAAGATTAACGGTGTATTTGTTATTTACATTTATCACTTCAAAAGCGACGATGACAACGACAACGATGACTATGATGATTCAGGTGAGTTGTGGCAACGGGTGCTCACTTCGCATGTAGTAATAAGTTATTCTTTACGTAACCATGTTGTAGGTTAAAACTAGTGCACAGAAAGACATGTCGTAAAACAAGCTTTTTAATGCCTTGCAATATATACAAATGTTATATATATATATATATATATATATATATATATATATATATATATATATATATATATATATATAATCAATAATTCTTGATTATAAAATTCAAACTTTTCTTGTTCAAATATGGATCCCAAAAAGTGCAACGCGTCAACTGCAAACTGCATCGGGTTTTCTGACAAATGTGGGTCGACTTCTGTACACGTACATTGTTAGAATATATCTATCTATCTATCAGTGAGGCCTCAGATGGCCGAGTGGTCTAAGGCGCTCGTCTTTACCGATCACTGCCATCTCACCTCTGTCCGCGTGGGTTCGAGTCTTGGGCTCGGCCAATGTGGATATGTGAGAAAGCTTGCTGGGTTATTCCTCCACCAGATATACTGGCCGCCATGTATAGCCTATCAATATATCTATGCATGAAAACAATCCTTCAACTGAGCATATTCATCCCAGAAGATAGTTTAAATACTCATATATCTACCTATATATCGTTAAAACTTTAATTACACGTGTTACCTATAGTGGCAATATTTTAAAATACACACATTTATATAGTTTACTTTTACAGTTTCATCTGATCATCTGATGTTTTAAATCATCGCATATAGCAACCCAAACAAAACCAAAACGTAACACAGGTAAATTGTGTCATTATTTAATGTTGAGGAGTATAGTCTGGTTTTGCTACACAACACAGCTAGATCTACTTGATGGGCGACCTTATTGACTTGTGACATGAGATAAGATACTTGCCATTTGTATCTGCTGCAGCTTGTGCTCTGCGCAGTTTAGGTCAATGTACAAGGAAAGAAATAGTACGCACAAGATGGTGCAGTGCAATCTTATATTACCTCTCTCTTTCTCTCTCTCTCTCTCATTTCTGTATAAGGTTCTGTTTCGCCGCAAAAGCAAGCGAGTAAGAGGGGCCATTTTGACTTTCTTGTCGTCGTTATTATGTTCAGGCTAGTTTGGAACCGACCGGTTGGGCTAAAAAGGCTAGGTAGCGCATAAGTCAAGTAGTTGGAGCTAAATTATATACAATCAGATGGCGTATTGACAATGTGCAAATTGCTATTGTGCGTTCTTTTCAATATTGCGTTTATAGAATGTTGTAAAATATGAATCTGCATATCTAATTATTTTGGGTGAACAATCGTTTTATAAACAGCTTTAGATATATCATCGATTTGCTTATAATTATTTTGTGCATCCATTTCCCTTATAAATAAACTAAGTGTATCTCAGTCAACGGAAAAGGATTTCCTAGAGCACTAAGATAAACACAAAGATATTTATTCATTAAAATGTAACTATTCCGGAAAATCCAAATCAAATGGCCCTTCCGCCGAATATCCAAAAAATAACAGCAACAACAGCAACAAAGGTCTCAGCCTCATGCTTTAGAGTCCGTAGACCTGCGCCATCAAAATTTCTTTGGTCTGCAGTCTGACCGTATTGTCTGCAATACCCTGATTTTTGTTGTTGTAGTTAATTTTATCTTTTTATTTATTTATTTATTTACCTGTCGTTCTACCGCACAGTGACATTGTGAAGGTAATATCGTGCCAAGGCAAGAAGAGTAAAGTGCCTTGCCCAAGGACAAACCATGGATGAGACCTGGGCATATCCACTGGTGGAATTCAAATCCGCAATCTTGTGGTCACGAGTTCAACGCCTTAACAACTGACCCACGGCGGCTCGATAGTTATCTATTTTGTCTTTGCCCTTTATTCATACTCGTATATATATATATATATATATATATATATATATATATATATATATATATATATCATCACTATTTTCTCACATAGAACAAAGAAATAATTATAACGAAGGAAAAGATATATATATATGATGCACTTATTTGTTTGGTAAAATGAAAGAAAGAAAACACTGGTAAATGATACGTGCAGACAGGGCAGAGGACCTTTGTTTAAGTCTGGCGTTGACAATATGCATACCAGCATGTTGATTCACTGAGCCCCTCCCTGACGACTCATGCTCTCATCCTAACCCGTTTCCCGTAAGCTGCAATCCCTACATTCATTACAGTGATTTGTGAATTGTCCCTATTTGTACATTGTTTCAAACTAGGAGTAATGTAAAATATATTGTTAATCATGGCATATAAGAACTACTTTTGTTGCATTATAAAATAACATTAATTAGACAGCAAAGACAACAAATATTGAATGCGCAAATATTAATAAAACAAAAGCAAAAGAAACAAAAAACAAACAACAAAAAAAAACAATTGGGTTTTAATTAGCAAATTATATTATTTAAAAATATTTACACTGATTTTGAATATTTCTTACCTTGTAGTGTAACATTGTCGAGAAATTTTTCGGAACTTGTCGAGGGCGCAGCATCTTTTTTCGATACAAACGCCGTTAAGATCAGCAGAAATCCAGCCAGTCGTGTTGACATCTTGATTTAAACGAGAGCAGATGACAAAATGTAATCACGAACTAGCTCTTGTCGGAGGTATTATCTGGTCACATGGTGCATGTTTTCCCGTCTGACGTTCTTCATTCACTCTGAACTGTCTTATCGTGGCATCTGTCATAACGGACTTGCTGGGCGGCGCATTGAGTCGGAAAGAGGAGGTATAATGTCTTGATCATGCATGTATCACAAGCAAGCCGGCTCTTTTTGAAGGTCAAGAAACCGCCTTTTGACATGTAGAGACATCAAAAGTTAATTATTATTTATTGTTAATCTTTTTTATAACCAACCGTGATTTTATTGTCCTTGTTGGTTATCTTTTATGGGTAAGCTGGTCAAGGATGCACTCGAGGGTATCTTTGGGCGCGAGACATTTCTTGAAACGAGAAAATAACCATCTAACTGTAAAGAAAACTTATTGTAGGAAACGTTCCGGTTGTTCGGTGTCTTTTTTGTAGAGCAGAGGATTCGGGGGTAGTGCAAGCCTGCTCCACCTCTACTCCCCTCCGTCCCCTCTATCCCTTTGATCCGCCTCTGTGTTGTTCTCGAGCTGAGAACTCACACCGCCTCTGAAGCGGAAGAAACAAGAACAAAGATGTCAGAACATGCCGATTGTGACGCGCCATATAAGGTGTTTCCAGATTAACTATTATTATGGCGTTGTGGAACGTGTACACCCAGGAACATCTGAGAACGCGTTTTTTTATTTTTATTTTTTTATTTTTTTATTTTTTTAATTTTTTTTCTCTTGGCGTTTGGGTGAAAATCTCAAAACAGGAAACCCAAAGACGTCTGCAGCTTCTTCAAAGGAGGTAACGCGTACGATCAGAAAGGAAGGTTATCTTGACAAAAAAGTATGAATAAAATATTGCATTAGCACAATGATCGACCTAATAGCTTTAGTTTATCAAATATCTATCTGGCTAATCAACTGACGAAACAACAAATAAATTCTCACTCTATCACTCACGTTCAAGTGCTAACTTGCCTGTTGGTTCGTTGATTGAATACTTGCTAAGTCAATAGCTTGATTGACGTTCTTCTTAAAAGTAATTCGTACAGTAAGCAACTAAATAACGATCGAGTTAATCTACCTGTCTAATAGTTAATTTCTGAAGTTAATGCGTATAAAAGGTATGAGATTTAGGTGTATATGCTGCCTTTACTTGTCGTCTAAATTTATGATTGTACCATGAACGACTGTTGAATCATTGTATTTAAGAAGATTATTTTTCTCGATTTGATTGACAGTTGGACACATTGGTATTACAACTTAGAACAGGTTTGTGGGTGTATATCCTTTTTGTGACAAGTAAATAATGAATGGACTGTTTATTATCACAAAATCGGCACTAATTTTAATTTAGCCTTTTATTAATGATATGAAGGAAAGAAAGCAAGTGTCACAGAATTATGTGTACGAAAATGCCTATAGCAGCGGTGTCAAACTCATTTGCTATGGCGGGCCAGATTTGATATAAATAATAATAAATAATAATACTAATAAATAATGAGTCTGGCGGGCGGTATCCGGCCAGCGGGCGTATGTTTGACACCTCTGGCCTATACAGTATATATGAATGAAAATATAGATGGGTATTGTTGCCGCATACAGCATTATACGGGAGTGTATTAGTTTCAACCTCTGCGATTTAGAAATACAAATTTCTGTTCACTCACTGTTGCAAACACAAAGCGCCGGCAGTGGAGAACCCGTTTTAATTCAAGTTCTCTGGCCGTTGATGTGACCAAGAGCAAAGTACTTATAGCCCAAACTCTCTCAGTATTGTTACAATACAGACGAGTCTTGTCAGAAAGCTATCCACTTTATGGAAGCAATCTTCAGCTGCAGAGGTATGTGAAAATGGAAATGTATTCTTTCTTACTATGCTTTATATGTGATAGAATTGTTTTATATATAATGGATATTTCGCAATTTATTCTACATTTCTAGAAAGTCAGACCTATGTCGCAAAAAGTCATGCTATCTGATAGAATAGAGTCTGTTTCAGGTTTGACATTGCATAGCTGAACACACAAATTGAATTCAATCATATGTGTTATGCATTAAATGTTGAAGAATGTTCGAGGTTTATAATCCAGTGCAATTATTCTTGTCAGAGACACATTCATGTATTAACGTGGTTATTGTAATAATTATTTCGTACAGTTGTTCTTATGAGATCATTTATTGCGTAACGGAGTCAATTCAGGGGCGCACACGCGTATTGTATATATTTGTTTCTTCATTTGAAGGTCTTATGTATTAAACTGCTTAGTCACTGTATCTTTGGCTGTTACTGGGAGTCGTCGAACTCTGTGTGTTTGTGTACTGCGGTCAATAGTGACGTTGGTTCGAAGGACAATACTGGTTTACTAATTGTGAAAGGCAAAAGAATCTGGAATAACGGGTCTGCGGGATACTTGAGGGATCCTTCCGCAGACTGGAAGAAGCAGACCACGGAAGATCGTTCCTTCACCAATTGTCGAGAGATGTGGAATTGGAATCTCGTGTTCATCTCCTAGATGCCACGAGACAAATATTATCATATATTTTGATGGAATATATATATATATATATATATATATATATATATATATATATATATATATATATATATATATATATATATATATATAAGGCATCAGACACAATTATTTTCCTTCTTTGTTTTGTATAACCATTCATTATTTTACATTTGTTACTATAACAGATAGACCTTTGTAGCTTTCTGCACATACTAAGTCACCTCTGAACACAAACTCCTAAACGTTTTTTCACGGAATGACTTGCTCATTTTTGTGTATTAATACGGTAAACAGATTGAATCAAGGGAAGTGACAAAAAAGTGCTTGATTGACATGCAATTGGATGACATTTTACATATCACTGTCTTCATTGCAGAGCAGGCAATTTTAACAATCTATACAGTTTTCTAAACTTTGATGTCTACCCTTTTATTATCAACATATAGTGTAACATTTCAAAACAAGTCATCTGTGCTCAACCTCGAGGGGAACTAATTGTAGTCTGATGGCGTTATGTTTTGAATCTAAAAATCTAGGTCACTATATGTGTGACAATCAGTGCAAGATAGCATCATACTGGTTGATGAACAAGTCATTGATCACAAATCCATATTTTAATAATATTTGTGGATGAACAATACTTTGTTCATGCTTGATGATAATTCCATACATTAATCATATTTGTTGCTAATGCCATACATCATTCATATTTGTTGATAATTCCAGACACGAATCATAAATGCTGATAGATCCATATATCAGTCATATATGCTAATTAATTCCACACATTCATCATATCCGTTGACAAAAGAGATCATTTGTGATTATTTAGTGACGTTATATGTTTTGATCGTATCCATTTAGGAACGATATCATTTTGTTATATCCATTGTTGAACTTTGTATGCAGGCGTAGTTTGTCATATTCGTTCATCATTCATTTGCGTTATGACTAAACATCTTATTCACTTAACTGTGTTACGTGTTTTCATTAGATCCAATCCCACGCGGTTTCATCCTGCTACAATGGTGTCAGAAGTGGGATCGGAATAGGCATTGGTTTATATAGGTCTTGACTCCAGTACTGTTTTCACTTATCTGTTTCAGATTGTGACCCTCCTGGCAAGGGGTAATGCAGGTAGGGTGAGTAAATATCTCGCTTACAGTATTCCTTGGTCTCTTTATTTATCATATATAAATATTGTCTTAATTTTATTGACCTCTAAGAAGGAAGATATGATTGATTTCAGAGGGATACCAATCATTGTACGTTTCATATGGTAGTGTACATCGGATTGGTGATCTTATTAGCAGTATTAATTATGTCGTCACTCAAAGATCTCGTGGAGATGGGCAAGCAGTTTGGTTATGAGGAGTCCTTTAGAACATTTGTTCAAGAGAAGCAGGTCAGAAGGCGAGAAAGGTGATGATTTTTTTGCGTGATAATTTGGGAACGAATAACACAAGTACAGTATACGAGTTTGCGGCGCGTGCGCAGATCGGTCGGGATGTTATTCAATCGATCGGCACTTGTCTTTACCATAGAGGCAAGGGTACCGACAGTTAGTAGTACTGCTAACGGTCAAGACGTTACGGTCTTACGCGACACTAGGTGTACAGGTGTCTAGGTAAAGCGGAATCTCGTTTGGGATGACGACATGCTTGGTTGAAAATCCCCATGTATGTTGTTTGGTCAAACGATTGATCGCGTCCCGTCGCGAGAATATAAATCGAGACGCCTTTCCTGAAGGTAACTGTCGAAGCGCTGTGTATGAACCATCCCATATACAATTTAACAGTTAGAAATGTCGAGGTCTCCAAACTTCCAAATATGTCAGATTTTCGTGTTCCCATTATACAAGTGGTCGAAGCTAGATCACGAGAGTGGCGTGGAAACAACCACTGCGAAAATTGAAAGTTCCGGAATCTGCCACCGATATCTCACGCGATGAATTTATACGGGAGCAATGGCGTGACGCGTTCTTAAACGCGACCGCTAAGAAAATTGTCTCCGGTACAGAAAAACATTGTAAAGCCAGGGGAAGTTCGAAATTCTTACTAAATGATTAATGTTTAGGGAATTTACCACGTCGGATGGTAGAAAATTCTTCCAAATGTTCGTCTCCCAGAATTCAGGCCTTAAGTGCTCAGCGTGTAACACGAATCCAGTATGGCAAGTCACTTAGGCATGGAAACAACCGATAAGGTGTTGGCCGAATTGTATTGACCTGGCGTGAATAGCGACGTAGCACGTTTCTGTCGATCGTGTGACGTTTGCCAGAAGACGCAGTCGAAGGGAAGAATAACGCCAGTGCCTTTAGGCCATATATCTTTAACAGATATACCATTTAAAAGGGTGGCCGTCGATATTGTGGAACCCATATTTCCTATTACAGACTGGAAAAACCGGTATATCATCACTCCAGTGAATTACGCAAATAGATACACAGAAACCAAAGCATTACCAACTACGTGTGGCCGAGGCACTTGTTGACATGTTTATCAGGGTAGCAGTGCCTGCGAAGGTTCTCACAAATTGTGGGGCCGAATTTATTTCAGAACTTATGGTGGAAACTAGTAAGTTCCTATCAATTAAACATTTGAGCACAACACCGTATTACCCATGATACGTAATGGCCTGGTCGAGAAATTTTAACGAGACGTTAAAACAAATACTACGTCGGATATGGACAGAAAGACGGCCAGATTGGGATTGATATTTAAACGTGATTTTTTTTCGCGTATCGCGAGTTATTATACGGTAGAACAAGTCGTGGTCCTATGCGGATTCTGCTGGAACTATGGTCGGGCGATGTCGCGGACGAGAAAGTGAAAACGACCTACCAGTACGTTGTCGACTTGCGCGAGAGATCAGAGAGTGTGTTGGATGCTACACGACAAGCTTGCATAGTCGGGTTGTAAATATGGAAAATATTACAACTGCGGAACGCAAAATAGGAGATTCGACATAGGCGATCGAGTGTTGGTGCTTCTCCCTACTAGCAGGAACAAGCTATTGGTCCAATGAAAAGGGCCTTATCAGGTCATTCAGGTCAAGGGTGATATGGACTACAGAATGGGCATGGATGGTACGTTGAAAATATTTCATGCCAATATTTTAAATCCATACATGGAGAGGTCCCATTAAACGATATAAACTGTGATATTTAACGTAGTATGTACTGCGGTCATCGCAGACGGGTCGGGTGACGAACTTAAAGTAGAGCCCAGTACAGAAATTCCCATAAAGTGCCCTATGGAAGTGGGAAAAGAAGGAGTAGATAAGGTCAACGTGTGCCCAGAGTTACCTTATGGTCAGCGTCCACAAATCACGGAAATTGTATATAGGTGCCCAGACGTGTTTACAAACAGACCAGGTCATACTGTTAATCAAGCATGAAATAAATTTAGGTCCATCAGAGCCAATCATTAATGCACGGGAGACAGTCGATGAGGAGGTAAATAAAATGCTGGACCTGGTGGTGATTGAACTCTCAGAGTTCCTGTATTCGTCCCCCGTGGTATTGGTCAGAAAGAAAGGTGGAGGAGAAAAAAAAAACATTTTTGCAATGACTTTCGTCAATTGAATAAAAACTACTGTCTTCGATGCGGAACCGATGCCAGCTATCGAGGGTTTATTCTCAGATTTGGCATGGGATCAATATATTTCGAAATTAGATCTCACCAAAGGATATTGGCAGGTGCCCATCGCTGCTGATGCCCTCGCGTTAACGGCATTCGCGACTCTTAAATGACTGTATCAGTTTAAAGTCATACCTTTCGGTTTGGTCAACGCGAAAACGTCGTGCTGTCGTCTTATGCGCAAATAGTTAAAAGGCACGGCAAGCTTAGACAGTTTCTTTGACGATATTCTTGTGTGTGCGCATATCTGAGAAGAGCATTTTACGATATTAATCAACTTGTTGGACAAAGACCGCAAGGTCAGTCTCACGGCGAGACCCACCAAGTGTAGTATCGCATATTCTAACTTGAAGTTTCCCGGTATAGCCGGTCTGTTGACAGACTTGACAAGAAAACGGCAACCCAACAAAGTTTCTTGGGATTCATGCAAGGAAAGAGCTTTCAACATTTTTAATGGAAACTTGATCAGTGCACCAATCCTAAAGTTACCAGAGTTAAGTGAATCATTCGTATTAAGAACAGATGCTTCCGACACCGGATTAGGAGCAGTTTTGCTACAGGAGCAAGCAGTGTTAACATTACCCGTCGCTTATGCAAGCAGAAAACTGTTGCCGTGGGAGGAAAGCTGCTCCTTGTCGAAAAGGAGTGTTTGGCAGTAGTGAGTGGAATGGGAAAAGTTCACACATACGTGTTCGGAAAGGAATTTGTCCTTGAAACAGAACACCAGCCCCTCATGTATTTAAACAAAGCCAAAGTTGCCAGTGCAATACTGATACCTTGGGAGTTGACTTTACAGCCAATCGCTTCCAGATCGAGGCAATCAGAGGGTCATGAAATGTAGAGGCCGATTACACGAGTACAGTGTGATTTCAAAAGAATCGCAGAATATCTTCTTTTTTACCATCGTATCCCGGTAATGTAAATAGTAGTTTCAGTTTGTATTTTTGTGCTGACATTCCGTGATGTTCTAAAAGTGTTTCCACATTTATTTAATGTGGGGGTGAAGGGATGGGGGTATTGTCACAGAAGTGTGTGTACGAAAATCTCGATACATTTTATATGAATGAAAATATAGAGGAGTTTCGTTGACGCGTACAGCGTTACATGGGCGTGTGTTAGTTTTAACCTTGGTGACTTAGAAATACACATTTCTGTTCACTTACTGTTGCACGCACAACGCGCCGGCAGTGGGGAACCCGTTTTGCTTAAAGTTCTCTGGCCCTTGATGTGATCACGAGCAAAGTACTTATAGCCCGAACTCTCTCTGTATCGTCAATATGCGGATGAATCTTGTCAGGAAGTTGTCCACTTTATGGAAGGAAGCTTCAGCTGCAGAGGTATGTGACAATAAAAATGTATTCTTTCTTACTATCCCTTCTATGTGATATAATTGTTTCATATATTGGATGTTGCGGAATTTATTCTAAATTTTCTAGAAAGTCAGACCTATGTCACATAACGCCATGCTATCAGATAGAGTAGAGTCTGTTTCAGGGTAGTCATTTTATAGCTAAACATTCAAACTTAATTCAATTATATGCCTACTTTATATGCTGTAGGCATTAAATGATGAGGAACGTTCAAGTCAGTGATCAATAATTATATGTAAAATGGTTCATGTTTATGTGATATCAGCTTCTGCCACAATGTTATACTGTTACAATCAATGTCCCAGCCAAAATAAACAATAAAAAGGAATGCATTTTATGTTAGACACGCTTCATGTTCTTGTTTTTTCTAGATCCAAGTTGATAATGCGCATGTAAGGCTACATTTAATTCCTTTGACACTTAATTATTTTCACACATCTCATTCTCTGACAGTTACATGTGCTTAGTAAACAGGCACAGTGGACTGTTCTATAGATTCTTCATCTCCATCCTCTCATTAGGTACCATTAAACTGTGTTAATAAATAAAATCTTGTAAGCTATATAAACAGATATTTGATGCTATTGTATCACACCATAATCATCACAGAATGTAACTGCTTGAATCTGATAATGAAAGACCAGTGTAAATGACCCCTAGGAACAACATCAATTTGAATGATGTATTCATGTATTTTCAGTAAAAGCCCCCACTCTAACTTGAAGGGAAAGAATACTGAAAATGAGACTGTGAGAAGTGAGTAGGAATATCAAATATTGAAAATGAGGTTGTGAGAAGTGAGTAGGAATGATAGATATTGAAAATGAGACTGTGAGAAATGAGTAGGAATGCAAAATATTGAAAATGAGACTGTGAGAAATGAGCAAGAATACCAAATATTGAAAATGAGGCTGTGAGAAGTGAGTAGGAATACCAAATATTGAAACTGAGGCTGTGAGAAGTGAGTAGGAATACCAAATATTGAAAATAAGGCTGTGAGAAGTGAGTAGGAATACCAAATATTGAAACTGAGGCTGTGAGAAGTGAGTAGGAATACCAAATATTGAAAATGAGGCTGTGAGAAGTGAGTAGGAATACCAAATATTGAAACTGAGGCTGTGAGAAGTGAGTAGGAATACCAAATATTGAAAATGAGGCTGTGAGAAGTGAGTAGGAATACCAAATATTGAAAATGAGGCTGTGAGAAGTGAGTAGGAATACCAAATATTGAAAATGAGGCTGTGAGAAATGAGTAGGAATACCAAATATTGAAACTGAGGCTGTGAGAAGTGAGTAGGAATACCAAATATTGAAAATGAGGCTGTGAGAAGTGAGTAGGAATACCAAATATTGAAAATGAGGCTGTGAGAAGTGAGTAGGAATACCAAATATTGAAAAAGAGGCTGTGAGAAGTGAGTAGGAATATCAAATATTGAAAATGAGGCTGTGAGTAGCAATACCAAATATTGAAAAAGAGGCCGTGGGAAGTGAGTAGGAATATCAAATATTGAAAATGAGGCCGTGGGAAGTGAGTAGGAATACCAAATATTGAAAATGAGGCCGTGAGAAGTGAGTAGGAATATCAAATATTGAAAATGAGGCTGTGAGAAGTGAGTAGAAATGCCAACTATTGAAAATGAGACTGTGAGAAGTGAGTAGGAATGCCAAATATCTCACATAGATTCACACTAAGGCAATTCAAATTATGCCCAGATGTTATTATATAAAATTTGCATTTCTTTTTAATTCAATAAAAATGTTAAAATATTAAATTAATGTTTTTAAAATATCAAACTATAACATATTTTTAATTTTTAGTGACACATACAACAAGTGTGAAAGTTTTCAATTTTGTGGCTTCAGTAACATGCTAAGAATCAGACATTTAAGAGCCATGTATCTTTCTTTAAGAACTCCAGTAGACACGCCCCAGACAACGCTTATTTTCCTTCTTTGTTATGTATAACCATTCATTATTTTACATTTATTACTATAGCCGATAGACATTTGTAACTTGATGCACACGCTAAGTCACCTTAATACATGAAATCCTAAAAGTTTCGTCATGGGTTCAGCAGAACCATTTGTGTATTAATACGGTAGATAGAATGACTCAAGGGAGTAACAAACAAATGCTTGACTGACATACAATTGGGTGACATTTTACATATCAATGTCTTCATTGCCGGTCAGCCAATTATAACAATCTATACAGTTTTCTAAACTTTCACGTCTACCCTTTTATTATCAACATAGCTTGTAACATTTAAAATCAAGTCAGCTATGAAACACACAATTGAACATGGTATCATTTTTTCGGAATATCTTCCTGATTTTGATCAACCTCGAGGGGCAATAATTATAGTCTGATATCATTATGTTTTGAACCTAAACGTCAATGTCGCTGTATGTGTGACAATCAAGCTAAGGCAGCATCATATTTGTTGATGATCAAGAAGACATTGATCATTGATCCATACATTAATCATATTGTTGATGAACAATAGATTGATCATACTTGATGATAATTTCATATATCAATCATATTTGTTGATGATCAAGAGGACAGTGATCATTGATCCATACATTAATCATATTGTTGATGAACAATACATTGATCATACTTGATGATAATTTCATATATCAATCATACTTGTTGATGATCAAGAGGACATTGATCATTGATCCATACATTAATCATATTGTTGATGAAAACTACATTGATCATACTTGATGATAATTTCATATATCAATCATACTTGTTGATGATCAAGAAGACATTGATCATTGATCCATATATTAATCATATTGTTGATGAACAATACATTGATCATACTTGATGATAATTTCATATATCAATCATATTTGTTGATAATTCCATATATCAATCATATTTGTTGATAATTCCTTATATCGATCATATTTGTTGATAATTCCAAATATCAATCATATTTGCTGATAATTCCATATATCGATCATATATATTTGTTGATTAGTTCCATACAGTGATCATATCTGTTGGCATAAGAGATCATTTGTTAACGTTACATGCTTTGATCGTATCCATTTAGGAACGATATCATTTGGTTATAACCATTGTTGAACTTTGTGCGGATGAGTAGATTGTCTGATTCATTTTTCATTCATTTGCAATTTAAATAAACATCTCATTCACGTAATTGTATCAACTGTGTTCGCTAGATCCAATCCCACGCGTTCTCATCCAGTTACAATGGTATCAGAAGCCGGATCGGATTAGGCGTAGCGCCGACATTGGTTTACACAGGTCTTGACTCCAATACTGTTTTTCACTGATCTGTTTCTTGTTAATTCATACCTTCCTGACAAGGGGTAATGCAGGTAGGGTGGGTAAATATTTCTTTTACAACTGTCCTTGGTCGCTTTGGTCGTCATTAAAAATTATCTAAACTGTACGATAAAATTATTTATTCGTATCGAGCAACTTATATTAATGTTATCAAGCATTCTCCTGTAGTATCCAGGGACAGAACTTTCCGCTCTGTTTGGTGTATGTTTGTAATTCTGTATAATAACCTCTATATACCTTTATTTCTGTCGTAGGAATCTGGAGTGACTGTGTATTTAGATGAAAATTAATATAACCTATAGCAGTGACTTTGTAGCATAATATCTTGGTGATGTGTGCATGGTCGAGATGGCATCAGTGTCGGTACATACAGGCAAGGCGACGGGTGCCGTTAGCCGCGGACCTGGGTTCGAATCTCCGTAGAGTACGAATTACAAAGTCTCTAACCTATATGATAATATTATTTATTCGTAATTTTAAAAAATTATGTTAATGTTATCAAGTTTCCTGTAGGATCCAGAGACAGTACTGTTTGGTGTATATTTGTAATTCTCTCTCTCTCTCTCTTTCTCTTTTTCTCTCTAAATATATATATATATATATATATATATATATATATATATATATATATATATATATATATATATATATATATATATATATATATATATATATATTGTTGATCTTTGAGAAGGAAGATGGGATTGGTTTGCGAGTAAATCCTAAGATTGTAGTTTCACATGGTAGTGCACTTGGGAATGGTGATCGTAATTTAAAACTCTTGTGGAGATGGGAAACCAGTTTGGTTATGAGGGGAGTCCCTTAGAAATTTCTTTAAGAGAACAGACTTGGGAGAGGGAACACAGATTAAAACAGAGGGATATAAAAGGCAAAAGTTAAAGATAGAATGGCAGTCAGAAAGGAGAAGGAGAAGATAGAATTAGAGAAGCAGACGGTTAAGGAAGATAGAATTTTAAAAAAAGCCAGCAGAGAAGGAAAGAATAGGATGAGACAGGGATGCATAAAAGGAGAGAACAGAGCAGCTAAGAGAATTAGGAGGAAAGTTAGAGAGGGAGAAACAAGCAAAGCTGGAATCAATAGACCCCTAATGGTCTGTATCAATTTAAAGTCACGCCTTTCGGTTTGGTCAATATATGCACGTCGTGCTGTCGTCTTATGCGCAAATTGTTGAAAGGCACGGAAAACACAGTTTCGTTGACGATATTCTTGTGTATACGCATACCTGGAAAGAGCATATTACGGTATTAATCAACTTGTTCGACAAGACCAATCTCACGGCGAGACCCACCAAAAAAAGTGTAGTATCGCATATTCTAACTTGGAATACAGACCATCTAGTAAGTGGGCCAGAGCAGTTAAAACCCCATCCTGACAAAATTTAAGAATTCCTAGCATGGCAAGTGGGGATATAGACAAGTGAATAGGTCCAGTGGGGGAAAATCGGTGTTATGCAGGAATAGAGTAATATACCGTGATTTGTGGCATTTTGAATACGCAGGACTACAAACGGTGAAATATTCGAGGCCTGGTGAACTACACAAGCTGACCTGAGCGGAAGGAACATACATGCAACATAATTCAGATCTAATGTGTAATTAAACTGTATGTGTAGTTCACGTAGTCGGTGAGCAATATAGCGACATATACTAGAACTGCCGTTGAATTGTTTTATTTCTGACAACTCTGTACTTTTTGACAACTCTATACACCTCTCTCTCTCTCTCTCTCTCTCTCTCTCTCTCTCTCTCTCTCTCTCTCTCTCTCTCTCTCTCTCTCTCTCTCTCTCTGTGACATCTTTAGGTCTGGGTTAAAATGGAGTTATCTGTCTTGATGTTGCACGATTATAATCGATACTGATGTAAGAGATAGATTTTTTATAATCTTGTATAATCTTGAAAGTGTGAAAACTCTCTCTCTCTCTCTCTCTCTCTCTCTCTCTCTCTCTCTCTCTCTCTCTCTCTCTCTCTCTCTCTCTCTCTCTCTCAATTCCAGGCAATCTAGGAATCCTCTTTACTCCAGTATAGTATACCTCTCTCAGTTCATACGTATATATTTATGCTTAGGTATAACATTAAAACATTAGAAAGAATTTAGTGTGGTAATCTAGTGCTTCGTGTATACATGATTAGTATTTGTATACGCGGTTATTACACTGTATACATGATTAGTATTTGTATACGCGGTTATTACACTGTATACATTATTAGTATTTGTATACGCAGTTATTACACTGAATCGTTTTTCTGCATAAATTATACTTTGTTAGGTCAAACGCTAGCATTTACCTATTATTTCCCCACGAGATTTGTTATGCTATGAAGGAAGATGGATAGGTAATCTGGATCCGTCTTTTCTACAATAATGCCCAAAACTGTATATTAAACAACGGTTATTTATCAGAACGTTCCCCCTAAGAATGCGGTGTAAGACAAGGCTGCCCGTTAACTCCTTATTTATTTATAATAACAAAAGAACTGTTTTTTTACGCTGTTAGAAAACACACTGCTATCAAAGGATATTACTTATCCGAAAATGAAGGTAAGCAAGCATTATTCACTGATGATGCTACTATAATTATCGATGGTTCAGAAAAAAGCTTCGTTTTAACTGTTAACCTATTTGATGATTTTATGCAACTTTCAGGTCATTCATTCAATTATTTAAAAACAATGTATTGTGCTAACAATAGGAGCACTCAGAAAAAATGTCAATTTGGTATACTAGCCTATTAAATCCTTCAAGTGGACTTCCGAACGTGTTAAAACATTGGGAATTGAGTTCCTCACCTCGACAATAAACTGAAAGACTTTTATATATGCCTTGAAAAATGGAAGTTACGGAAACTTTCATTGATCGGAAACACAGTAGTAGTTAAAAATGTTGCACTCCAAAAACTAATATTCCCTCTAATGGTCTGACGAAATTCTTCCCTTAAAATTATGAAAGAAGTAAAATAATAAATCTCCCAATTTGTATGGGGATCTAAGTCGAATAAAGTAACAAGGAAGCTTATAATGAAGAAATTTAATGAAGGAGGGGGGGGGTGCATTAAAAGTAAGCTGGGTACAAAAGATTGTTGAACCAAGATAATGGTAAAATATGGAAAACTTCCACATTAGAAACAATCAAGAAATTATTTAATAGATCAACTTATGAAAAGTAAAAGATGATGTAATTTTGTATATAGCTATAAAGTTGACCAAATAAAAGCAGAAATAACTCCTCAGAAAGCTTGGATAAATATGTTTCAAAACCACAACTTTAATTGGGAACCAATACACGATACTCCAATCAAATGCACCATGGATACTAAATTGAGAACATTTCAATATTAATTTATTATGCGTATTATAGCAACCAATAATTTTTTTAAATGTAAAATCATTGACTCTTCGATGTATGATTTTTGCGAAATGAATGAAGTATGCTTCATTTATTTTGGGATTATATTCATGTACAATATTGTCACGGAAAAACTCAATGATTATCCTGATTAAACACAGATGGAATTCAACATGAATATATATAATGTCTTTTTAGGACTCAGTTGGAATAATAAGGAGTTAATATATTGAATATTAATATCTGCTTAGCAATTCATCTATGCATCCGTTTACTTTCAAACCAAACAATTGCATTCTCATATATTTACTATTTTACAGTGTGTGTGTATGTGTGTGTGTGTGCCTGTGTGTGAAAGCATCCATATATAATCATGTTTCAGGCTACGTAAATAAAGCTTACACCAGAACAGAGAGAGATAGGGAGGATGGGAGTGTTCATTTAGGAGTTTTACTGTAAATTTGATCTTCATTTAGTCAAAAGATATCTCTCTAGGTAGTTTGGAACCCGCTGCAAGCCCAGAGGTAAACTGTATCTTAAACTTTCACAAATCGGAACGTGCAAGCGGTAAAAACGGGCTAGGGTAATCCCCTTACTTGCTTAGACTTCCTGGTTCGAAGAACGCTATAGTTAAAGAATGGGTATGATACAACAACATGTGTACACACACAAAGCCAGTTTGTTTGCACACAAAGATCTCTGACGGCTAGAATATTGAATTTATGTACGGTTTAGCCAATACATAATCACAGTCGCAAAATGTCACCTATATTGAGACAAGTTTTAATGATCTGTATTGTTGTAATTCATTTATGCTTATATTCTTATGGATATATTGTGTGTAGAGAGAGAAAAGAAGATGTATCTTCGACAACTTTATGGATGGAGACTTTGCAATCGAAAGAAATGTTGAAGAAATTATCATGGAATAAACTTCATTGTAAGTATGTTAGTTGTATCAGAAAATAAACATCTATGCAAGAATGTTATTAACCTTTACTGTTAATGAGCTTACAATTGTTTCAAAATTTCGGTTCAGTCTTATAGTTCTGGAGTTTACATAAACAATGTTAAGCAAGGGAAATGTTTCAAGTTTGTTGATAAAAGCCTTATAATCTTTCTGAACACGAAATACGAATCTCTCTCTCTCTCTCTTTCTCTCTCTCTCTCTCTCTCTGTCTCTCTCTCTCTCTCTCTCTCTCTCTCTCTCTCTCTCTCTCTGCGTTTGTGTCTGTATGCTTCCATAGATTTCCACGCATGTTCGCGCCCCCACTCCGTCTAGCAGTCCGTGTGGCGTGTTAGTCTGTCTACCGCTTGTCTCTGTTTCTTTGTCTGTCTGTCACTGTTTCCTTATCATGAATATTCGGACGCTTCGGTGTCAAAATATTATTCTCACGCTTCTTGCTGGTGCAGTCTTTTACATTTTTTTTATACCTGTAGCGGGTTAGGGTGCTAATGACTACAAATGCAGAGGGTTTGGCTCATTATCCTTTTATTTTCCATCTTGCAGATCAACCCCAAAGGGAACTAGGAAGTCATGAAATAAACGCCAGGTTGATCCTGGAAATAAAATGCAAAGTTACTGCAATCACAGTATAACCCATAAGTTACAGGAAAGCATTGTCACTATATGTAAATCATAAAGTAGCCATATATGAAACTGGGGAAAGAGGAATTGTAAGGATAAAATAGGGATAAAGGGAGGGAGACAACTCCATGTGGGATATATAAAAGTTGCTATTATTATTGCTCAAATGACATATGTCTCATGATAAATTAAGTACCGTCTTTGCTGTTACTAATATTCAATCTAACAAGAATTACAGAAATCATTGGCATTCACGTTATTTGGTAAATTATTGAAAGAAAAGATAATTTTCGAATCAAGTAGTCGTGACATTCAATACTTGAATTATACGAAATAAAATCAGTATAATTATGATCAGTAAAAAGAAATAGTTGTACCAATTTGTGGAATTGGGGCCAACTCACGTATAATGCTGTCAGACATGATTGCACTCCTCCAATTGCTGATTGTGACCTATATACAACTTATTTCAAATTAAGTATCTTAAATATTATATATGGGGAAAGATGTTGACATAATTAGCTATACATGTACTTTATCTCTGATCTGAGACTTAACTGCAGAGTACTTTATTCAGGATTTGATGTATAAAAGGTCTCAGAAATAAAAATGCCAGGGAATTAGAGAGATATATTTTCCATTTTAACTTATAACCATTAAATGAAAGCAAAATCTATAAAACTGGATTTGAGATACATGTGTATGATAAATCTTGGTGACTGAGACTACATCATATGGAAGTTTTACGCCAAAATTATCTGAACAATAAACAAAATAATAATATAAATCATAATAATAAAAACATATACAATCTTGAAAATATTGATTTGTGGCATTAAATGAAACAAATTTAATCAATTCACCATAAATGTTACTGAACTGTGACATTAAATGAAACAAATATAATCAATGCAGCATAAATATCACTGACCTGTGACATTAAATGAAACAAATATAATCAATGCAGCATAAATATCACTGACCTGTGACATTAAATGAAACAAATATAATCAATGCAGCATAAATATCACTGACCTGTGACATTAAATGAAACAAATATAATCAATGCAGCATAAATATTACTGACCTGTGACATTAAATGAAACAAATATAATCAATTCACCATAAATATTACTGACCTGTGACATTAAATGAATCAAATATAATCAATTCAGCATAAATATCACTGACCTGTGACATTAAATGAAACAAATATAATCAATGCAGCATAAATATCACTGACCTGTGACATTAAATAGAACAAATATAATCAATGCAGCATAAATATCACATACCCGGGTTTGCTCTAAATGCAGTTCCTAAAGCATGAAACGGGGATCTTGGGTAGGAATGGAAGAGTTAAAACTCGTATCCAAAACATGTCAGAAGAATGAATAATTTCCCTCCAAAATTCAGATTAATGCAAACAATTAATCAAATCAATAAATCGGATGTTATACCTTTTTTCTGGGTGACTGAACGTTTACTGACCTGGAGATATCAGGGATTAAGTCATTGGTCAGAGAACAGTTCACGTAATATGATAGGGAATCAAAAGGGCTCCCCATATGGTATTCTGAAAAGGCCTTAGAAATAACAACTAAAGTATCATATTCATATATACATTTTGCTTACACAAGTCATATATGTAAATCTCTTGTTTGAAAGTTTGCTAATCTGAAGACATATTTTTATAACTAAGATTTTATCATCGTTCCAGTGTTGAACATAGCAGCAGGTAGGACCTTAAATACCCTGTTTGCAAGCGATGTGGACTTTTTAAGGAGGCGCCTGAACTTGACGTATCAATGCGTCGACGAACATAATAGATCTGAAATTGAGACCAAATGTAACGCCATCATTGCAGAACAATATCCGCAATGTCACGGACACAACCAGTGCTTAAACATTCTGCACGGAATGGACATATGTCGTATGGCACGATATAGAGAAGGTAATTACTGTTATTTTTGTATGACTATCTATCGTTTGTTTCTTATTTAAAGGCACATTAGCACATGCAAGGTTGCATCAAGCGGAGGCAATTTTTGGAGTAAAGTGTCTTGCCCTGGTGCACACAAGAGCGGCCAATCCTGCCTGGCCTGGACGGGATTCGAACCCGCACACATTTTTGTCGTGAGTTCGGCAGGCTAGCAACTGGCAACCGCTGCTATGGAAGAAAAGAAGATGATAAGTGGTACGATTCTTAAATCTGAAATGTTGATCTCAATGTGTAGGTAAACAATGTTGAATTAACCAAGACATGTCAACAGATGAAGGATGCACGAGCTACAACCAATAGTGCACAATAAACTGATACTGAACTAACAAATACAGAAAGTACATAAGGACGAACGTTCGGTTTGGTGTTTTTAGCAACACATGTAGGTTATTTACTGCCTCGGCAATTAGATACATACAGGTGAACAGGCAAGATAGCACTTTGAGCCGTTATTACGGATAAAATCAAATCATTTCTACCGGAATGTTAAGCAAATAATTGATAAACCTCAAGAACAACAACAACAACAAAAAGCATTCTATAAATATAGCACCTTCTCATTTACATGTAAAGCAGTTACAACGAATTCGATATTTCTTGATTTATGTATTCGCTTGACGCATCACAGATTCCCGGGAGTATATTGCGAAACAGCTTCGGAGTAAGCCGCACTTAAATTATCAAGTAACCCAGCTATTATTTAAGGCCTATCAACTAGGAAGTGAAATACTAACTACATGAATGATAGATCGTATGTATCCATTTAGAAAAGCGCCAAAATGTAGGATTGAGTAGTGGTTGATATAATGGAGAGTTTGAGTGTGGGGATTACAAACTACATCAAAAATGTAATAAAATGTAGACGTCCGTCCCCCACCTGGCTTGTAACTGAAAGTTCTACGATGTGAAAGAAAAAAGAAATCCACACGTACCCGTATCTTCCCTAGTTTTGTATAGTGCGATGGTGGTGGTGATAGGGTGGGATAGTATTTAATATCCGTTGACTGGTGTATTTTAACTTCACATTCCTATTACGTCAAGATTCAATTCTGACTGGTGTATTTTGACTTCACATTCCTATATACGTCAAGAGTCAGGGCAGAGAAAACTGTCATGTGACATTTTTTAGTTATTGTTCAGTTCAAATCATGAACTATATGATCAAATTTGATCTCCAAATTTTTATCCCCTTCTTACAGCACAATAAAACATTCATAGATATGAGTTTGATTTACCCGATTAAAGCTCCGGCACATTTTTACAGAAGAAATTGCAAAAAGTCTTCAGGTACTTGCTTGCACCTTGTCCAAAAAGAATACCATAATATACACACACACACACAGTAAATAAAAAAAATTCTAGCACAAATGGAAATCTGTGAAGAAAAACGAATGCACATCCTCTCACAACAAATTAATTGATCCGTCAAAACTAAGTCTTTACGACATGTAGACGACCATGCATACCGGTTCATCTTTAGGACATGTATACGACCATGCATACCGGTTCATTTTTAGGAC
This sequence comes from Margaritifera margaritifera, assembly GCA_029931535.1. Classification (NCBI taxonomy): domain Eukaryota; kingdom Metazoa; phylum Mollusca; class Bivalvia; order Unionida; family Margaritiferidae; genus Margaritifera; species Margaritifera margaritifera. Next base: position 324,167 of record JAQPZY010001318.1, read on the forward strand.
ATGTATACGACCATGCATACGAGTTCATCTTTAGGACATGTAGACGACCATGCATACCGGTTCATCTTTAGGACATGTAGACGACCATGCATACCGGTTCATTTGTCATTATACACAATACTTTTAATCTGATAAATAGTTTAGGTACTAAATTCTCAAACATACGAATGCACTAAAGTCTTAGAAACGAATTCCTCTTCATGCGCATCCCAGTATTCTCTCTCTCTCTCTCTCTCTCTCTCTCTCTCTCTCTCTCTCTCTCTCTCTCTCTCTCTCTCTCTCTCGTGTGTGTGTGTGTGTGTGTGTGTGTGTGTGTGTGTGTGTGTGTGTGTGTGTGTGTAAGATAATATATTTTACACTATCGTTTATGCTGCAATAACATTTGGTATATGAATTGGGGCGGCGGTAGCCCATTTGGCAGACGTCGGACTCGTAATCCAAGGGTCGCGGATTCGATACCCACTCCGGCCAGCTCAAGTCGGCTGCCTCAGAGCGTCTTTGGGAAAAGACACTTAGCTCCCACTTCCTAGGCATGAAATAGCCAATAATGTGTTCAAATTTCCGTGCAAACAATTATAAAAAGTCAGTTGATATGTGTACACACATGTGTACGTAGGATCACGATACCTCTATACGAAATTGTAGGTTACTATAACCTGTTTTTCATGTTCAAATAAACCTATTGATTTTTATTACATACCCTCTTTTACCCTTTCTAAATATTTTTACCTTTACATTGTGAATGAAATTCCAAACGTATCTGGATTTCTACAAAAGAATTTGGTTCGTCTAAGAATATCGACGCGCGGACGTCGTGTAAAACACCCAAATAGTTCCAATTTCGGCTTGTGATAGGCAAATATGGATCGAACATTTGTATCGAATGCCAGATGAACGATGTAAGATTAAAGAGGTATGTACTAATAAGGGAGATAACTTGATGTAGTTTTGACGTGCATCTAACACATCAGTATAGTATTCCACAGATTACGGGCATTCATGACATACCCATTTAGTCTTACATATTTGATCTGGCATTCGATACAGATGTTCAGTCCGTATTTCCGAATTACGCATCTAGATCAGAACTACTTGTATGTCATTTCTGACGTCCGCGCGTCGATATTTTACACGCAGTGAATCGAACTTTATAAATCCCATTTCGTTTTAAATTTCATTCATAGTGTACATCTAAAATATTTTAAAAAGCGGAAAGAGGGGATATCTAATACACGCAAACTGCATACATTGTTTCGTTCTGAGTCGGGGGAAAGAACTCGTTTGATACGGCTTATAAGTACGTCTCAGCATAATGGCCTAGACGTGTCCATACGTCCTATCAAGCTCGTTCTTTCTGCCGACTTAGAACAAAACAAGTATATATGTTTGTGCATTTCTAACACAGATCAATGGAGTCATATGAGAGTACAGCCTTATAAGTGATATCACCTTATGCCAGGGATTGTTACAAGCTACGTTATAATGGGGTATTTCGTGTACAGCCCCCCCCCCCTCCAAAAAAAAAGTAAAAACAAAAAAACAAACATTAGGTACTAAATGACTTAAAACCACATTATTACTGATTTTTATCATCCAAGAACTGAAAGGAAACGAAATAATTTAAGTAGTAATGATGGAACGTAATTAAGCCAATTAAGGTATCGATGACTCCATGTAAGGTAACACAGTATAGCGAGGGACTTTATAATGGAACACCACTCTACTTTCTACCATCTCTCCGTGTAGGCGAGCTTGGCGGAAATCGGCCAGGTGCATTTTATTTGACATTTTAAGATCACATCAAAAGACTCTTTTCGTATCAAGTCTACGCATGAGGAAGTTGAAGATAACAAGCACTTATTTCATGCAAAAGTGAGAATTTGTGCCCTAGTTTCTTATTGTGCATAAGTCGCATGAGTCCTAAATCAAATCATTTTTCTTTTTCTTTTTCTCTGCCTGTCTTCCTTTTCGAAAATTAAAGGAACAAACAAGACTACGGGCAAAATAAGGTAACGATTTAATTCGTCCCTTTATGTCCCGAGCTTTGCCTTTTCGAAAGAAAGGAAGAGAGTGAAGACCATGCATGACCATTACAGTACATACCATTTTAAGCCAATTTCATTTCGCTTTAAGGAATTGTACCCTTTAATTTTTCATTCCTGCACAAAATTCAAAATATTAATTGAGTGTTTCGTTTACCTAATATAATAGAAATCCACGAAAGAGGACATTAGAGATTCTGTATTGAATGCATAACAAAGATTTTCATTGGTAATGGTTTCAATTTAAAACCTTTCACTAATTTGTTCCAAGATGAACATTTCTTTTGTTCTTAATGTATATTGTCTCTTTATTTCAGAATGCAAAGAAGGTCACACGGGTTTAGATTCTCGTAAAATGGACGATTTTAGGAAACTCTTGCTGGTTTTAGTGACGTTTTTTAAGTCCATATACCATCAAGATGGACTCATAGCTAAGGTAAGAATATTTGCAAATGCAAACCTAAGAAAACAGCAGTAAAGACTCCGTGGACACATCCCGACCCCGCTGTCATATCATCTTGAACACATTCCCTATAATCCATATTTCTTTATATTTAAGGAGTGGTAACGCCATGCATATTATTGCTTGAATCTATGCAAAGTAAAAAAATTACCATGAAGTGTACGTATGCATATATTATATATTTCTCTAAACATCCAAGGGTTGTTGTTCGTGCCGAGACACTTTCTAATACAAACGGCATGTAAATATTTTCCCACATTGTTAAGTTTCGCATACATCATTATCTTATTTATCCTTTAAGTGTTTCTATTTAATATTTGGACAAAAAATTTGTTTTCCATACGTTTGAGAGTACATGTTGTGTTGTCGTTAATTTCTTTCGTCCTCGTTGGAGCACCGCAATCCTTGTTCGCGCAGGAACTATGGGTTTGTTCAAAGAGTTTTGTAGATGCGAACCTAAGCTCATACCTCTGACCACGTTAAAATAATTTTCCTAGATTCGGAAAATAAAAGATGACCGACCCTCTTCTACCGGACAAAAAGAATCCAGTCCTTTTATTCAAATATGTTTTAATGTCAATGCCAGTGATGAAATAATCTTTTTCTCTCTCTCTCTCTCTCTCTCTCTCTCTCTCTCTCTCTCTCTCTCTCTCTCTCTCTCTCTGCGTCTACTTTCCTACCTACCTACCTATTTATCTATACACGCGGTATCTATATTGTGTCTTCCTCCTCCTCCACCTCTTCCTTCTCCTCATCATTCGTCTTCTTCGTATTCGTATTCTTCTTCTATGCGAGTTTGGTTCTTCATATAAGATCACCTGCAAAACAGTAGATATGTATGGACAGTTCTGAAACAATTTTCAGGTTAAAAACAGTTTAAACATCCTCGTGCTCCTATACGAGAACATCTCTAGAACACTTGTAAATATATAAATCGTAACCAATCAGTCTAGGGTATGAGGGTGTAAAGGGAACATCTCTAGAAAACTGGCAAATTTCCCAATCATCACAACTTGTACGTGGCCTTACTTTAGATACTGAAGTGGGTTTCAATTTATATATAAATGTATTCAGCGAAATCAAGATTCGAACTGCCAACTTATTAATCTGAAATACAACGTTAATACCAATTGATCTCCAGAACTAAGTTAATAACAATGTTATTGCTACTCTATATTAGCATACATAGCGACGCCTTCAGCGATGTATGAACTTGGCATTTCATTCTTGCGTTTCTGTAACTCTGTGATGTAGTATCTGCACTTTAAAGCCTTATTTGTTGTTAGTAGGACAATTTACTTAATTAACTTTACTGCCCTTGGGGACAGAAACTTTAGGTACTGAGGTTGGCGTTTTGCAAAAATGTATGACAAATAGTTAATCACAGTTTATATAACTATCTAAACTATTTAAACAAATACAAATTATATACAAATTATATACAAATTAAATACACATTATATACAAATTATATACAAATTAAATGCAAATTATATACAAATTATATAATCTCTGTGAAAGAGAATGGAGACTTTGGTACCTGATGCGCCAACAGGGTTTGAAAAAGAGTTAATTCTCCTACGCTTAAATAGCGTAGTATATGCATATTAGAATGACCTTACTGGATAGGTTGCACGAAGCAAAGTACGTCATATACACAAATTTGGACAAGATTGCAGTTGCTTCAGTTGCAATCAAAGCAACATCTTACACAATACAATTCGGAAAAGAAGTTAATTCTTTCATTGGTAAAATGCAAAACAAATTACAATGCATTACGGACTTTTTGCAAGACACTAAACATTGCACTTGTTGTGGAAAAAAATTTCAGAAGCAAAACGGCATTGGGTAAGTATGAGGTTGGATGCCTGGGGAACTATTTTTCTGTGTACCAACCCGATCACAAATTAAATATTCTTCGGTAAACTCACATATTGACACAGGCAATAAGTTTCAACCGCTTTTCAACAGAGATTTAAAACGGTGTTCCTAATATGTAACCCAGTAGTTGTTCCAGTAACATGTCATACAAAACTGTTACAGCGGGATCAAACAAGGCGTTGTAACTGAAATGTTTACAGTTTTTTTATGTCTGAGACATTTAAATACACAAAACGTGCAAAAAACTCAGACAAAGCATGACCTGTAACATTGCAGGAATGTCATAGCTGTTGTTATGTTGTACAGTTAGTTTGTTGTGCACGGTATCTGACGTTGGTCTTTGTCGTTTCGTTTCATGATGTACAGTTGGCCTTGGTGATGACTTTAATTTGAAAATGATTTAGCTAATACCAACAAGCAACATAAAGTTTTATACAGACAGTATTCTAAACAATACCTTTCCCTCATTTTTTGTTTTTAAGTTCGTCAACGTAAGTGAGGTCTTTATTTGAAAGAAGGTCGTCTTCTACTTGCTCTAACATGTCGTCTTCCATTGTTCCGGATCCTCATCAATTTGTTCTAAATCTTTTTCGATTATCCGCAAACTAAACAATCTTTTACAACTTAATTCTTTGCCCCAAAGTTTTTGAAACAAACTATCTAAATGTACTCTCTAAAGTTTAAATTTGTTAAAAGGTAGATTGTATATCTCTTCTGTTGTATTTCTATTTAGTTACTTTGCTCAGGTTTTCGTCTCCAATGTTTCCAATTCATGCTGTTGCACTTTATTTAGGCTGCAGGATTTGTGTTTAAAGACATAGATTTTAATATTGTTGTAAATAAAGACAATGATTTAATTCATTGTGAAATATTTTCTGGATCTTGCGATGTAAATGCTTAAATTAGTAGTCGACTACATTTTGTATTGGATACGGAAATTTATGTTTCCTAGTTCTCTTATAACAAATAGCAGTAAATGTTTTACTGAATGCGTAATTTATCGATTTTCTGTTGGAGTCTGCATTACCTTGGAACACAGTCAGTACTTTCGGGATGTTCATTGACTTTCTGTTGGGCCGTATATTGTAGTCTGACTGTTCATTACTCAATCCACAATAACTACATTATAATGCGGTCATAATTAACTCGAGTATAGTATTTAATGATTTAGAAATTTACATGTGTTTCAGAGATCTTCTCGTTACACCCGCGTAGCCCACATTGCTTGGTTGAGATTTATCTTATAGGCGTAGGAGGGTGTTTAAACCAGTCTTAACCAGTTGACTGCTTCAGAATTGTCCATAGTTGACTGTTTCAATACTCTCCGTACCTATCTATTTATTCACGATACTGTGAATTGTCGTTATTTGTTAAAAGGACGGTTTGTTATCTTAACGCAATCAACTCATTATCAGAGACTGACGACATGCGACGTTGGAGACATGGTGTTGAAACTTTGAAATTACCAAGACAAATACAAAATTCGAACTTTATCCACTTATCTTAACTGTATGAACCTATACATGCTAGAAGGATGTTCAAGAATAATCAAATGTCGCTGTGCAAAGATTAAGTTAATTGCGTTCTCAACCAAATTTTCTTCTTTTGCAGGTAATGTACGAAAAGGGGGATGTACGAAACACTGGAAAGAAATCGAGGACTTTAATCACTATCAAACTACACCATAAATACTATACATTTTTCATGGACTTGCCATTGTCCCCATTTGAGCTTGATGAAGCCGGAACTATGGTTGCTTTAGAAGCATGGACTCTATGTAATCCTGAATCTCAAATAATTCGGACAAAACAAGTCATGTATTCCTCCGCTTCAGGGACTAGAATTTTTCACAGTGTTCATGCGCATATCGACAGTGAGAAATTAGCAGTTAGTGGAGGGTGCTTTTCTCACTTTCTCAAAAATGGCGTTATTTTAATTGTTATTGTTTCCCTTTATCTAATTTAATTTATTATGCTAGTATTTGTGTCTTGATTCGATGTTTTCAAGGAGTAAAAAATACATTGCTTATGTATTCACAATGTAGTTTTGGCAATGAGCTTTTTCATTTATCTGTCCTTAAAATTTTGAACTAAGTAATAATACACAGGGCCGAGGGATGAAAGAAAACGTTCCAAGGAGGAAATGTTTGAGCGAAAGAAAGTAAAACAGAATGAGGCTTTCTTGAAATGTATTTATATAACTATAACTGGTATAGACACGACTAATGATTTTCCGACAAACTAATACGGTCATCTACGTCACCTATTTGCGTTTTTTGATTCCGTACAATTGGAACCTAAAAGAATGGATGTACTTTATGATTCACATAAAAGTGTCCTAATGACTGAGATGAGAAATCTGTACTTGTCGGATTGAAATAAGTTCAAATAATTATGCATAGCTTCATAATTGATATATCAACAAAAGTACCGCATTCTTTCCAACAAAGGTCAAAACCATACTATACTACCGTCAAGCTATCACGTGGAGATCGCAGTCCGTTTTGAAATTCCAAACCGTTTGCATCGAGTTTAAATAGTGAAATCTCAGGTGAAATGGCACGTTGTATTCACTAAATTCAGTTAAACAAAGAAAGATTTCGAGTTATGGACACAAACATCGATATATATATATATATATATATATATATATATATATATATATATATATATATATATATATATATATATATATATATATGTCACAGGATGAAGCCGGGTTGGGACTGGATTAGTGAAGACACCGAAAACAATTGCGTTAATGAGATGTTTATTTATAAACGCAATTTAAAGATGAACAAATCTGACACCATCATAACAAAAAGATAAGGAAAATTATAAAGTTCCTAACATGGAACTATCAACAACAAGTAACTCAACGAGAAAAATCAAAGATGAATTTAACGAATGGAATTTTAAACAAACGTGAATACCTTCCTATCCCCAATCGACAAATAAGAGTATATGATCTACACCCCAATATAAACAAGGTCTTATTAAGCACCAAGGGTGACTAAAGCATGTGATTTATGCACTTATCAATATAACACTCATTTATTCATCAATCTATCAACTCATCAATTTATCAATTCATCAATTTACCACTTCATCAAGCGATATTGGAATATGTATGAATTTATGAATCTATCGTTCATATAACGATATTGAAATGGGAATGCATGAAATTATGAATCTATCACACATATAGCGATATTGAAAATGGTGAATGCATGAAATTTTGAGTGTGTAAATCTTGATTAGCGCAACACCTTTGTTCCAACCGTAGCTCAGTGACTATTCAAGTTTTGCAATAGATACGATATGGGGCATTTATGTAATGTGTTTCATGAACCAATTTCTGGTTTGATGATGGATTCCTGTTGCATCTTTCTTACATGGATATTCTGAGCATTCCATTTAAAAGCTGGTCAGTCAGTAGTGTGAGTGGGAGGGGGGAGGGGGGTGGCGGTGCCCTAAACCATTTACAAAATAAAATTTAAAATATTGCATCCCTTACACAAGAACATTTTCTACACAACTCATATTAATAAAACAAATATACTCTCGAGTTCCTACACTGTAGTGATATTTCAGACTCGACCACTCATACTTTTCTATAAAACAAACATGTAATCTTGTTGCTAGACTACGTTCTAATAGAATTATTGAGTACTGAGTTTAGCGGAAACATACCAATATATAAAGCCTGACAGAAAATAAATCAACATCCCGGAAGTTTTGTCTGTGTTCCAAGGTCCTACAAACTCCAATAGAATACATTATTTATTGACTTTCATTTACTGCCGTGTATTATAACAGAAATATAAAAATCTTCCAACAGTGATATATGTTGTTTTTTGTGCGTATGAAAATTATATGCAAAAATAAACAAAACTACTGTCTTAAATCACTACTATATCAAAACCTTGCTACATTATATTTAAATCGTCCTATTGACAAGAAATGTAGGTGTTAAGTACAGATACTACATCAGACTGACAGGAAATGAATAAAGAAATACATAAAGAAAACAGACTAATGTATACAGCCTGAAAGGAAATAAATAAGCTTTCCAGAAATTTTGACTGTGTTCCAATGTCATGTAAACTCCAATAGAAAATCAATAAATTTTGCATTCAGTAAAATGTTTACTGCGATGTGTTATAAAAGAACCAGAACACACACATTTCTGTCTCAATTTAATCATGTGCGTTAGGCTTTACAGGCAATTGACTTTTTTACATTAGCTTATCTTGGACTGCCATTGATGATCTAATTAATTCAATTTGCGATTGCGTCAGTCATCTTTTAATTCGGTATGAATCCAGGAAAGCAATCTACATACAAATTAACGAACAAACAGGCAATGGAGCAATATGAGAGAGTAAGTAGAAGAATGAATGAATGAATGAACGAATTTATAAATGAATGTACAATAAAAGAGACAAATATGAGAATTACGAGATATGTGAATGCACATACAGATCAGAATAAACAAGAGGATAAAGAAATTAACATTACAAGAGTGTAGGAATATAAGATCAAATGGAAAACGTACTCGTTTATAAAGTGACACTTTGCTTCGTATATGAACAGTTTAACTATAGTAAAACCTTGAAGTAAGATACATACATTAAGTGCAAATTACAAGAATATCGGATGTTACATTTGAATAAGGGTTTAGTGTTTTCACTAGCGGAGCAATACAGCAATTATTAGTAGCACGTAGCCATCGGGTGCACACAATAAACTTTCGAGGTTGTTGACAAGCCACTAATCTACCCTAATTAGAGGACCTGAGACAATAAAACAAATTTTCGTTTGATTTAAGCTGAAAAATCTGGTGTTTATTTAATCTACTTCATCTGCCATTTATTCTATCTTTGTGTCTTTTTTGTACTCATTGCAATTTCATATAGCACAAAGACTTAATGAGTGTGATATAATCTAAGTATAATTAGCTCTCTCTCTCTTTATATATATATATATATATATATATATATATGTGTATATATGGAGCAATAAAGCAATTATTAGTAGCACATTTATAGCTCAAGAACTAACAGTGATATATGTTTGTTTGTTTTATTGTGCGTCTGAAAATTATATGTAAAGGAATGTACACACAAATGAACGAACAAACAGGTATTGGGAAAATTAATACATTTTTAACGAGCCAAAAAGGTAACTTTTGAACAAACAACACATCAAATGTTTAGAGATCATATTATACAGGGAAGTCTCAAACGCGGTTTCTTCACAGAAGATACGAAAAAGAAAATGAATTGAACGTTTCGCAGGAAAAACTTTCGACAAACCGGAATGTCAATACTGTCAGAAATCTGCCATCGGTTCAGTTGTCTGACTCTGAAAAAAGTCTTCTCTCCAAGGCTTCAACTTTTGACCCCGGCCCAAAACGTACAATGTACTGAAATTGAAAGAAGACTTTGCGAGTTTTGCACGAAGAATGAGACTGAAAGAAAAGTTTAGTGACGATGCTAGAGAATCCAATGACAGTAACCATGAGCCTCATAGATATCACCCAAAAACGATTATGTTCCACCCCCTAATAAAGTTCCAGCTCTAGAAGCATTTTTGTCGGCGGTAGAAAATGACATTAACTCGCACGAACAGAGCCATACCAAAAAGGGCAATTTAGCCCGAGAGGAAAGATAGTCGCTGAAAAAACTGCGCGAGAGGGAAGATATTGCTATAAAGTCAGCAGACAAAGGATAATGCGTTGTTGTCATGAATTCGTCTGACTACATCGGTGAGGCGAACAGACAACTTTCAGACGAGAGATTATATAAGAAACTCACTCATGACCCAACAGCTGAACACGCTGAACTTGTGTCACACGTCAAAAGACATGCACACCGCAGGTCACATTGATGACAAACACTGACTTACCTCCTACCAGTTGACCCCAAACCAGGTAGATTTTATTTCCTCCCTAAAAAAAAACAAAGAAGGGAACCCGGTTTGGCCAATAATTTCCTGAAACAACCATCGCACCGAAAACAATTCTGAATTCGTAGATTATCACCGTCTGCCTTTCGTGGAAAAACTGCCATCATATGTCCAAGATACAACGGAATATTTTCAACAAAACACTGAAAGCTAACCGTCCAGATGACACTCTCCTCGTAACTATGAACGTCTGCGAAACTCGCCAATCACTACAACTCGACTGGGCATTCAGTCAAGTCCCTCGAGATGCTACCGATTGATTTTAACCTGCGCTGGACCGATGTAGAACGCACACGTAAGGAACTATACTGGATACTACAATTGAAAACTCATGGGAAGTTCGGCCTAAATGAAAAGGCCTAACCTCCCTAATGCAATCTTATCAAAACTACAGCGAGGCATCAGTTAATCAGACGTACGCAATGTTTGCGATAATATTTACCGAAGTAAATATTCCGTAACTCTTTGTATGTATGTATTAGTAGTAGTAGTATTTGAACTCTTGTTTATTTCCCCGTCTTTGAAACATGTAGGAGTCAACTTTTTAGTGTTTGTTTTTGTATATGTAAATTGTTTTCTCGCCTGGCGAAGAGCTTCTTTAGCTCGAAACGTTATAAAACTGTTTTATATTTGCTCCGTCATCAATTTTTTATGTGTCATATATATATATATATATATATATATATATATATATATATATATATATATATTAAAGATGATTCGTGTTAATTTAATGAATAATGAGCAAGAGTTAATGAGTATCAAGATTTGAAAGTATGATACTTTGTAGTTTTCTATTTACAACTGATACTTTATAGTTTTCTATTTACAACTGGTGTCCTGAACGTACATTGACACCAAGAAATGTTATTTCTGGTTTTTGTAATTGCCGAATGAACAGTGATACAGTGATACAAATGACGTCACACTATGAACGATAACACTATAATTGTCTTTACTAAGACTGTTGCGTTTCCCTCTTGGGGTAGGCGGTTGCTATTTAAAATCGTAAGTAGGCTACTATTTTTTTACGTTTAATAAACCAAATGACCAATTGGTTGTGTTTTAAAAAATACTTAAATGATATTTTTTGGAAACGTTGCTTCCTAAATATTTAACAAAACTTGACCATTAAGAATTTATAAAAACTGGTATCATCGCAAATGAATAGGCATCACGGACAGAAATATATGTACCAAAGATTTACTGAACTTGTTCAATAGACCAGACAAATTATCAGAGTGCAAGGAACAAATTTTAATATTTACTGCAAAGATTAATTAATTTTTTTATAACTGAGTTGACGGTAGGCCTCTAGAAATCGCCGGACCCCTGGACAATTGCCCCCCCCCCCCCTCGGAGCGCCTGAATATATCTGATGACTACAACCAGTATGTACATTATATGTTGTGGTTCAATTTTAGTCTGATCACCCTCGATGACTTTGACAACAATGCTTTTTTTTAAAAAATACTTTATTGTTGTGTGACATCTTCGAAGAATTTGAGAATGCATGTATGAAAACTACACGATAGACGATGCATAGTGTAACCGGTTTAGATCATGATGCGAGTTAAAGATATATGGCATGGAACTTGAACTTTTGACTACACCATGCTTCTTATATCAAGGTAGAATTATCACTACACCACATATATACGCAGAAACCAAATAATGCATACTACTCGGATATAGATAAGATACAAATTAATAGCGAGTACGAGAACTCAGAGTCAAGATCATTCATCGTGTATCTACACGACAATCATTTATTTGGATTGGCCATAAGTCGATACATGCTAATAAATAACCTTACATGAGCAAATGATGAATAAATTAGATGGGTAGATGAAATTCTTCTCGAAATACATGACAATGGTGATACTCTTTGCATATTAGAAGCAGACTTGGAGATTCCATTACATTACATCTCCGTGATCAATTTAAGGACTACGCTGTAGCACCGGAAACGCTTGTGCCAGATGAAAAAGATGTATCTGCCTTGCAAAATAAATTGATTGATGATTACAGGTGTACAAGACCACCGTACCAAAACTGTTGTGCACATTGCAGACTGAAGAGGAATACGCAAGACATTACAGAAATGTAAAGCTTTACTTTCAATTCGGATTTGCGCTGCAAAAGATACTCACAGTTGTCTTGTTTGAACAACAGCCTTGGCTGAAGTGATACATCTAACTTAATGCAAACCTGAAACAAAAAGCTAATAACGATTTCTAAAAAGACTTCTTTACATGAATGAATAACGCCGTATTCTGTAAACAGATGGAGAATATGAGAAAATTAACAATTTAAATATTATGTACAGATGAATACATATATATATATATATTTGTCTAAAAGATATATCATTGGTCCGTAGAACACTTATTAACAATGACTTGGTTTTAGTTAGTATGAGAAACAAAAAGATCAGAATTACCAAACCGATTTATGGTGGTTTTACTGTGTTTGGGTTCATCAGATGGTTATTGTATGAAGTTTACTACAATAAGTTGAAGACATACGGTTACTACATGAGACTATTCATGACTGATGCTGATTCATCGTGAATTCATGTTGAGACAGAAAACTCTTATAGAAACATGAAGGATAACATCTAGTCATATTAGCGACTACCCCAAGGGCAACGTTTTAAACATACCACAGATAAATAAAAACATCCTTAACTTTTCATGGATGAGTTAAATTGCGTTCTCATTAGAAAATTGTGTTGGTTAATGTCAAAACTCTATTCGTGTTAGGCGGACAAAGATGGAAAAAGGTCTGCGAAGGAACAAATAAATGCTTGATAAAAACGAAGTTAAAACTTGTGCTATCTGACCTTTGCCTAATCAATGATTGTACAATCATTGTACAGTCATGATATTACAGCAGGAAAAGAACAAAGAAGCACTGAGCTTTTACGATGATAAACGTTAATTAGTGGATAACGTAAATATATTAAAATACAGACAGGTCAGTACTTTGTAATGAAAAGGAAACTCTAGCCACATATTATTTTGTTCTTTCTTTTGTTCTGTTTCAAAGTATCTAAAATTTCTCCTTTCTTTTCGTCCAGAACAACATTGTTCTATTCAAACACTGTTTCAATTGCTTCTTTGTCTGTGCAAAGGAATACGAAAATAAAACGTGCATTTGCTCTGAAATCTTTGATTATACAGTTGTACTTTTTGCACAATCTGATATATCAAAATGTCTGCACTAAACTTAGTATATTTAAGTAACTTGCGTTCTTAATTACGTCATCTAAATTCCAACAATCATCAATTACAAAGTATTTGTACCTTGGTAGATATCAGAGAGTAACTCTAATCACTTGTCCAGTTTATCTTTAGGACCTACCACCAAAACCTTTACAACCTTTAGTAACCAAGTTCTGTCGTAACTCTTGCTGCACATAAAAGTTGGACAGATGATAACGATACAATCGAAAAAGCTTCTGTATTCCGTCTCTGTCAGATATAGTGCAAACATAGTTTTCATACAGTTAGTTACTATACAGATTGTCATGTTATGATGTGTTTTCAAATACATTTATTGATGCCTAAAATAAAATTGATTTGATTTGTTTTCAGTATCTATCTGACCATCATACATGAAATAAATATACCTTTTTTGAGCATTATTATTTTCTTTGCAGTTAATTTTAATGTGAATATCCCGTTGTATTCTCGCTACTTTGAGATCGCCATCTTGCAATATATTATCGTGTGTACTTCTCAAATCAAATCCGATGCAATTAGTGTAAGTGTACAAAATTTTAAGACATACTTACTAATTTCTGTGTCCTTTTCTTGTTCATCAAATAAATACTTAGTGGCTTCATCAAACTGCTGTCTCAGTTGGAATTTCTGGAATTAAAATGTTTGGCAGCCTTTTACAGACACCGAGATTTTTGTATATTGTTGGGATGTAAACGTTTCAGGACCACTTTATCTAGTTGTTTTGCAATTCAATTTAACTTTAGTTAAAGTTGTATTGACTATGTCAATTATTCTCTCCATAGTTATGTAGTGGCAGAAGAAATCAATTCAAGTTATGTCTGTGTCACTGACCGATTCCTCAAATGATTCAGAGGTAGTCGTATCTTACTGTAAACAAATATTTTCAACATCGTAATCTCGGTTTGCTCCTTTATCACTTTAGCTGCCTTTGCGAGTTTAATGTTAACTCTGAAATTTTGAATAAGAACTCGAGGATACAGTGGCCAATGATCTGTTAGTTTTTGGAAGTGAAGTGGTATTCTAAACTTTTTTTCGTACACCATACACTGTACAGATTCTATACCCTATTTTGCGCCTCACCTCAACTTTCTCAACTTTAACTAATTATTGTAAGTAGTGGACCAATTATAAACCTCAATTCTATTTTCAAAAGCATACTGTAGGGACAAGTAAGGGCAGAGCCTAATGCTGCGTGGTAAAATGTGTCGATAATGACTTTGTTTTGCTCACCAATATGTCTGCTATTTGTTACACAAAAACAGTTAGTCAGTTGGCGCCCAGACTTAAAGGTGACCCAAAGTATTTCTGGCATTGGATTGTAAAATATTGATATTGGTGGATTTGGTTGCTGTGATATTTATAAAATGTATGTTTCTAAATCCAACATTTGTGACCACCTTACTTTTCGACGAATCTAACAAGATACCAATACAGCTATACAACCACTTATCAAATAATTGATTCTGCTGTCAGATCTTGTTTCATTTCTTTCAATTAGTGTGTTTTGATAAGCTGGCGATGGTCCAGACACTCCAAGTCCTCGTACCAAACGCATACTTTGCACATTCTTTGACATTTTGGATTCTTCTTGTTCCAATTTTAAACGCTATTTTTTTTTTGCTTTTAAATTTCCTGTGCCTGTTTTTCAACTTGTCTTATAAGTTCAACTCTACATGGATCTATCTCTTTTGTTAAGTAACTTACATTGATTCTTGCTAACTTTAGATTCATCTAAGTTCTTGTATTCGCAAATCTGTAAGATAGATCAACATACATCTCACACTGAAGAAAGGCTATTTGAAAGATGACTTACAATGTTACTTTGAGTAATATGAAATGTAATTTGGTAAACAAAAAAATGGATTTCAAGACATGGTCAAACTTTGTAGAAGAGAAAGATATAAATGAATTCAACAGACATAATAATTGCAAATTATTTAGTTATAAAACATACAGCAAACGATGAAGAAGAGAAAATAAAAATTACAACAAAAGGTAACATAAAAAATGGGAAAAAGAAATTAGATCAAAATAGGAAATAGATACAGTTATCAATATGATTTCAATCACAGGATATCACAATTTGTTTGGAGTAGAATTTTATAAGCATTCAGAGACATCATTACATCTTACATGACATTATAGATACTTGATGTTCCATAGAGGGATTTTAATCATAGATGGTTAAACTTCACTAAACCACAAGGTGTGAGTACAGATGATTTAAACATAGATCATATTATATCATATTCATAATTTGATTTTTGTCTAATCCTGAACAACGAGTGAAATGTTTTTGTTTTTTTGTTTTTGTTTTCTTTTGTTTTTGTTTTTTTTTCTAATAAATGCTAGTTACATAATAGCCGGTATAATCAGATAAAAAATGACACAATACCCGAGTGTTTTTTTAGCTAATTTCCAACAACAATTACATTTCGAATGAGAATGTACTCCACTCCACTCAAAAACGAAATGAATATGATCTTCCCTACAAAGAATATTCAGGATTTCATCTCCTTTGAAATTTCATTTCACGAATTTCATATTTTCTCATCGTATGATTCAAAACTATCCGTGGTAAAACAAAAATATATGTGCAGCTTGCTGTGAAGACCATTCTTTCTAGAATGTACTGTATTGACCCATCTAATAACTCCGATCCATCACAAGAGAAGCAGAATTAGTTTGGGCCGGCTGAATATCAAGATCGCTCCATTCCAGACCAACGTAGAAAGTCATTCCAGTGCTCAGTCATTCATAAAACGATCCTACATTTCAATTTTAAGTAGACCAAACTGCCGTTTCTTTCGGACGAATGATTAAAGCGCGCTGTGGGCTACCAAGTTTAAAATCGTTGTGCGGAGCTAAGTGCGCATGAATACTGTGTTCAAGGTCGCTTTAAGATGTTGTGTGCTAATGAATACTATGGTGTTTTTGTTTGTGATTCATTTAACTGTTGTGTATTCACTTTGGAATTTTTGAGCAATTAAACTATTTTAATAGTGTGTTTTATTATTCAGTAGGTTCTTGGGTAGAAGAAAATAAGTGTATAATAAAAAGGTTACTGTATTTGTATGGGAACATATGAACTCTTTTTTCTGAACTATACTAAACTCCTAACGTGGTACAGTATAGCTTAGAAACAACTCGTTAATATTTTCCCATGCAAATGCATGAACAACAAATCAATCAGTACACATTTATTTATCAAGAATTTTTTTTTTCTCAGTATGCTCAGATTTTTATTTTCAGTTGGTCATTGGATATGTATATGTTTGAAAGTTATAAAACTAGCACTCATTGCAGATAGAAAAAATCTAGGCTTAAATGACAAAAATCTGGTGAAGTATCTAATTCATGTCATATTTCAGTTCCTTTGTGTTGATTGGAATAATGTTGCTCATTATCAATGTGAGCGTTCATGTTTCTACAACTGACAATGATTTGGAGATTAAACAACTCTAGCAGTTATATAGATTCAATGCGTCTTCTTGATTCGACGCTCGTGCGTTTTTTCAAAACCATACTGTCACGTTTTTACCCGTTATTTCATTCCATGTCCCATTTTCAACAGCTAGCTATGATCAGTTCTTGTTTGTTTTCATCCAATTCCGAGGCAATGTGCTGTTCACCTTTGTTGATACTGCGTCAATGCTATTTTTGTTGTCTATAAATTCAAATTGTTTTCTAGTGTGAATTATTCATTTCTTTGCTATTAAAAACCGAAAATGGCTGCGTTTGAAGGAGATTCTGAAATGAAATAATTTGAAAATGCTGCATATATAGATGTTTATATGATAGATACACAACAAATACAAGATCATGATACTGTAAATCTTGCTTTTGGTTTTGCAGACCAAGATTTATGTTTTGAAGATGTTGCTGCAAGCGAAGATGCTAGTATTTCACGCTAGCTTCCTGATCAGTACAAAGTTGCCATAACAGAAGGCTTTGGCGTGAATAAACTACAGTGCCGCTTGTAAAGAAACAATCTGAGAATACAAAAACAAAACATAATGAAAAAGTTTGTAAGCATATAACACAAGAACTGGTGTAGACTCTGCAAACTTTGGTGTAAAGTTGTATGTTCATTTGGTCCATTATCGATCCAATATATGTGTTTTTCCTCCAAGGTGTCTCCAGTTATGCTGCTACATATCGAATTTAATTGTTTCATATCTGTGCAATTGTTGTTTGACTTGATTTGATTTGAATGTGTCGTCAAAGGGTGAATGTACTTTAAATTCAGAAAGCAGTTTTCGCATCTGGAATTAAAGCATTTGTTTACTGATTTCGCTAACGTTGATACATTTTTGTTTATTAAATGCATTACGGAAACCCCACAACTAGATGTTGCTATCTACACTGCCCAGTTTACTTGATTCTGCCAAAAGCACAAGTCACACTACGGTCTGTATCTTTTATTTATTCTTCACTGACACATTTTAAAGTGTGTGTAAAAAAAAGGTTTAGTGGGTTTTACGTGAGCAATTGGGTTTCAATATAATAAACTTTTATCTCGTTAAATACTTTTGCAATATCAGGGTGCACTGTAACGTTAAATAGTTTTGCAATATCAGGGTGTACTGTAACGTTAAAATGAATTGAGGGATAGGGGTAATGTGCTTTGCTGGTTAGTTGTTTTGAATATGAAGTCAATTATTTAAAATTCAAGAAATTAATTTGTGAATAATGTTCTCCTATTCATTGTATATGGAATTTGCTTTTCTTTTTCAAGTACATTGAGCCGTTAATATTTGCTACATTCAGATATATTTCGCTATTCATTTTTCTCTCCAATATGTTGATTTCTTTCATTGTAACACCCTATAAATCTCGTTTCTTTACCGCAATATTTGTATTTTTGGTATTTTGTATTTTGCTTTTCCATTCCTCTATCATTTTTTTCTTTCTGCTACATTTATGACATCTTACAACTACAGTTGTTTCTTCAAGGCATATCTCCTCTGAAGACCATGTACCATTTACTTCAGTAGCTTTATTTATACTACTATCAGATTAAACGTCTATATAGACTTAATACTCAGAATTCTGAATATATATATATATATATATATATATATATATATATATATATATATATATATATATATATATTGACACAAAAGGTGATAACGGCGCAAATTCAAAACGGTTTTCCAACCAACGTTTCAAGCTAAACAAGCTCTTCGTCAGGGGAATAAACATCGACAAAACAAACACTAAGCACAAAATCTAAGAACAATTCTGTATTCCTACATGTTAGAATCACTAGGGGTAATGTACAAACAGAGATATAAAAAATGTGTGTAACAATAATAAACGAGCGGGTTCTTGTGTCTGTCACATAGAGAACCAACATGTTTTGACCTAATTCCTGGTTGTGAACAAAGGACGGAAACACAGCGTGACGAAAAATAACCGCCATCTACAAGATTTGCTAAAGAAATTATATTCCTGTAAAGTTATGCATAGAGGTTCTGAAGGAAAGATGTCAAGATAAGTGTGCAGCGGGATAATGGACAAGAACTATAATAATAATAATAATAATAATAGGAATATAATAATAAAAGTAATAAATATAATTACTTTGGTAAATATTATCGCATAAATTGCGTACTGGTGAAAAAATGATGACTGGCTGTAATTTTGATAAAACTGCAACGGAAAGTTTAGATTTTTTCATTTAAACAAAACTCCCCATTTGTTTTCATTGGTAGTATCCAGTATCGTTCCTTACGTGTGCGTTCTATATCGGTCCACCTCAGCTTTGATTCAATCGTTAGCATCTCGAGGGACTCGACTAGATGTCCAGTCGAGCTGAAGTGGTTGGCGACTTTCGCTTTAATTTTGTTGCAAATGTGGCTTTTGTGATTATTCATTCGCTTTCTGAAATCAACAGTTTTGCCAACATATTGAGTAGCACAGATCTTGCATGTCAGAGGATAGATTGCATTCTTGGCTCCACATCCTCTCTCTCTCTCTCTCTCTCTCTCTCTATATATATATATATATATATATATATATATATATATATATATATATATATATATATATATATATATATATATATATATATATATATATACACACTAAAACGTGTACGGGTTTTTATCTCATCCAGATCGTGTGCAAATCGTTTTGGTTAATTATGTCATATTTTATTTGTGATTGGAGGTTGTATGGATGTGCTAAATTGTTCATGTTAAAAAATCTTGTCCAGGAATAATGCATAGCTTATAGAGTATTTGTGCGAGATTGCTGCTATATTTTCTTTGAATGAAATTTGAAATAAGTTTAAATGTTCTCAGGATTGCATCGTTTTATATTCGAAATTGTATTTAACTTTCATCTTTTTAGAGAAATAGTGAGGATCAATTTCATATTTTTGAATGCAATCGCTTTTCACTGTTGATGTGATCTCATTTATTGCAATGGTAAGGTATTGCCTGCACTGTTATCGCCTTGTGTGTTTTTCATTTGTACCATTTTATTTTGTTAACTGAGGTCGCTTTTGGTGCAGTTTGTTTTATTAACATCTGTTTTCGTATATATATACATTATCACGAAGTGCACCTTTTAACTCCTATAGTTTCAAATCCGCTGTTTTTTTTTTCTTCCATATCCGTCACATTCTATAATTCATTATCTTTTAAACTACTCAAAAGTGTGCATGCTTTTTCCTAGAAAATTCAATTTTCTATTCCCATTTTAAATATGAGGTATGTCTATGTAAGGGTATTAAAGCTGCTCCAATTTGCATTCACCCCCTTACAGCATTAGAGATTGTTTCATACAAATGTCATACACGCTGATTTATTGCATCTACAAAAGACTTTAACAATGTGCAAAGATACTAATTATCAAATTTGTTTGAGATATCACTGGTATAGCTTACATACCATGTATGATACAAATCTGTTCAGAGTTACGGTTTCTAGAGTAGTAACATGTTGGACCAGTCAGGTGCTTAATCGCCTCGTTAACATGCATGAATGTAGCTTAATATCAAACTAGTCCGTCCTCTTTCTGATATAAGGTTACATACCAAGTCTGATTAAAATCTAATCAGAAATGTGGCTACTAGCTTGAGAATTAACAAGCACCTGTTGGATCCACAACATACAATGGACGATGAATGCTGAGCCAAGCTGTAAGCTTCGGTGGCTTTCAGCCAGCTGAGTTGCAAAGCAATGCTGTTCCGTTTAGATTGCCGTGTCTATTGCTATTGCCGTGTCTATTGCTTTTGATGTCAGAACCAATTCAGCTTAGGAGCTATGATGACCCAATGTACTTTTACTCCAGAGTACCCAAAGCTCGTCAGCCAGTTTACTTGCTGTTGTCTTCAGATTCAGTAGATATAATGGTGTAGTGGACTGGTAGCGATGGTAAGTGTTGAGGACGTTAGTCGTGATAAAGAAATGCAGAAACGAGAGAGTATCCGGATCAAATTCAATTGTATCGTAACCAGTGTGATAAATAGATATTAAGACAAATGTCAGAGCATGACAGCTACATGCATTTTTATCCACTTTATTTTTGAAATAAAACAAGGACCATCCCATCCCGCACGTTCGCTATTGACTGCATGCAAGCACAAGTAATGCTATACAATTCCTCATATCCCTAATAATACAAAAACATCAATCCTGTGCGTATGTTTGAAGATACATACTGATTCTGCATAAATGTAGATATTTATAGCATGAGGACGGAAACAGACTCGACACAGATGTTAAACCCTGCACTAGGAAGCAATTCTACAATGCACACGTATAGACCGCTCAAGCTGATTCAGCTACTGCAAAGTGCACGAACATAGTCCCATGTTGATAACTATTTGGAAACATCCATATTATTAAACAATGTGCCATCAGATCTATGTTCGACTGTAAGTTAAAAACCGTATAGCTGATTGGTTTGCTACTTTTTTCGAAGTAATAGTAAACCTATCTTACGACGACGACAACAAAAAGAATCAACAGGAGAACAGATGATGATGATGAGGAGGAGGAGGAGGACGATGATGATGATGATGATGGTGCGACTACTATTGTCGCTTGTCCTGCTAATAGCCAACATCATCGTTATCAGGTGAATTTAGCCTATGTGACTGAACAAATTGAAATCAAGATAAAAGCTTGATCTGTCATTGAGATTAACTTTTCCAATAATTGCCAAAAAATATCCGTAAGACGTTTTATTGGAAACTCACTCGGGTGTGATTAAAGAACATTTAATCCTGGTCATATTACTATACAGGAACTGACGCCAAAATAACTTGCATGTGATTAAAGGATATTTATATTATTATTTGCTATATTAGACTGATGTAACAAAACTATTTACATTGAGTATGAATAAATTATACTTTATCAGTGTTGGTTGTTTGTCACAATTTTTCATACCTAAACTAAATCATAAATATTTACTTGCTCCGCTTTGCTTTGTTTTGGTCGTTATGTATTGACATTAAAATAATGTTTTGGATGAGACTAGATCGCAATAGCTGGGTCACTAATTTCTAGTGTGCATTTAAGGAACATACAACCATAATCTTCTTCACTGAAGTATCTGAGCAATAATGGCGCTTATAAAAGTCCCACAGATAATGAACAATAATGCTTGCAGTCTTAGACACAGCATACAAAGAGTTGTCTTTCTTGATTTTTGAGTCGCAGGTATCATGATAAAAATGATTTTTATCCATAAAATAATAAGACCTGTCATTGTACTTTCATTAATAAGTGCTTTGATGACTACTTATTGCCTCTTAGTGCTTTTTATTGCCTCTTAATGCTTCTTAGTGCCTCTTAGTAGTTCTTATCGGTGTTTACCAGGACCCTTACGATTGGGCTGTAATACCTTTCCATGAAACGAAAAATGCCACCTGTCAAAAAACTTATTGAGATAATAATCATGAAGTACCTTGCACACTACCAGCTAACCAGTCACGCATGGCCTCCACTGACCATTTTTTTTTTAATCTCCATACTGCACCATACGTTTCTGTATTTTTAGCGACGATGGTGCAGAGTACAAATGGATCCACCAGAAGTGTCATGAGAGTTACTTCCAGAGCTGGCAGAACAGATCCTTAATGAAAAGTCGATAAAGCTGTTCATTGTGTTTCAGTATTTTTATTCCATAATAAATTCTAATACAAACATACCAGAGTTTTATTGGGTTTTTTTTGGTCCATTTCCAGGAATGCAGTAAAATTTAATAATATTATTCACACATATTTATATTTTTAAAAATTTAATTATTTGAAAAATCTGAGTTGCGTCCGATGATTTATAATTAAAACGTGTAAAAGGTAAGTAGTTCCATATTTGATTGAAATGGTCATGTTACATAATGCTATTGAAATTAGTCTTGAACATCCTTTTTATTATCCCCAACAGTCATTCATGGATGAGAGACATAAAACACAAATGCAAAAGCATAAGCCTATAAATGCCTTTATAGCTGGAATATTAATTAGCATCCATTTTGGTGCAGAGGGGTGGGTGCTTCTGTTGTGTGTAAAGGTTTGTTTCTGAAACTAAATGTTGCCCGAAATCATGACCCCATATCAGATCAAAATAATGATAAGGTGAAGCTTCATCTGGGTTTTGAATCACTGTCCCTCCAACCTCAGTATAGAACTTTATTAGCAGTGAAGTTCTCAAAATGTCCAGTTAGCTTGAAAACCATTGAAATCTTCATCATCATCAATATCCAAGTAAAAAAAAACCAACTAACAAGTTATCGTCCACTCAGTTCATTTTGATGTAGTCAAGATCACAATCCCAACTGCCTAAAATATAAATTACCCCCTAAAAATATTCTGTATTTTCATCAAAATCGGCATCCACATCACTGCCATCACTTGCCCCTTCAGTACTCTCCACCACGTTGATTTCCACACATTAAAACTCTTGTTTCAAATAAAATGTTCAACTGCCAGTTATCATCAACTCAGTTCATTTTGATATTTTGATGAAGTAAAGATAATAATCCACACTGCCTAAAATGTAAATTTTCCACACGAAATTGTTTATATGTTCAACAAATTTATCATGCACATCCCTACCATCATTTGTGTCTTCAGTAATGTCTTCCATTTTGATCTCCGCACATTACAACTCAAATTGTTACCAGCTTTATGGGTTTTTTAACTCGTGTTGTCACTGCAGGAAATAACACTTGTGTACCTTCTACCTTTATTTCCTTCTTTTCAAAAGAATACATGCAACATAATGACAACTTACATAGTTCAATGTACACTTCCGCGAAATAGTAAATGAAATGTAGTGAACATACAACCAGAATCATATCCCAAATGAAAACGTTAAGTACAACTGGAATCGTATCCCATATGAAATGAGTTAATACATTTGGATCTCATACATTATCAAACTTTTGCAAGGTCTTGCTGAAACAAGCCTCCATTCCAAGTTTTTATCAAAATCAGATGGAAAAATATGGCGTCCAGAGTGGTACAGTCATACCAAGCTCAGTCAATCAGATGCATGATCTCCTCATTAAAATACATGGATCTTCCTCATTATTGAACAATCTTGAGATCTTGAAGCTATAAGCCTATATTCCAAGTTTGTTCAAAACTGGATCATAAATATGGGCTCCAAAGCAGTAGCAAGTTCAGGTATTCAGGTGCAAGATCACCTTGTTAACCATAATTATGATGATATAAGCATGTATTACAAGGTTTATCAAAAAACATCAGAGATATCGCTCCTTAAGTGGTTACAAGTTCAGTCAATCAGAAGAAAGATCACCTAATGAACTATGTGTGAATCTCGCTCATTAATTATTGAACTCATCTATGCTCTTGATGATATAAGCATATATTACAAGTCTCATCAAAATCAGATAAGAAAAATGGCCTTCAGAGTGGTAACAAGTTCAGCGAATCAGATGCAGTATCATCTTATTAATATATGCGGAGGTTGCACATAATCGAACTCATCTGAGTGATAATATAAACATACACTCCAAGTTTGATCAAAATCAGATCAGAAATATGGCATATAGAATAGTAACAAACAATTGTTGATAGACACAAAATGCTTGATGAATGCAGGACAATACCATAAGCTAACTTGACATTATGGCCAGGTGAGCTAACAATGAACTTTTCTAAGCTGGTACTAGCAAACAATGTTGCTGATCCTGATGAAAAACTGGGGTGTGTAAGAGGGCTGTTGCAGCCTTTTGTTCCAAAATGGATGAAAAACATTAAGTCAGTAAGTATCTTACCTTTGTCGCATGAAGGGGAATAATCAATACATTAGCAGCTGCTACAGCAGCCAATGGCACAAATCTCTGCATCAGGGGTGATGCTCTCTAAAATTATGAAGTCATACATTATCAATCTTGTCTTCATGGATTGCTACTTCTGCACAGTAAGTTTCCCATAGGTTAAGGGGTCAGAAATGGACTTCAACTCAAATAGGAATGAACTCCTATCCCAATATGAAACATTTCAAAACCATGCAAATTTCCCAATTCGAGAAATTTATGACTTTTTTCAAAATAATTAGCTTTTTTTAAAAATTAATTGAACCAGGCTCCAATTCAAACTAAAGCAACTATAATGGTTCACTAACAAATCCATATGCTATATACTCAATATTTAAAAAAAGCCCAGCCCAATCCCTAACAGTTATCCTGAGGTCTTATTGTAAACTCTGTCTTCCTGTTATAAAGTTTTGTTCGGAAAATATTTGAAAATGTCAGTGCAATTTTTGTACATTTGACTTCTTACCCCCTCCTTGGGACATCAGCTTTGGGAGCCAAGAATGACACCCCTCTCACAGATGGTTACAATAGAAGCAACAGAACTATAGTTTCATGAAATTACACCCAGCAGTTTAGGAGTAAATGTGGTAACAGATGGTCAGACAGATGGATGGACAATATTTCCAGTGCTTTCTAAAAAAGCATGGGATAGTAACAAAAAAAACTCACTGTTGTGTGACCTTGAATTTTGACCTTTCTGAGCAATCCATCACAAGAACTTACATATCCATGTTTAATCAATGTAAAAAGTTAATGATAAACCACTGATGTGGAATAGAAGGTCAAACCATTAAAATGTTTTATTGATAGTTACCACTGAAACGACACATCGAAGAGACATGGATATTGATAGCATGATGTTATTGCACTTCTTTGCATCTCTGCAGACCCAATTTCGATCCCAAATTGTACCATGTGCCATGGTACAACAATGCAGCTGTGGGTTCTCTAATTTTCTTAAACTGTATGAATGCTTTCTTTATTTTTCTTCGTATTTAAGAGAATGAAACAAATTAGCATTTAAGAGGCTTTCACAGAAGCTAAAGCAATGTATAGTGTTATGTACAGTACACTCTACTCAACTTTATCCAACATCAATTTAACCGACTATCATGTTTATATGATGAAACATCACATAATAACAGATCAATGTTTCGCAAAAGTTATGTTCAGCTGATTTTCTAGTGTTCCAATGTGTAAGCTAAAACAGACAGCCTTCTTTTGATAAAATGGAAGGGAAGTAACTCCTCCTGGCCTATATACATGCTAATATTGAGTTAGTTACTGCCGGATAAAGACTTTCATTAGTCTCTCACCTGACAGTAATCAATCAATCAGCAACTCCCAATGCCTTTTATTATAGATCTCCATCCAGCTGTCCCCGTTTGTGACCCATGGTTCATAACCTTTTTCTCATTTATTGTATGTGTCCTGAGGCTACGACTGCATGTATAAAGTTGTGGGTGGGTGGGTGGGGGCGTTCAAAAATTTCACTGTAATTAAAAACAAATTTGAACTGACCTTTGACCTCCTTCTGGGAGCACAGTGGTGGGCGACAAAAATGCTACTTTCTCACTGATGGTTCCTATATGTGTAACCTATCTATCAAGTTTGGTGAATTTTCACTCAGTATAATAGGTGTGTTATGAACAAACAGACAGACAGACAAACAGACGGCAGGTATCACAATATCCCTTATGCTAAATGTATGAATAAAAGACACTTTTGTCTAAGCTGAGAAAAATGTTTGTGTCAATGTACAGTAGATTTTCAAGCATTTAAATCTATTTCTTTGTAAATCTTTTTTGAGGCATTGTTATGCAGAAGCATGAACATGTACATAGGTGTGTTTATTGTTGTGGGTGTACATGTCCATATGCAAGCCAACATGATACTAACATTTGCCAGAAATGCCTTTAATCCCAGGGCTGTTACTAGGACACTACTGGTAGCTGAAATGTATGCAGCTGACATTTGTCTGAAAGAAATGGAAACAAATTAACAGTGATTACTAAGAAATACACAAAACTAAAATAAAAGGATTTTAAAAAATCACACAAAATTGGTGCTTCTTTTTTATGCATGAAACATATTTACTCAGAATTATAGTCTGTTTCAGATTATCAATTACCTGATATCGATTACCTGATATCAATTTTCGGATATCGATTAACCTCAAGCACTAATTGATAATCTATTTTGTTTGAAAACCTGCTTTTTTATTAAATTGATTTATTACTGCCCTATGTATATCAGATTTAAAATCTTGAATATAAGTTTCAACTTCTTTTTTCAGAAAAGGTTTATCTCTGTGGATATATAGCCTTCTTGCAATGACCACAACATTTGCCTTCTTACAATCAGCACAACAGCTGCATTCTTACAATCACCACAACAGTTGCCTTCTTACAATCAGCACAACAGCTGCATTCTTACAATCACCACAACAGTTGCCTTCTTACAATCAGCACAACAGCTGCATTCTTACAATCACCAAAACAGCTGCCTTCTTACAATAACCACAACATTTGCCTTCTTACAATCAGCACAACAGTTGCATTCTTACAATCACCACAACATTTGCCTTCTTACAATCAGCACAACAGTTGCCTTCTTACAATCATCACAACATTTGCCTTCTTACAATCACCACAACAGTTGCCTTCTTACAATCAGCACAACAGTTGCATTCTTACAATCACCACAACATTTGCCTTCTTACAATCAGCACAACAGCTGCATTCTTACAATCACCACAACAGTTGCCTTCTTACAATCAGCACAACAGCTGCATTCTTACAATCACCAAAACAGCCGCCTTCTTACAATAACCACAACATTTGCCTTCTTACAATCAGCACAACAGTTGCATTCTTACAATCACCACAACATTTGCCTTCTTACAATCAGCACAACAGTTGCCTTCTTACAATCATCACAACATTTGCCTTCTTACAATCACCACAACAGTTGCCTTTTTACAATCAGCACAACAGTTGCATTCTTACAATCACCAAAACAGTTGCCTTCTTACAATCAGCACAACAGTTGCCTTCTTACAATCACCACAATAGTTGCCTTCTTACAATCACCACAACAGTTGCATTCTTACAATCAGCACAACAGCTTCATTCTTACAATCACCACAACAGCTGCATTCTTACAATCATCACAACAGTGGTAAGGCAAGTCTTATTCAGTTACAGCATATGTCTCCTTAAAACTTTTTCTAAGTTGGCTCTAGTGATTGCCAAAATTACTAAAATCATTCAGAATCCTCAGATACTAAGATGGCAATTTATTGCCAAAAGAAACCTAACTAATTTGCAACTGAAAATTCTGCAACTTGAACTTTTGTCTGCACATTTTTGCCTTTACATTCCTGAGATCTGCTTGCATAATATATATATATATATATATATATATATATATATATATATATATATATATATATATATATATATATATATGTATATATATGTATATATATGTATATATATGTATATATATATACTGTATATACTCACATCCCACTGCAACAACATATACTCTGATTTTCAATCATACAGTGCACCAGCAGATCAGGTTCGATGACTCAGACTCTGCCAGCACATTATGCAACAACAGATCTGGGTCTATGCAGTTTGCAGTTGGATCTAACTTATACATGAGTATATACAATATATATATATATATATATATATATATATATATATATATATATATATATATATATACTATAAATGATGTAAGGGATTACATTTCTGAACAAAGCATTTTGAAAAATACCGACCCCATCTTGTATTTGTACTTACTTATTTGTGAGAGTGGATCCTGCATTGCAATTGGTGTAAATGACACGTGCATTGAAAGACTGGTTGGCCCATTGCCAAAATATCATAGCAGAGTTGCTCCTGAAACATAATTGTGATTCAAATAGTACTATGATATACAGATCTGTGCTCTGACTTAAAAAAAAAAAATTAACACAAAATATTAATGTTAAAAGCTGTCAAAAAGACAATAAACATACAATATGTTTATCCTGATAAGACCCGGGTGCCAGTCTAATAAACCTACAGTATTTTTCCCCTGATAAGACCAGGGTGGCAGCCTTATAACCTACAATATTTTCCCCCTGATAAGACCAGGGAACCAGCCTAATAACCTACAGTAATTTTCCTGATTAAACCAGGGCACCAGCCTAATAACCTACAGTATTTTTCCCCTGATAAGACCAGGGTGCCAACCTTATAATCTGCAGTATTTTTCCCCTGATAAGATCCGGGCACCAGCCTTATAACCTACAACATCTTCCCCCTGATAAAACCAGGGTTGCAGTGTTATAACATACAGTATTTTTCCCCTGATAAGACCAGGGTGCCAGCCTAGTAACCTACAGCATTTTTCCCCTGATAAGACCAGGGCACCAGCCTAATAACCTACAGTATTTTTCCCCTGATAAGACCAGGCTGAAAGCCTTATAATGTTATCTACAATATCTTTCCCCTGATAATACCAGGGCACCTGCCTAATAACCTACAGTATTTTTGCCCTGATAAGTCCAGGGCACCAGCGTTGTAACGTATAATATTTTTCCCCTGATAAGTCCAGGGTGCCAGCCTTGCAACGTACAGTATTTTTCCCCTGATAAGTCCAAGGCACCAGCCTTATAACATACAGTATTTTTCTCCTTATAAAACCAGGGTGCCAACCTTATAAGCTACAGTATTTTTCCCCTAAGACCATGGTGCCAGCCTTTTAAGCTACAATATTTTTCCCCTGATAAGACCATGGCACCAGCCTAATAACCTACATTATTTTTCATCTGATAAGACCAGGGCACCAGCCTAATAACTTACAGTATTTTCCCCCGATAAGATCATTGTGTCAGCCTAATAACCCACAGCATTTTTACCTTGATAAGACCAGGTTGCCAACCTAATAAAATATTTTCAGTAAATATTTGCCAAAATTTTGTAAAAATGAGGACTGACCTATCATCGAACATGGACTTATCATATGACAAAAAAGGATACTTTGTTAACTGAAAAACTTGGTTATGAAATAAATGAATAATACAAAGAAATTGTAATTATTCCATTCGATAAGACAATGACATTGTATGATCATAAAGTTTACGATCTTAGACAATCCAAAGTTTTGGTTTTCATGACTTTGCTGTTGATTGGAAAGAAGCAACTATGACATTATTTAACAAAATGAGACTGAATGTTAGTCGCTAGAATTTTAAAAATGTAAACTGTCAAATGTTTTCCGATAATTGGTATAGTGCTTCATCATTATAGCCTTGTTAATAGGATCCATAAATGTGTCCCTCATTAAAAACGATCTATATTTATACTGAGGTATTTTCCTACATTGGATTTGTCATAACAGTGCATAAAATACATACAAAGCTAGGGGCTATAATAATGCGAAACAGCATTATAATTATTCTTTAATATCCAAAAACTACAATCAAATGGAATAAATTAGGAATAATAAAACAAAACTGAACCATTTTGATGGGATCAATGGCCACAACTGCATTACAATAGAGGCAGTGTTATTCTGAGGGGTTTTAAAGTCAGGGATCACTGTATTTGTTTTACAATAGCTGAAGATATCCCACGTTAGTGAAGAAAGTCTTTAAAATGCAAATTTTAAATATGGGTGTGCTTTCTTTTAACAAGAGTCCCTTGAAGGGACTGGCATTGTAGAGGCCCAAAAGAATTTCCAGGACTTCAAGAGGAATCTTTTTTCTGCCCTTTCATTCATTTTAACTGCTGAGTATTGAAACTATCTCTGATATTCCTGACAAACTCCAACAGAACAACTGTGATAGGGAAAATAATTTCTTACATGTCTAAATTAACATGTTCACACAAGTTACATGTAATTGCAGGACAAAATTCTTTGTCATATCCACTGGCCTTGAACCTGATATCATGGATAGAAAATCAATGAACTTGTCTCAAAGTCAAAATACAGCCATGAGCTATGTTTGGTTAAATCTATAAATAAATATCTTTTGGGGAAAAATTTTATTCAAGTGGCATCATTCAAGGTATTCATCAGATAAATCCACAAAGTACCAACGATGCGCAAAACATACGTATGAAAAATCTGAGTGACACGATAGGACATTTTTCATGATTTAGGAAGTTTAGTTCTGAAGAGCCATTTGAATCATTTTTAAAAAAGAAAAGGATTAAAAATGTGTCTTTGCTATATAGATACTAGCTGATTTGAAAAATTAAAACCAAGTGAGAAAGTACAAACTTATCGATGCTATCTTAATATACCTTTCAGGATGCTTATGTCCTCTTAAACTGTACAAGGCCGTCACCGCCAATACGGACCATAAGTCCATGACCAGTGGCAGTAAAAAAATTTGCGACAATAATGGTGTGTATTGAAAAATGGCCGTACCAAATTTTCATCAAAAAAATATGTACATTGAAAATGGCCGCACCGAATTTTTGGCAAATATTATTTTGAGACCACTGCCTAAAGATAATCTAATCTTCTGCAAATATGAGTTGCGTGACAGGCAATCGGTTATATCTATAATTTTGCTCAAGGCCTATGTAACCACCAATATACCTGTGTGATAAAACAAAGAGTATACACTTGGATGAAAGGTTTATATCAAATAATCAAAGATGAATGCCGAAAACTTACCCTTATAAAAGGTTCAAAGTGATTAGTCCTAACGAGTTTGTTTATAGAGAGTTTTGTCATGAAAGAAAAATAAACCGATATCAGAACCGACACTGGCACAAACTGTTCAAGAAATGCTGTTAGTGGGCGTACCTTCTCAGCAGCGCAAGGAGTTAAGTTTTTCTTGAGGACGACCGTGACTCAGACCAGATTTAACGGTCTCGTTCCTTTCAATGTACATAGAGAAAGAGCCAATGAACTAAACCTAGTTGTCGTGGTCAACGAGTTCGTATCTGTACTCGAAAGAAGAATAGATATTTTCGGAGAATTCCGAAAAGGGGCGTTATGACTTAAGAACCCTCTTTAAATTTTGTAAATAATCAGAACTGTACATTGAAACACCAGTAAACGAAATAACAGGGTGAAAAAACCGAATTTAAATAAAAGCAAACAGAAAATGAATATAGCTGTGAAATCTAATTACAAAATATTTCTCCTTCGCGTTCTGCCATCACTGCCTTTTGAGACCAGTTGAGGGGTCGAAATAGTGTGTGTGTATATGAGTGTGTGTGTGTGTGTGTGTGTGTGTGTGTGTGTGTGTGTGTACTACTGTACAATTCCATCAGTAACCACTCCCATTCCACCCCACTCTCGAGGCGCTGATCATGATACTGAAATGGCTGTAACAAACCTAATTTGCCAGCGACGACCATGGCGAAATATAATGCAAAGTCGATACTAAATTTAATTTGTCCACTCAGATTGTTTATATAAAAAAATCAGAACTCTTTTCCACAGTAAAGTAACAGTATCCACATTTATAGGAAATCACTAAAATATCGGTAGAAGCAGCAAACAAATCGAGGGGTTTATAATTTTCTTGGTGTTCTCCTGCAATGCATCCCTCTGATTTGCAATATTTTCATTCGATTTTATTGTAATTCTTACTTGTCAGAATCATAGCCGGACTTCTTGTAGCCAAACTATTACTCGAGACATTTCGCACCAAAGACACTTTGTACCAAAACATTTCAGGCCGAAGGCATTTGTTACCATTTTATTTTTAATGAAGTATTTGTTACTTTCTCGTTTTCGTACTCATGATATTTCGTATCCAAGACATTTTGTACCCAAAGATATTTCGTACTCGAACTTGAAATCTTTGTCCATATGCACTTTCGTAAAAAAGATTATGCAATCTTATAAATAATAGGTAAAATATTAGTTACCATAGTAAAACCAGTAATATGTAAGTGTCACGGAATTGTATGGTTTATATCAATATGTATATGTGATCAAAAATGTATTCGGGTTTCGTTTCCGACTAGAGCGTT
Source organism: Margaritifera margaritifera (assembly GCA_029931535.1). Lineage (NCBI taxonomy): Eukaryota > Metazoa > Mollusca > Bivalvia > Unionida > Margaritiferidae > Margaritifera > Margaritifera margaritifera. Next base: position 357,077 of record JAQPZY010001318.1, read on the forward strand.
ACTCGGAGGTTGTTTATTTTTTCGGCTCTAGTTATTTTGAAATACTGAGCGCGATTCACCCCATGCTGCACGTGCAAATTGCCTGCAGTGAAAACTCACGTACCTAGCTGCTGCGCATATCTGTCACAGCTAGAGTACATATAGAGCGAATTCTCTATAAACAAATTACACTACGATGAGTCTTGTCAGAAAGCTTACCTCTTTACGGGAGCAAAACTTCAGCTGTAGAGGTATGTGAAATTTAAGATTGTATTCTTTATCACTATTCGTTTTATATGACATAATTGTTTCATATATTAGATGTTTTAGAATTTATTCCAAATTCTACAGAGAGTCAATACCTAGGTCATACAACGCCATGATATTAGAAATACTATAGGCTGGTTCAAGTTAGCTATTTGTTGTAACTGAACAGACGGGTATTATTTAATTATACGCAGCATGCATTGAATGATTAATGTAATGTGTAACGAGATGTAATTCATGTGCGCGCATGCGCAACATCTATCAATACAAAAGTATTAACCGTGTCATATGTACTACACGGTTTAGTTGTTATACTTTTAGCTGTTCCTTATGTATGGTTTGGTGGTGTGAAGTCACAGAACTCTGTGTGGTTTCGTGTGACGTGTACGCTGTGTCTGGTGACGTTGTTTCGGAAGAGTGTACTGGTTTCCTCGATGCGGGGGACCAAGGCTTCTCGACCAACGGGTCTGTGTTAATGTGAAGGCTCTCGAGGGATCCTTCAACGGACTGGGAGGGGTGGACCATGCGTGGTGGCTCCTTGACCATGGACTAGAGCGGGTGGAACCGTAGATACATCTTGGTCGTCAAACGGGCGCCACGATAGTTATATTTATTGCGTGTTCCATTTTATTGTTATCTCAATATTGCTATCTGTGCAAAATTACATCCATTCCCATTTCAATATCGCTATATGTGTGATAGATTCAAAATTACATTCATTCCCATTTCAATGTCGCTATATGTGTGATAGATTCATAATTTCATGCATTCCCATTTCATTTTCGTTATATGAACGATATATTCATAAATTCATACATATTCCAATATCGCTTGATGAATTGATAAATTGATGAGTATCATATTGATAAGTGCATAAATCACATGCGTTGGTCACCCTTGGTACTTAATAAGACCTTGTTTATATTGGGGTGTAGATCATATACTCTTATTTGTTGATTGGTGATAGGATGCTATTCACGTTTGTTTAAAATTCCATTCGTTAAATTCATCTTTGATTTTTCTCGTTGAGTTACTTGTCGTTGATGGTTCCATGTTAGGAACTTTATAATTTTCCTTATCTTTTTGTTAAAATGGTGTCAGATTTGTTCATCTTTAAATTGCGTTTATAAATAAACATCTTATTAACGCAGTTGCTTTTGGTGTCTTCACTAATCCAGTCCCAACCCGGCTTCATCCTGTGACAGTAAGAAACATCTATTACTGTGACATACTGATCGAAGGAAGTATGCAAAAACTACACATTTTAACGACATTACTGCTAGCCGTAGTTCACAATGTGCAAGAACCGACACCATTTTAAAATGTAACTGAAGAATTACTCAACAATCGAACAAAAAAAACAAGCTATCGAAAAGATCAAATAAAAATAAAATCATATACACGTTTCTGATGTACAATGTAGAGTAGTCTGTACCATAATAATCTTAATCTCACTACAGCGCTTAAACATATCTTAGAATTTGTGGAATTTTGTAATAGTTTTTAATGAGGCAAATGTTGTTTATAAGTAGTATACATGGAGAGAGTTTTGACCAGTTTTTAAAAATTTGATTATTGAAATCTTTTTCCTACAAAATAAATAAATAAATAAATAAATAAAAACATCAATAATTTTTATTACGTCACTCTACAAATACTCACAAAATTTCAGGACCATATAAATATTTATACGTCTAAATTTAATTTACAGCTTGAAAATTAGTCATTTTAACAAGATCAGTCTACAACGATTAGACAAAAACCGATATAGAATATACGGAGAACACCGTTCATCTAAACCAGTACATCGCGTCTCAATCCTGAAGAAGCTGGATTAGTTTAAACCAAAATTTAGCATAGATTTGAAATCATTCATATGTTTGAAAGGACCGAAGAAACGTTTGCAAATTGCTGAAAATAAAAGTTCCTGTTGTAAATGAATGTCTCCTTGACCAAAAGACAGTTTATCAAGTATAAAGTATTACCTGTATAGTTTTGTGCCGTTTTAAATGACCGACATAGAACGATATTTAGGAAATCTTTACTACGGTCCTGAACGTTCACTTGCTTAAACAAATATTAATCGATAGAGTGAACAAATTAGACAGAACGAAAAGAGAAAATAGGCAATCTACAGAGGCAAGCGAGACAAAGACATTCTCCACAAGAGTTTATGTTAGTCACGTGGATGATCAGTGATAGTCAAACATTGAAGGCGTGCAAGCATATAAAAATACAACGATGCATACTAACACACCTTGATAGTGATATACGTTTTCTCAAAATACGCCTGGGCTGAGAAAGAAAAAACGAAAAGAGAAAAAACATACACAATGTTTTCAGGGAAATCTTTAAAAACTGAAAATCTGAAAAAATATGCAATTTGACGAGGGATAATAGTTTAACAACAAAAAATGTAAGGATTTGTCGGAACAGGAAAACCGAGAATATATTTCTTAAATTACGGAAACAAAAACATCTATAGCTGAAAGGTTTAACAGTACTCTGAAGACTAGGATATGGAAGTATTTTACTCAAAATGAAGCCAGAAACTGGGTTGCCGTTTTGCCAATGCTAATTGATGGATAAAATATTACTCATCCTACATCGATATATATGACTCAAGTTAAAACAAGCAAACAAGAGCACAGAACCGACTTAGGAATCAATGTAACAGGATGAAGCCGGGTTGGGATTAGATCTAGCGAAGACACTAAACGCAAGTTCGTGAATTAGATGTTTATTTATAATGTAACTGAACGATGAATGAATCTGACCCTATACTCGTGCGCATAAAGTCCAACAAGGGATACAACAAAATGATTTCATTCCTAAATGGAGCTGATTAGAACATGTAATTCAACGAGTAATCAAACGAGAATCAACGTATAAAACTTATAAACAAATATGATTGATATATGGATCTATCACCATGGATGACCAATGTATAGAATGTATACACAAATATGAACAATGTATGGTTCATCAACAAGTACGATACATTTATTATTGATTTTCACCCATATAACGATATTGAATTATATTGATCCCAAAATGGAATACATATGTATCTCGTGACATCTAGTCGATGATCACGATGTATTTCCGGTTCCACAGCTCTCGTCGAGAGTCAATGAGCAACCATACATAGCCTGCTGCTCTCCCGGCCTGCCGAAGGATCCCTCGAGAGTCTCCTTATTCCCTGCAGAACCGCTGGTCCCGAACCTTTGACCATCTCTGCGAGCAAAACCAATACCGTCTTCCGAACCAACGTCAGTAAGATATATATATATATATATATATATATATATATATATATATATATATATATATATATATATATATATATATAGGGGCGCCAAGATAGACTAACTTCCTGATACGACATTTCTATGTAAGATGTTTAGACAAAATTCTTTCTAGAAGTAAAATGCCAGAAAGTGTCAGCAAAGTTAGCAAACACATGTCAGCAGAGTTAGCAAAAATATGTCAGCAACGCGTCGGCAACTATGTCAGCAACAGCAACTTAAGCAAACACATTTTTATTCTTTCTGTGCCTCGGTCCTCTGCTGCGTGGTGCCTTTTCCGTAGCGCCAGATATTGCTCCAGAGGTCACTGCTATTCCTAAAGAACCAAGTATTGCAAGAAGTGGTAGGATTGCTTGTGAAGCGCCGCCAATTTGAGATATTGGTTTGGCTGATAACTTTGAGGTTAAGTCTTTGCCATTGTGTTTTGCTATGCTAATTAAACTTGAGATGTTGATTTTTCGTAAGTACAAGCACATGTTGTTCTTGTTGCAATTGGCTATTTCCAAGTTTGATGGACACTCCCGCAACTTGTACTGAAGTGTATCGCATTTATATGATATCTTTGAACAATTATTTGAAATCAGTTTCTTCTTAAAGACCACTGTCGTCTTGCCACTAAGAGCATCCAATGTCAGATATCTGTCAGCAGTTATGACTGCATAAACATGATAGTTTGCCTCTGCAGGATAAAGAGTCCACATGACTGGAACATCTGCCCGGGAATCTTTTGTCCGTTCCAACTCCTTAGAAACGTCAAAGTGATAAATAGTAATACAGGGTTTGCAAATTCATCTAGAGATATTTGTGTTCCTGTGTCCACATCCTGGTATTTTTGCATAGCTTCCTGAAGCATAAAGCACGCTCGCGAATAAACTTTACCCAGTGGTTCAAAATTACATTCGAGTTCGCTCTCGGAATACTGTCTGATATTGACTCTAACAGCAATGCGAGTCAATCCCATGTCGTCAAATATATGGCTGCTTAACGCTTGGTCTGCATCTCTTGCGTCGTGCCGAAAATCTATAAATACGTATCTTGGTAGCTTGCTGCCTGACAATTCTCCATGTAACAGATAATTGTGCTGGTAGACACATGACACTTTTATAGGCGCACATTTGCTCACAGTAAAGTTTCTTGCTAAACCTGGACAAAAGGTTATCCAGTTCTAGCGCATTATAAATAGAAGGCGTTATTGTTTGGGATCCATAAGGATAGTTTTGTAAAAATAAATTGTCCGTCATCTACACCAGCTGGACTATGGATGTAAATATCAGGATCAGATCTTTCCAAAACCAGTGTGTGATTAACGCCTCTAAACACTGTATCAATGTCGCAACAAAAGTCAAAAATGGAACTTAGCGGCAACATCTTGTACACTTCATTGATGCTATCGCATCATTGCAAAGCCATCATTATAATTAGGATTTTCTGGATAAAGAAAAGCATTGTAAATGGCTATACAAATATGAGCTTCGGTTAGTCCAGCCATAGCAGAATTAGCATTAGAGAGAACTTCAGCACTTTATTTGTACTTTATGCTAACTGCTTGATTGCTCGCATCCTTATACCAGAACACGTTTGTTGCTGTGCTTCTGCTATGGCCATCATTTCTCTAAATTATATTCATAATGATGCTGGCAGCAGGCAGATAGTTGCTAATGTCCTCAACTGTCTGAGTATTAAGTCGATATTGCGCTTTATTATATACCTACCACTTTTCTACCCAAGAAAGAGTCAGAATTTTACCGTCATTTTCTACAAGCAGAAAAACGATAGTATCGTTTTCCAAACCCGTATCACCATACTCTCAAACGAGGCTGAGGCTACTTTATCCTCGAGGTTTCCTGGTGACAATAGCGGCGCCCCTAGCGATGGACTGTCAACACTAGCAGTAAACAAAGCTCTCACAGCGACGTTAGTTAAGAAATCTTGCGTTATATGTAAAATATCTGAAAGGTCTAAACCATGTTTTTGTCACAACAACAATAAAAAAGCATTTTCTTCCTTTATTTTGAAGTAGTAAAATATTGCCAAAATGTTTTTCTGAAACAAGATCATATTCGGAAATCGCGTACCTAAACATTAAAGTTGTACAGTACACTCCATTTACGGATATGCATAAATGCATAAATGGTAACGTTAGTCAGTTAAACAGGCTTCAACCATTGTTCGTCAAAACCACGTTTGTATTAGCAGCAAAACTGGCAGTTGGAGCAGCAGTGGTGTGCAAATGACCTCCGACTTAAAGAAAAGCTTTATGAGGCAACAAGAAAACGTTTTCATCTCGCGTATCAATAATTATTGTTCCAGGTTTATTCATCTGGTGCGAGACCTTTTCCAAGTATTCGACATATTCATACTCAGTTGTTGTTTCATCAATGGGCGGTTCATCAAAGAGATTAAAATACTCTGGAGTAAATCTAGACAGCATCTTTGTACGTCCTCATTACACACAAATTCTCCTTAGACCAGATCCTACCATAATATTTGACAGTCATGTGGTTCATTCATAATTTCTTGGCCGCGCTTAGACAATATTTTTTTTGGCTGTACTAGTCATCACACACTCAGCTTCTTTTGTTGCCGCGATTTCTTTAATGATTTCTTTGATTGGCTCCAATGCAATAGACGGCTGTGGCGCTGAAGCTCCCATAATCTTAGACACGATCGTTTGTCCAGCTACTGTTCCTGCTGCTGAAGAGGCACTTTTTCAAGCGCAACTGACAAGTGGAGCAATTGAAAACAGCGTAGATAATCAAAAAACCTCATATGATTTTTCAGAGCTTAATTCGTATTGGCTTCATTTATACAACACGGTTACATAGTTTTAGTTTTGCGCTCGCAAATGCAGATACAATGTTACTCGTTCATTATTAAGTTTAAAGTTGTTTCCTGATTGGTCCGTGATTGACATTCTGATATATGTTGTAGACATTGTTGATGGGATAGTAAATTAGCGGCGAAGGCTTTATGTTCGTCAATGACCCAGGTAGTGCATTAGGACTAAAGCTATAGATAACATGACTATGGCCTCCTTTCACGTCCTTGCACGTCAAATGATCCTTCAGCTATGGAACAATTGATGAGTAAGCTGTTTACGTCGCTAATGTTTACGGGAAAGTCGTCATCGTAAGTACCATTTTCTTGTAGAATTTGCGAACTAAAACTTAGTAAGTTTCTTAAGCTGTTGTCAATTGTAAAGTCAACTCGGTAGTCGCCCTTAAGCGTAAATCGTGTTATAGACATGGAATAATTTGGTTCCATGATTATGCTATCGCCAATATGACCTTTATAGCCAATCATTATTTTTATTTCATCAGCTATGTCAACAATTCTGGAATGATAGTTAACAATGTTCCTGCATTATTAGCAGAAGTAAGATATCTGAACTTGTTATTGCTTGTGGTAACATTATGGAACGAGTTCCATATTTCTGCAGAAATGAGCGCGATCTCGTAGCGCGTATCCTGCAATAACTCTATTGGTGTGCTATATCTGACAGTAAAATTACTGATGTTTTCTTGAGCCAACTTAGAATCAAAGAGAGAGTTTGCGACATGACTATATCAAATCATTGTTCAAAACTTTGTATTCGGCATTGCTAAGTAAACTTTGCTGAAGCAGATGGACTAGTGTTTCGACGATTTTGTTATCAACATCGGCGCCAACGTTGCCAGTTTGTTTACTTTCCGCCAGAAACTTCAGTCGCGCCACAAGCTCAAATGGTCCTTTGTTATATTTTATGCCAGAGTCATCGCTCTTTTCTTTATCTGGCTCTCGTGTTGCTATTAGCTGTTTGCGTCTAAGGCGTTCTTTTGGGCTAATAAATTGCTGCTCTTTTTCAGATATCTCAGATGGCTCGCTTGTTAGCTGGTTGCGGCGTGGACGTTGTTCTATGACAAGATATTGACCAGTACGTTGTGGTGATGCTGTTATTCCATACCACTTTTTATAATCTGCGATTACCTTTGCCATTTTATTTCTCAAATCTATACCAAGTGCAATCATATCCTTTAACATTAAAGGTCTAGAACGATCCCGTCGTTTGCTATAATACGAATTTAGATTTGCCAGCTCATCGCGATATTTCAGTAAAGACCAGTAGTCATCAGCGGAAAAAGACTTTTTTCCTGCAACTCATTATAGTTCTTGTACAATTTATCAAGCTGTTCCGTATATATAATATGATCTTGTGAGTCTGTTATTTTGCCGTAAAACAGCTGCTTTTCTTCTTGTAATGTCATCTTGACCTTTGCTTATTCTAGCAGAGTTTTTTCAAGCCAGCCTTTTCTCTACTGCCCAACGGGATACACGTAGTCTTCTTCCGGTGGCGGTCCTCTGGCATTCGCACTTTTTTCGGTTTCGTACAGCGTTCCTACTGTTTTTTTCTCGATAAAAATCGCCACGTTGTTAAATCCTCTTCTGCTGTCACTTTGTAGTCTGATTCAGAAGATATGACCTCTGATTCACGAGTTATGCTCTTCGACAAATCGGCAACAGAAGTTTCATTGCGCCTGATTAATTCTTTTAGCGTGTCAAGCTGCTTGATCTAAGCGCAAGCAATAATTTTGCTAAAACAGCGTCGGTAACAGTTTTATCTTTGATCTGTTTGTCCGGCTTATTGTCGTGAGCAGAAATAGTTTCAGTCAAAGCAGTCGTCACATGTTTATTCAGTTTTTCTGCTACATCGCGCTTAAATTCCTGTTCGCCAATGTTTCTGCTAGCACGCGACTACGTAGCTGTTGCTGCTCCACGTATTTTTTCATAACCTCAGCTTTGTCCTTCTGATCTTCTATTTCTACAAACTGCATTGTATACATTATATTTAAATAAAGTGTTGCAGCTTGGCATACATCATCCAATACATATGGTCGGGTTGGCAGAATGCTGATATAACCTGTAAACTTCATATGCTGGCATTTCATATGATATCAGGCAAATAAAATTCATCAAAGTCGCGGCGGTACATTTCGGGAATATGTTCTGCGTCTTTATGAAGTCATGTTTGCTGCCGCCAGTTGCATCATGATAACACTACTTGAATAAACCTGCATCTATGTCACGACCATGCTCGCGCGCAGTAGAATCGATGTCGCGATTGTCTAGACCTGAAAACAAAACAAGCAGCCTGTATTGCGGCGAATGTATTTTGGCACGTCATAGTAAGATTGCGCCAGGTAAATATAATTGCAGCGCTTGTTTCGCGGCAGAGAAAAGAATTCTTTGATTTTATTCATGTTGTCACGGTCAGTTTTAATGTCATTAAACACTATGACTGAGTCGTTGTCGCCATAAAGTTCTTCTACGGGCGCTATTTCTTCTGGTTCTAAAAGTGTAAACGTAGCGGTCCCAGAAACAACAGGACTGCTAACGGCTTTGTAAAAATCCCGAAGTGTCTTATATTTATCTTGACTTGAATTGAGCGTGTAATTAACTACTTTGTCACAATTGAGCCCGTTTTTAAGCAGTATATTCAAAAGCAAATTTGTCTTGCCGCAACCTGTTGGACTGCCAATAATGTAATGGCAATCTGGAAACAAGAATTGATGTCTTGATTTCTTGATGTGTTCCGAATCAAAGTTGATGATGCGCATTTTTTATAAACACAGTACATATATTGAGTCATTATACAGCTTTTGGGACTGTTATTGGCGGTGCTGAATCAAACACAACATCAACTATTTCAAATACAGAACTCAACAAGCGCTTGATAAAAACTGGCGACACGATGACCAGTCCGCTAAACATGTCTTCGCAAAAGATTACAAATGTAGCTACACAAGCAGATGCACAGGTAACAAACGATCATAATTGCCGCTAGTATATCTTATTTAAAATCCTCTTTTATCCGACACCATTATCATTATCTTCAGGGACGGGCTCATTTAATCATCATCATATTATACAACGGCATAGTTCATATCCTTGTTACTTTTCTCTTGCAGCTTCTCATCCCACCCCAATTTTTTTTCTTTGTTTCTTTTTCATCATAGCAATAGAGATGTCTTACCTGTGTGCTCGTTTAGGTTTCAACCCATGTAATTTGAATTCTTGAGCAATTCTTGGATTCCACTTTGTGCATTTGCATAGGTCTATCCCCTAAGTATATTCCATATTGTATGAATTATTGACACACACACAAACCAAGAAAAATGCAAGGTTGTAAGGACATTGTAGTTTCTAGAATTTATAGAAGAACGGTTTTAGACCCGCAATTGTAATTCACAATCAATTTCCTAAATTCTTCGCCTCAACTAGTGTTATAGCTGTCTGTACAAAAAAGACAAGAAATCTATGATAGTTAAACTTATTCTTACTGTTGTAATGACATTTGGAATGAATTAGCAGTTTCTGATAATAAAATTAGATCTACTTTGCTTGATGACTGAAATGGACAATACAATATTTTCCTAAAATTGATAGACATTCTATCGAATGGTAGGAATTTTATATATTATATGACTACAGGAAACTATGAAACGTTTGGCAATATATTTTAGTAATCATGTTTGGCCTTATAATATGTATGTTATTTATGTTGATACATACATGTTGGGTCACGGGAAGAGAAAAATTGAATGGAGGCACCTTGATTATTGTCTAACGAGCTGAAATAAGTTTTGAAATGGGCTAATCTCTAATTTAATTTCCTATTGCAATATGGTGCTGCATATTTGGAAAGTTACATTTGTATGTGCTATTGTAACATATATGTTTTAAATGCATTCCAAATGCTAAACTAAGCTCAGTCTCCTGAATCTGTATTCTTTGTTTGAATTGATTTTTATTATGCTCTTCTTTTTGAAATAAAATGTCATGTTTCCTCCACAAACAATATTAGAGAAAACATCAACATTCCACAGAAAAAGCTTAGCCACCCCATAAACAAAACCTTAACCTGTCTTTTTAAAAAAAATGAAACACATACTATTTTAACATTTTTATTTTGTTTTAAACATCAGAAGATTCAAATCTGAGTACATATACAGAATAATTTACTTTATTCTTTGTATATAATCAATAAATATAATTCATAACAGTCATTGCTTTGTTTGAACTGATTGACTATGCTCATCTTTTTTCAAATGAAATATCCTGTTTTTTCTACAAAAATATCAGAGGAAACATTAAAATTCCACAACAAATCTTAGTCACCCCATAACAAACTTAGCCTACTCACAAAACAACTGTGGCTCACTGAATAACCCTAGAAAAAATTGAGCATGACAAAATTACATTTACTTTTTTTTTTCTTCTAAAAATCAAACGCATTAAATGTATATCAATAAATAATTCATAGAGCTTTATATATGTCAAATGTCAATTGATGTAAAGACCACAAATATGATGTGAAATATATGCTTACTATTTAAATGTAACGCTTTTGTTTTACATTCAACATTGAAAGATTCAAATTTGACTACATATAAAGAAATAATTTACTTTTTTATTTGTATACTAAACAAAATCCATGTAATTCATAAGAAACTTAAGACAAAAATTCTATCCACAAAAAGGGATATATCTTTTCCACAAGAAACATTATTTCAGTTAACCTGTTCCCATACAGTGTGTCAAGATATACATGTATTTCATACATACAAAATGATATTTAATGTCATCATATTGTTGTAGTTGTTGTTATTGTTGTTGTTGATAATTCAGCTTCATTCATAATAGAAGTACAAATTTGCAAAATGTTAAGCATAATTATTTTAAAAAGTAATACTACGTTTCCTAAATTTAGCAAATAGCTGTCACTGGAACCGTTCCTCTTAAAATGTACTCTGAAAGATGGTAGGAATTCTCTGGTATGTTTAATGTTCTGCAAGTAAAGTAGTGATATGGACTTTTAATACTACGTAAAATGAAAGATTATATATATATATATATATATATATATATATATATATATATATATATATATATATATATATATATATATATATATATATATATATATATATATTGTAATCCTCAGAACCTCTGATTTTACTAGATATGTTGATGTTATTGGTGAGGAGATCAAGATGATCGGATAGAATTTATATAAATAACATAAACCTGCATGCAGTGAAATCTGTTTTACCGGTAACTCGAATTTGAAGAATAATCTTATAAAATGATATTTTTTTTTTAAAATAACGTTGAACTAATTTATCTAAACTCTTTGTGGGACACAAAATGGTTCGGATAAACTAGAGTTTGGTTGTACAAATAATAATAATAAGAAGAAGAAGAAATAAGAAACACATTTAGTGAATTTCTGTCCCCGTCTACCATGATCTAGGTCACACATGTTCACAATAATGAAATCTGTGTATGACTTTAAGATAAATCTGTACAGTTAGTGTGCATACATGGAAAGTAACTAATTTTCATTGTACTATATCAAAGGGTATTAGAGAAGAAAAGTTAAGAAATGGGGTAAAACAAAGTAATTAGTGACCTTGACCTTAAAGATAAAACATTGTTGTATATGAGATCCCATCAAACTGTGAAGTATATGTGTACCATTGACCCTCAGACAACTTTTATGATATAAAACAGAAAGAAAGAAACTTTAAAATATTGATCTTTAACCATGGTGAAAATATATAAGTATATCATTCATTGATATTAAACAGCTATTAACAAGAAGGGCAAATGATATTGAAACCTAGGATATTATCCTGTGACCTTGACCATAAAAGTTAAACATCGAAGGTATTAAGCGACATTGCTTAGAGTTATGAAATATATTTATACCAAGTTTCTTCACTACATTTTAAATGGCTCGAAAATAGAGTGGAAAAGAAAGGATAATAGAAAAATCCAACATATAACACCATGACATTGACCATTTTGTTGTTTTCCCGATTTGATATACAAACGATTTCCTACACAAGACATATGAATCATATGTATATCAACATGCATCCCTATATCTCAAACAGATCTCAACTTATAGAGTAGAAAAGAACGTGTGATGTAAAACTTAAAATATAAAGGTCGTAACCATGGCCTTGAAAATAGCACGCTGAATGGGGTAAGCGGCACACCTTCTAGTGATGATGTATAAATACACAAAGTTTCATCCCTTAATCTCAAACGGGCTTTAACATTATATACATGGAAGGAAAAGTATGACGAAAAAGTAAATATTGAGCCGTGACGTTGACCCTGAAGATGTCACATTAAATGTGCTACATGACACACATTATAGTGATGATGTATAAGTATACGAAGTTGCATCTTTTAATATCAAACCGCTTTAAAGTTATAACACGGAAGGAAAATTGCAGTGGAAAATGCAAAGTAATGAGTCCTGACATTGACGTTTAAGATACCGCCCCTGATGTGGAACGAGATACACTTAGTGATGATGCACAAGGATGCCAAGTTTTATAACATAATCTCAAACGGAGTCATATTTATAGGGCTGAAAAGAATATGGGCAGGAAACTTAAACTCTGAATTGTGACCTTAACCTTGAAGATAGCACCACTGTTGTTGCACGCAACATATCTTCTAGTGATGATGCATAAGTATACAAAGTTTGTTTCCTTAATCTCGAAAGATTTTAATGTTATAGAGCGGAAAATATAGTGTGATGGAAGGAATGACTGGTGGAGTGATGGAATAACAGAGGGAAACGCGGATACTATGTGCACACTTTTCTTTGAAAAGCCGTAAGACTGCTACCACTACTACTATTGTAGTAGTAGTTGTAGTATCCGTTTCATTGAGAGGCATCACATGGCATCCGTAAACATATATAAAACATCTCAGAAATGCATAAATCAATATAACTATAATGAATTAGGATATTAACTCAAAAAGCCAGGCGTTTTTAATTGTTAGTTCAACTCTGTTAAACAGTTTGTACCCGTATGCTGTCCACCAAATATATTTGTCGTCCTCGCAAGACTGGGCAAACCTTTTTTTACATCCGTGTATAGTTAGTAGTTTAAACATCGAATGAAGAGCATTTCCTGGTAATTTTCCTCTTGCGTAAACAATCAAAGTACATATCTATTCTAAGGTTTTGATTAACAATGAACTTTTTATGCTTTCGTAAGTTTCTTTTCGCCTGTGTCAGTTATGAAGGCGTACCCACAAAACTCCTTGATTGGAACACCGTTTCACTCATCCTTGAAAACCCCTGCAACTTTTTGACTAATTGCTGATTACCAAAGACGTTGTTCTTTGGATAGTCAGTGATGTTCCACTCCGTGATATTCCCTTTCATGTTCTCATAAAAGTTTTCTGTCTCCACATGCACGTACGAGGAATCTGTATCGGTGGAACTGCTAGTAGCAAACTTTGCACATCAACACCTTTGAGAGGCTAAGCACACATAATCCACTATGTATGGGTTTAGTGAATCTCAGCCTTTTATTTCTGGTGTTTATAAATATTAGGTCCTCTTCAGTTATATTCTTGCTCGCGAATTACAGGTTTTGTTGAAACGACGTGTACTTTCCACTTTTGGTACAGATTGTCACATTGATTCTCTTCCAAAACAATTCGTGTGCCTGCCAAATACGGCATTGTTCATGAGCTTGAAGAAGTCTTGCTCAAAGTCGTTGGTTGTCTTCTGTCTGAGTGAAGTATTCAACTTGATGTACTTCTTCAACCAGGCTTGTTGACTGAATATAATAAACTTATGCACACTTGTCATTTTCAGCCCATCTCGAATTAGAGTTTTAGATCCCTACGGTGCACAAAATATTTTGTATTATTCTTCAGGGTGTACAACAATTTTGGAATAGTTGACTCCCAGTTTCGATGAAACCTATTTGCATAGGTGTGATGCCATTTTCATCTGGACCAACTTTTCTGGGGAAAGTGGAACGTCCTTGTAATAAACATGTGGGTGTATTGGTATCTCCAAATCATCCTACAGTATGTAATTATCTTCTTTGTCATCTGGAGCAAACATCAAGTTCTCCATGATCTAGTCAGTCTCAGTCTCTGTGTTGAACTTGAAATTGTTTACTGGCAAATGTTGACACACGGCCTTGTCGTAGCGCCTCTGGAATATTAGATACATGACCTAAGACTATGGTGAATAAGTCAAAGTACTCGTAGGGGTAGACATCCTTGCAAAGTATGTTTTACTGATGTTGGTGAAATGTTTACTTGTTTCTGTTAACTTGTCATCACGTAAATGTTTTCTTCGATAACCTTCTTCCAGTCTTCGAGTTAACGTAAAAGAGTGGTCTGGCATCCATAATATTTTCGAAATGCACCCAAATATTCCTTCAAAATGTTCTCAAAATATGATGCCAACTGGGTCTCAATCGATTTCTCAAATAAGTTGGATATAAGGGGTAAAATGCTTACCGGTATATAGTTATTTTTATCAAGAGGATTGTTCTTTTTGAAAATTGGAGCTGCTTGTGGTTTCTTTGAGACAAAACTGAAAAAACATCAGACTGTACTGTTTTGTGAATTAGACCTGTAACATGGCCAACAAAGATTAGTGCTGTAGTTTTTAATTGTTTACCAGAAATTGTATGAACCCTCTTACCCTGTCACAGTAGCTTTTGTAGAATTAAAATAAGTGTATAAGTGTTATTTATGAAACAGTCTTCAAGACTATAATTTCTATTTGAATGTATCTTACTTACACATGCTAGCTGTTGTATCATTGACGATGGTCTTTAGATTATTTATTATGAATTAGTCTTCAAGACCCGAATTTCTATTTCAATCTATCTTACTTACACACGCTAGATGTTGTATCATCAAAGATAAATTTTGGATTATTTCAAGAGGCTCTCGTGCCTGCAGATCAGAAAGTATTTCCATCAGGATTTGAAATGAAATGAAATTCATATTTGGACAACAGTGAGGAGGGATCAGGATGAGACAACCTTTTGTGCAAAATATATTACGTGATAATTTCATGGTATTGTTTATCAACATCGATGTCAAGAGATTTAATAAAAGCATGGATACAGGGGCATTGGACTTATACCTGAAAAAAGCAGGACTGTCTAAACGTAGTGTTTCAGAATAAGTGTTGTTTCTGAATTGGCCTTCAAGACAATACATATATATATATATATATATATATATATATATATATATATATATATATATGTGTGTGTGTGTGTGTGTGTGTGTGTGTGCGATGTGCGTGTATGTGTGTTTGGTTGTCTATGTATCGATGTATGTCTGTGTATTTTTATCTTGAAAATCTCCCCTTTTATTGGGCAGCACGAAATACCCAAAACTAGCCCAAAACTACCCAAAACTAGCCCCAAACTACCCAAAACTAGCCCCAAACTACCATAAACTACCCAAAACTAGTAAAATATAGCCCTAACTACTGTGATGTTACCTAAATTTAGATGTCGAAACCAAAAAGTATGCTATATGTAAATCCTGGGATTAATAGCTAGATCATATGAAACAAGAAAACACTATCGGCGTGGTGAAACTTGTAAAATCGTAATGCATGTCGACAGTATTTTATTAATTTTTAGCATTTTTTTTCGGGCGCTGAGGAGTACTTGGACAACTGAACGAAAATCCATTTGTACAAGAAGTAATTCTTACTAAAAGAAAACAATCTGTAATTATTTTATATAGTTAGGAGCAGCTCTTAGATTTAAAGGAAAACTGTTTCGGTACCAACAGTAGCATTATTGGTGTAGACAGAACTTTTAATTTAAGTAAAGTATTTGTCACCACCATGTCGTACAAAAATAGGAGTATAATTAGCAGGAAAAACAATCAGTAGCCTGTCTTCCACGGACCTTTTTGCCTTCATTAGGATGGTGAACAAAGCATCTACCATACTTTTGTTTCACACATAAGAAGGAAACTCGATTCAGACAAATTTACATTTGGCACAGACAATGAAAAGGCTATGAGCAACGCGCTTAGAATTTTTTTGTTAAAATGCAGTCTTTTTACTGTGTACGAAGCATTTAAAAGACAATATCAGACATTTTCTTCAAAAACTAGGCTCCAGTCAGGAAGATCGAGAAAAAATTATAAACATTATCTACAGTGAAAAAAAGATGGTCTAGTTTTCAATCTAGATGAGCTTGAGTTTTCGAACCGGGAGGACGATCTCTCGTTATATTTCAACAAATATCCAAGGTTCAGAATGTACTAGGATAAGTATTTGTCTGCAAAAATTAAGCAAAATGTCTTCAATCCATTGAAAAACCAAATCATTTCTAAACTTTGGACTAACAACAATGTCGAATCTCGGAATAACCGACTGAAGCAAGCAACTGAATGGAAACAACTTAGACTTCTGGAACTTATGGACAGATTTTCCATCGTTTCCAACACTCATATCATAGACTTGAGACGATCTCTGTATGAGAGGGGGAACTATACATTATTTGGGAAATCTGTGTCATTTTTTATGAATGAAAACACTTGGCACAAAAAGACTGCTGACGAGAAAAAAACTTATTTGCAAACAAAAAATTAACGCCCAGCTCCATACAGAAATTAAAAATGCCAATTTTGTTCTATCAACAAATGGAGCATACAAGTTGAAGAAACCGAAAGATTCTGCTGGTCAAAAACCAGGGCAACGCAAACGGCTGAAAGCTGAAAGGAAAACTAATATTAAACATCGACGACTAATACAGGTTTTGTTAAGAACGTGCCTACCTATGTAATTATGCGCTAGAAATGTGTTACATATGTTCATACATAAAACAAAAAAATTGCATTTGCATGTTGTCTACTACTGTGCTGTGGTTGAATTTGCTGTTGTACTGTCTTTAATCTATTGTTTTGTCTTTTAATCGGCTGTACTCGCGGACATTGTGCATGTTTTTAAGCAATAAAATAGTCATATTTATGGGCAGCCGTCATCGCCAAAATTACATTAATCAAATCACGTAGTATGAAATGAAATGATTTAACACAACAAATGAAATGATGAATTCAGATTCCAAATGACGTTGTATTAAATTAAATGATTTTAAGAATAAAACGGAATGATGAATTCAGATTCCAAATGGCGTGGTATTAAATGTTTTTTTCATCTACTGCTCTAGCTCTTGCTGCTTCAGCCAAAACGTTGCATCTTCTACAACACAAATATAAAACAGAACAGGCGTGTTACAACGTGTACTGGATTTGTCCAAACACGACCTGGCACGATTTTGTCTGTTGAAGACACCAGTAGTACCTAAATTGAAATTAACACGACGTCCCGACAATCAGTGGTGACGAATTCCAGTTTAAAATGAAGATGTGTTGAATAAGATTCGCTTCAGTTTTCCTCCTGAACAAAGATGTCACAAAGTTCACATCATCATCAACGTCCAAAGAGACATTCTTCGTTAAGCTCAACATTATGATGTTTTGTCAGTACTTATCAAATCGAATGCCTCGATGCAAAAACAAATCATTCAAAAGGAACATAAAGAAATAATTGATACCGTATGTGAATGTTGTTTGAATGCTTTGAAAGGAACTGTTCCTTTAACCAAGATATAGAAACAGCAATTAGGACGACATCGTTACGTTTCCGAGTAATGGTGAAAAAGAAAATGCCAATCAGTCAAAAGAAAAATGCCCGTTCGAAAGGACCATTGTTACAAGTGGCTGCTCCTTTGTTAGTATCGACTACTGGACCTCTTTTAGGAAAAATGCTAAGGTTAAGAAGATAAAAAGGACACACTTTTCCGGAAGGACATCACACTCGTACCCTTGGATTTCACTGAAGGACGAAAACTAACTTTAGTTAATTACAAACGGGAAACGGAACTCCACAGTTGGTATGAATTTACTCCTAATCTTAATCTCACCAAGATGTCACATTTACAACAAGAGCTACAATCATTGATGGATTCAGCAGATTTACCAGAAACGTAAAAAACGCAACGCTACGGATAGTTATTGTGATGTCTTGAACTTTTTCATCAGAAAGCTTTAGACGAGACGGCTAAGCATACGCTGAGAGATTCCAAGAATGTCATTAAAACGGAAGAAAGACAGAAAGCAACAAAGATGATGACAGTTACCTCCAGTGTGATAACCTTGTTGACACCTTCCCCTACTTCAAGACAAGAAGAAATGAAAGCCTTGGTCAAAAAGATGATGTCGACACCCTCTTCAGCAGTTAAAAAAAGGAAAGAAGGGAAGACAGAAGTGAAAAAATAAATCAACAAAAAGTGACCAAAGAAACTATGACATCTGTCGAAACTTCCTTTCCTACTTCTATTGCTCGTCAGACACTTCAAGCATTGCAAACCAAAATTCTACAAGAACAACCACGGAGGAGTATAGAATAATGGTTACCTTATTGAGCAGCAGCAGCGGCAACATGGATACAATTTTGGCCAGCATTTACTACAATCTTACTCATGCCGCTAGCTATGAGGGGATTCAGAAATTGTACCATGCAACAAAAACTGAACTAAAAGAACTACTGCAAGAAGCACAACAATGGTTTCAAGAACAATCGACGCACACGTTACACAAATCCATTCCAGGAATAGTTTCCAGAAGTCATACTAAAGCAGCTGGAATTGATCATCAATGGCAAGCTGATTTAGCTGATGTCTTTCATTTAGCGTCGCATAATCGAGGTTACAAATGTTTGTTTATATCACTGAAGTGTTTTCAAAAGTAGCTTGGGTAGTTCCTTTGACTTCTAAAACGAGTTCAGAGTTTGAGCGAGCTTTAAACCTTGTCTTGAAACAAAGTGGTCGACACCCTCTCTAATGCCAAACAAACAAAGGTCCCGAATTTCTTAACTAAGCTTTTTAAAAAGAAGTGAAAAAAATACACATTCATTTTTTCAACACTGAAAATGCTAAAACGAAAGCCGGTGTCGTGGAAGGTTTCAAAGAACTTTGAAAGAACGTATGTGGAAATAGTTTACACATGAACATACCCTCAAATACATTGACGTGTTACCACGCCTAGTCAAAGTTTACAATCTATTGTACCATCGTAGCATCGGATGTGCTCCAGAAAAAGTGACACCTGAAACGAAGTGATTGTGTTGGATCGATTGTTTGGAACGTCAAAGATCAGAAGAAAAAAAAATGAAATTGAACGAAGGACTGAATTTGATGTTTGTGTATTCTAATGTCGCCGAGTACAACTTGGTAATAAACACAACTGCTCCGTTGCTCAGAATCATTCCTTTCGAAGTGAATTCTGCCATAGCTGTTTACGATAAAGGAGGAAACACGTATCACGTTCACCGAGAATTTGTAAATCCTCATTACCTTTCTGTCAGTAAATCATATTTTGACAGTGTCAATATTAGTATCAAAGGAGATCTTGGACAAAGTACTATATTCATTAAAGGAAAAGTACCTGTGAAACTATACATTCAAAACGATTATCCAGTAAATTGTAACAGATGTATACTGTGTACTAAGGAGCGGCTCGACAACGAGGACATGGTTACTTTGTCAAAGTAGGGACGGCATCCGCAGGTAGGTACACGCTTATCATCCCCAATAAAGAAGAAAGGGTGTTGTGCATCGCTAGTGGGGCGGTAAGGCACACGCACGGCATCGCTTTCCATGGTCCCAGAGGAGGAGCGACAAGGTCGCGCTGTATCGCTGATGTCAAAGCGTACGGCATCCGTCTCATCGCAAGGCACCGCATCGCACTCCAGGTCGTGATCGAACTTGGAGTCCACAGTAGGTTCCTGGCTCGGTGGCTGTGTCGAGTTCGTTAGCATCGGTGCCTGTGTACTGGTCTCTGCATTGAACTTGAAGTTCACAGTGAGTTCCTCACTCGGTGGCTGTGTGGCATTAGTATTCATCTTCTCCTTCTTGCTAGGTCAAAGTTTGGAGTCACAATGAATGGTTGGTCTTGGAAGTTGTCCCTTTTTTATACTGAAGATCGGCGTGTCCGTACGGTAAAGTGGTGTGGTCTGGAAGTCGCACTCGTTTCTGGTACACAATTTGGTAAACTTTTTCTAAAGGGCGACTGACGATTTGGTGATTTGGTAACCGTTCGATCTTGTGAGGCTCTAAAGTTTTCACTCGAAAGTCTTGAGGTTGTCCAGACTGCAAAGCATTTTTCAAGAAGTTCACCACTTGGCTGGTTCGATAGTTAAGGGTCAATCCTTTGACTTTGCATTTGGTGTGAAGTTGGCCTTGTCTGTCTCGGTATCGGCAAAACTGAGGATCGTCTCTTGAGGGTGCTCATCCGTCCATGCTCCTAACCGATTTCCTTCGATGGTGGGGTGTGGGCAACCAGGGCGATGGATGTACATACAACTGTCGGTGTCAAAGTACAGAACACGATCTCCCAACACTTCTAAAGCCTCGTCGTACAATTTCAAGCGAGCATGGGCTGTCACGTAGGCTGCAATGACCACATTGCTAAACTCGTCGGGTTGAACAAACTTGGGCTCTTCTTCGTAATTGACCAAGATCAAATCTTCACGAATGATTTCCACGTGTTTCACTAGTTTTCCTTTGTCGTCCACCAGTTGAAAGTAGCGACTGGGATATGTCAACAATTCCGTCTTGGGCAAGATCGAACGTTGTGCCATTTTTCCCCACAAGCAATTGAGCGTGACTTTGGCAAACGATCTTCTTCCTTCGTTCTTTTCTACGTCTTCCAAAGTGATGCCTTCTACTGCACGGTACCGTTCTTTGAATTGGACTTGGTCTTCTGGCGTCCGACACCAAGAGGGATAGCCGCTAGCTTCTTGTTTCAGTTTGAGAAATTCGTTGACGTAGCCTGAGAAAAAGCCAGGATTCGAGGCGTCGTCCTTTCGGTATTGTGCTGTGGTAGGAAAGTGCCAAATTTCGTACACTTTCAACAAGCGATCCCCGATCCAGAGCCCGAAACAATTCGGCGCTGACCCACGTTCCTGTCAAAGCGCGTTCTTCCTCAGTGTGGTGACATGGGTGATCTTGATTGCATGTTTCGGCACACGTACTGCATAAAGGAAACATCAGTTTTCCTTGGCAATGATGGTGTAAGACAGGATGGTACAAGTTTGTCGGGGGTACGACTTTGCATTTGATCAATCCTTCGTACTGACGAATGTGTTCCACGTCGTTGTGTTCTCTCAGGATTTCAGGTTGTCCGGTAGGATCTCGCTTGTATTTTGCACACCCAAGGATACAACGAACACACATCGATGTATTTGATCTCTTCTCCTCGAGATTCTTCTACATCGTATAGCAAGCGTGAGGCATTGGTTCGTCCTCCAAATAAACTGTGGCGTGGATCCAAAGGTTCGATGTCGACCACGTTGTAACTTTCAGCAATGCGTCTAAATTCAGGATCGGTTTTGAAACGTCGATCGTAGTCGTGCTCCCACATTTCTACCACATGGTATCCTTGACTTTCTAACTTCTGTCGTCGTTGGTAGGTGTGTTTGTACAACTCTTCCATTGTGGAGTCTGAAAAAGGACTTTTCATTGTCGTTGTGGAAAACAGGTAGGGCATTTGTGAAATAAGCATCCCTGAAATTCGTACACCGTCTGAGGGTTTTCTAAATCCCAACCATCCACAGAAAGACTTTCCACTTTCTTTTCTCCCCCTCCGTTTCTGTCATGTTGTATCCATTTGTCTTCCTTTTGGCACAAGTAATGCAACCAAAGCAATGCTTTGACAGAGTATTGACGGCTGGCCGAGAGAGAAGTGTTAGGGTCTATGATGGCTAGTTCGTTCTCGGGCATGAACTTTTTGGTGTACACTAATGTACAGGCTTTGGGTAGGGTGCACGCTTCCTTCAAATGATCGACTTCTCCGTGATCTAGAAATAATTGTCTAAACTTTCCACAGCAACGGCGTAAAATGTCCACATCGGATCGGCAATACTTTAACGTTTCTTCTTGAAAGTCAAACGGTTCTGAAGCATGAAAGGCTTCTCGGTGTTCGGTGTGCATTCCGTCAGGGTCGTAATAGTGAATGTCAGGCAAATGCGGCAGCACTACGTGTTGATTGGCTTCCGTATTGAAGAGGTGGGGAAAATATCCTTTGGCCATTTCTGTCGTTCCAAATTTTTAGGCATTCGACTCAAAGGCATGGCTAAATAACTCATGGAATCTTTGAATTGTACTTGCCCCACTTGCATGTAGATGAGTTTGGCTCCGTTCACGGTGACTTTGGGTCACTCGGTACTTTGTTCTGAATAATATTTGAACAGAAACTGTCCATCGTATCCCGAGAAATTGTGAGCCATGACGGTAGCATAGCGATGACAATCCCCGTAACGTTGAACGTCCTCTTCGCTCCAAATGTCGTCGATGGGATCTAAGATGCATTGAGCAAACTAGGACAGAGTGTTGGGGCCACGGAAGATTTGTTCACGTCCTATTGGAATCCTACTACAATGAGGACAGTGAACATGGATAGGTTCTTTTATGCACTTCTCACAAGCCCAATGAGCGACGCAGAAATTAGGGATGTGAATCCCCGTCTCTTGCATGCATGCAAAGTTTAAAAAGATGAAATCCACTTTGGTCTTGTTCTTGTTGGGATCACCTTTTAATTCTTTCTCCAGTGTATTGTCGTATTTTTGAATGAAACATTGATGATCATAATCCATGATTTGGTCGCAAATGTGGCATCTTTTTTTCCGGTACAAACGTGTCTCTTGGGGTCGTTGGTTCGAATCAGCTGTCCACACGTGGAGCACAATTTCAATAAGTCACAAGCACTTTTCTGCTGGCGAGCTTGTGTCCTGCAATGTTGTTCGTAACAAGAGGGGCTGACAAAGGTTCGTCGACACGTCGAGCAATGTACGTGTTTTTCAGGAAAGCATGGCTTGGAAGCTAAACAGCCCCGCCATATCTCTCCGCAATGAATGTGTCGCTCCCGACTGTTAAATCCTTGGTCGCATTTCTCGCAGTAGTAAGAGTATCCAAGAAATCCTGTGATACTCGTGATGGCATCGACATGTTCTTGATGATAATACATGTAAATGTATTTTCCATCGGGGAAATCGGGTCCTCGAAACAGAAGAGCTCTGCGAACTTCTTGAGGGTGTACTTTCAAGGTGTACCGAGGAGATAAGACGTCTTGAAGTTGTTGCATTTGAGAAATGGCACACACGGTGTCTTTTGATATGCCTGCTTGTCAGGAGTTCTGCTTCTTTTCGTTGTTGGACTCTCTCCGATCGTTGAATTCTATTCCATGCTTTTTCCATTCTGCGGTCTCGTTTTTGTCGGCATAGGTTCGCCCCACCACAATGGCCGGGCTAAGCACATCTGGTCCTGAGAATTGTCGATTTGGATGACACTCTGTTTGGTACTGCGAAGGTCGTCCACCAATAACACTTTCCTGCTTCGTCAAGTAGGTGAAACGTGAGTCATGTGAAGTGTGGCTTTTCCATCAGTGATGGTAAACTCTTCGTTGGATTGTTGAACGTGTTCGATTTTGTCCATGACTTTATACGGTGTTAATTCTGCCGGCGTGCTAAACTCGATCCAGACAGGAGACTTCAAACTGTCGTGATGGATGGAAAGTCTCAACCGATCGTCCTCTTTGGCTCCGCATTGTCGTTTCAAGCTCTGTAACAAGGAAACCCACAAATCATTAATGAACCCTGCAGCTTTCTCGGGAGGCACTTCAGACTTGAAGTCTTTAAAGTTGATGGTGTAAGTGTAAGCCGTGGTTCTAAATTTTCTGGAGGTCATTTTTTGCGTCTCTCGAATGCGATAGTAATTTTCGGGAGCCACGGAAGGACTTTCTTGGTTAGGAGTTCTAGATTCTTTTGGTTTGGTGGAAGGTGTGAATTCAGGCTCACTCATATCCTCTTCGAAATTGCTGACATGGACTTGAGCTAGCTATTCAGCTAGCGGTGTTTGAGGTGTCACGGAAAGTCTCCGTCGTGGCCTCTTCGTTTCTTCTTCTTCTGTTTTCTCATTGAAAGTGCGTGATCTTTTCATTTTGATGTCTCACTTGAATCTGACCGAGTTTTACACAGACTCTCTCCCTATATATAGAGAGACCTTCCTACCCTCAGAGTCACTATTCGTTATTCAACTTTCAAACAGTGAAGATGGAAGAGTCAAGACAGATCGCCTTTCTTGTCAGAGATTTGCAGAGAGTTCTTCGAAAGTATACCACTTTCATTAAAACTAAGGACTACTCCTCCTCTTCCTCCTCTCGAGATAAAAGTCAAGATACTTGCTATATCTGCCAAGAGAAAGGACACTGGGCTCCAGAATGTCCACAACATCAAAACCAAGGAAAAGAAAAGATAAACAAAGGGAAAGATACCTGTTATCATTGCCAAGAAAAAGGACATTGGTCTTCAGAGTGCCCTAAGAAGCAAAAGAACCAACAAGAGTGGAAGGAAGCAGAGGGATCTTCAGAAGAAGAAGAAGAAGAAGAAGAACTCATCCCGGTCGTCAAGAAAGGCAAGAAAGCCAGACGACTGGAAGACAGTGAAGAAGAAGAAAAAGAACCCTTGATACCTGTGAAGAAATTCAAGAAAAAGAGAGACAGGTAGTGAACTATGAACTTCAGTGATGTGTTATGAAATGTTCGTTGTGATTTCTTAAGAGAAAAAAGTAAGTGTCTTTTGGTTTTGATATTAGAGTACGGACGCACGTACGCACTCATACACAATCAAAAGGATGGGATTTAAAGTTTTACTTGACTTTGGCAATGAGATTATTTCTTTTCTAAGAAACGTAGGTGTCCCTGAAAAGGACCGTTGGGGTGTTTGTTTTTTAAAACAAACTTATGGACTGGACATGATGAGCTTTAACTGTCTCAATCCCTTTCCACAACCAAGTCCTACTCCTCCTCCTGCTGCTGCTGCTTTGGTAGAGGTGGTAGTAGTAGTAGTAGTCAATGGTGGTGGTGGTGGTAGCATCTCAGTAGTAGTGGTAATGGGCTTAGAATGTTTCGCTCGCGAGGGTCTCTTTCCCTTGGATTGTGTTGAAGAAATCTGATACATGTTTCTCAGATGCTTTAACTCAGCTAAAATGTCTTGTAGTAGACTCACCGTTTTGTTTTCATCACTCCCTTCCTTCTGTCCTTCACACTTCTCCTCTTCTAGCTTTCTTATTTCTTCTTCTTGCTTTCTTCTTTCCTCTTCTTGCGGAAGAAAGGCTTCTTCTGCTTCTCTCTGACGCTGAACAAAGATTTCCAATTTTCTTTTTGCCTCTTTTTAAAATCATCGATCACAGGTAAAGATGGTGGTGGTACAACAGCGGTGGTTGTTTCAGGCAAAAATTCTTGCGATGACAGAAAATCCACAAAATCTAAATTAAAATCTTCTGGTTGAAAGTTCACCACTGCATTCGCCGTCGTACTCTCACTCCAAACATAACTTTCCATCGCAGGCTCACCCCAATACATTTTCTTCGTGGTATCGGCCATACTCAAACTATGCCGCCAAAGGTAAAACCATACGAACGCTGTGACGCCTATATACTGAAGATGACCTCACACCCCTTCTCTCTTTCAAGGAAGAGCGACCCACCCTTTGTAACGCGCGTGTGGATTGGTGGTTCATTTCGATCCGTTTCGATCCGCTCTTAGGCTATATATACCAGCGGTTTTGTCACATAGTTTCACCGGTTCTGAAGACTAGAAGATGTATACCTCTGTAGAGTCATCCAACATCGTATCGGGATGCTGTTCAACCCAGACTTCCCTATGTACGTGAAAGCATCATGGGCAATCACCAAGATGACAGATACAGCGGTATCGAAGAGAATCATCTATATAGAGAGACAAGGCTGCTTGAAGCGGGTATTGATTTACGGACCTGAAGTACGTCGAAGTTGAAGGAGAAGAAGACCCTCCACTAGGTCCGATCTGTGTATGTGTTACTTCTATCCCTCTAAAAATACCTATGTCCCCAAAAACTCTTTTGACCCCAAGTGCCCCCTACTGTCCCCAAGTGCCCCCCCCATGTTCATTTTCCCCTATACTGACCCCAAGTGCCCCCTCCATGTTAATTTCCCATATATAGCTCCGATCGCCCACCACTGGCCTCGATACTCCCCTATACCACTGCTGTACTCGCGGACATTGTGCATGCTTTTAAGCAATAAAATAGTCATATTCCCAATCGAAATTATTAAGCGTACTCCTTTCTGTGATGTGTTACATATGTTCATACATAAAAAAAAATTACAAAAATTCTGCATTAGCATGTTGTTTACTACTGTGTTGTAGTTTAATCTGCTGTTGTACTGTTGTTTTTTTTATCTACTGTTGTATTGTCTTTTAATCTGCTGTTGTATTGTCTTTTATCTCATATTGCATTGTCTTTTAATCTGCTTTTACCATTGAGGCTGAAATGTCTATATGTGTACTGCTACACTGTAAAAATGTACTATCTGTCTGTTCAGTTATGAAATACTATTGTTATAACGGTAAAATAGCTCGTACAGAGCTAGTGTTACATGTATTTTAATCAGACCGCCGACGTTAAATAAAATTTCTTGTATCTTGTATCTAAAAAATAATATCTGAACTTTCTCGGGCTTTTCGATTTTATATACCGGTACTATAATATATCTAGAGGGCGAAACGCCCGGGACGGCAGGATTTTTTTAATGTCTAAATTTGGGTAATATCACTGTAGTTTGGGTTATATTTTAATACTTTTGTGCTAGTTTGGGGCTAGTTTTGGGCTAGTTCTGGGTAGTTTTGGGTAGTTTTGGTAGTTTTGGGTATTTCGTTTTGACACCTTTTATTAGAGATTTCATTATTATGTTAGAGACGACCAAGATGATATGAGATAGAATTTATATACACGACATAAACCAGCATACAGTGAAATCCGTGAGAAGACCAAGATGATATGGGATAGAATTTATATACACGACATAAACCAGCATACAGTGAAATCCGTTTCACCAGTAACTAGGATAACTAGGATTTGAGGAATGTCCTTATAAAATAACATTCTGATAAAACTACATGAAAACTGATAGATCTAAACTGTTCGCAAGACACGAGAACAGTTCGGATCATTGAGAGTTTGGCTGTATAAATAATAATAATAATAATAATAATAATAATAGTGACAAGCAAAAGTTCAGGGAAGTTTTTTGCCCTCCTTCCATGGTAAGGTCACAAAACTTAATAATAGTGAAATCTGATCATAATAGTGAAATCTGCATCCGTCTACCTCAAACAGCTTTCTTGATATAATGTTGAAACAATAAAAACCTTATAATATTGGTCTCAAACTAAAAGATATGGCCTCACACGTGCAATGCGACACATCTTCTAGCGACAGTATATAAGTATACCACACACGTGCAATGCGACACATTTTCTAGTGACAGAATATAAGTATACCACACACGTGCAATGCGACACAACTTCTAGTGACAGTATATAACTCAGTCTAAAAGATATGGCCTCACACTTGCAATGCGACACATCTTCTAGTGACAGTATATAATTCAATCTAAAAGATATGGCCTCACACGTGCAATGCGACACATCTTCTAGTGACAGTATATAACTCAGTCTAAAAGATATGGCCTCACACGTGCAATGCGACACATCTTCTAGTGACAGTATATAACTCAATCTAAAAGATATGGCCTCACACGTGCAATGCGACACATCTTCTAGTGACAGTATATAACTCAATCTAAAAGATATGGCCTCACACGTGCAATGTGACACATCTTCTAGTGACAGTATATAAGTAAAAGATATGGCCTCACACGTGCAATGCGACACATCTATTAGTGATAGTATATAAGTATACCAAGCTTCATCCTTTCATCATCGTGATTAGCTCTTAAGGTAGATAGTAGAAGGTCAAATGTAACTGAAACCTAAACTATTGATCTGTGACCTAGACCTTGAAGATAGGGCTCCCAAAGTGGTAAATGACACACCTTTAGTTACGTTATATATTTATACTAAATTTCATCACTACAGCTCAAATGGCTTTAAAATTATGAAGTGGAGATCAAAGTGTAATGGAAAATTCACCATCATACATCATGGCATTGACCTTCGAGATAAACTCCCAATGTGGTACATAATACACCTGCTAATGACGACATATATGAAACGTACGTGTATCAATATGCATCCCGTAATCTCAAACAGCTCTTAAATTATAGAGAGGGAAAAACTCTGATTGGGAATGCAAATTAGTGAGCCATATCCATGATCATGAAGATAGTGACGATGTACAATGATTACCAAGTTTCGTCCCTTAATCTCAAACGGCTTTAAATTGATAGAGCAAAAGGAAAATCGGAAACGATAGTGTGACGGACGGACGGATGGATGGACTAACGGACGGAAACGTATGTCCTCG
The DNA here is from genome assembly GCA_029931535.1 of Margaritifera margaritifera. Classification (NCBI taxonomy): domain Eukaryota; kingdom Metazoa; phylum Mollusca; class Bivalvia; order Unionida; family Margaritiferidae; genus Margaritifera; species Margaritifera margaritifera. The sequence goes on from JAQPZY010001318.1 coordinate 385,844, forward strand.
TTTTTATTAAAATATATAGGGAATAATAATAATAATAATAATAATAATAATAATAATAATAATAATAATAATAATAATAATAATAATAATAATAATAATAATAATAATAATAATAATAATAATTATTATTATTATTATTATTATTATTATTATTATTATTATTATTATTATCTGGGAAATAATTATAATAATATAGGGTACACGTGAAGTTAAAAATGATGATAATTTATTTGTATCTTTGTTTGGGTATCTTATTTTGGAGAGAGAGAGAGAGAGAGAGAGAGAGAGAGAGAGAGAGAGAGAGAGAGAGAGAGAGAGAGAGAGATTAAATAATACACATAGCAACACTATCTTTAATGAATGAATATTAAATAAAGTACCGTCAAGTCATGTATCTGATACAAAAGTGAAATTTAGGTACAGATCCTTGGCTGAACATGTTTGGTTGATATAAAATGTTTCACCCTGGAAGACATATATGTAGTTCGGATAAACCAAAAAGCTGGATGCACTAGTTTCGGATTCAATTACACGTTTTTACGTTTAAGACCTATAGAAACGCTTTCTATAGTGACCTCTCATATTCATTGTTGTATTCTAAAAATCCGTTTCCACAGGTAACATATGGAGACATCCTGCATTAGTCACTGACTATTATAAAAAAAGAAGAAAAAAGCACCACAAAGAACAAAATATGAAATATACTTTTATAATGGAGGGGGTTGAAATGAAACGAAGACCTAATATTAGAAAAAAAAGGTCGGATGAAGAATTGGACTAAGATTAAAATTTTAACTTTAATTCTTTTAGATATTTTATGTTGCGTCCCTAATTAATCTCCCTCTCTGAGACACGGAAACTAAAGGAGAAAATTAATTGTAAAAATGTCATTGCATAGATGCTTGTTTGCATACCTAACTACTGATAGATAGATAGATATATAGATACGATTTTTGTTAAGATACGGTATTATTGTCAGCGTATTGCTACACATGTCGTTCACCTATGCCTATTATACAAATCATCAAGATACAGGAGAGAATATATTTATATGACTGTAAACTTAGTCACCGATCATTTGGAAAATACCTAGAGATTTGTTGAATTTTGAATTTATTTATTCCGTTGTTGTTTTCGTTATTGTTGTTGTTATTATTAGTATTACTATTATTATTATTATTATTATTATTATTATTATTATTAATGTTGTTATTTTTATTAGTAATTGTATTGTTATTATTAATGTTATTATTGTTATTGTTATTATTATTGTTGTTGCTGTTATTCTTCTTCTTCTTCTTTTTCTTATTATTATTATTATTATTATTATTATTATTATTATTATTATTATTTCTGACTGAGTCATTTTTTCATGTTATGAACTCATTAGCCTAGTTATAGTCTTGATGACTTTCTATTCTTTGACTTTCTGTTCTTTATAATATATGACTACCTACAAATAAAAACGAGGAGGGGGATGCAAGTCATTAAGGACTCACGGTACTAATTCAACTCCCATAGTAAAACTATGGAAACACCATGATATTAAAAATTCAATAACTTTAAATTTCTAAATGCTCATGATCAAGCCTATATTTATCAGTATAGATCCAACCTTGATGCAAGCTTCTGTGTTAAGAAAACCACATGAGCCGCGGCATATTTTGGACCTACATGTACATGAAACATGTGTTATCCAGTCTGCACCTATTGAATCAGGTGCTACTGTTGTTATTGGTTGTTCCTAAGTCCAGTCTATAAAAATACTAAAACTGCATCAATAGAATCTTGTGTCAATTTTTTTTTAGGTACAGATAGTGTAAGCTCTCAAAATAACTGTTTACTAAAATTTTACTTTTCATTATTAACCAATTATGGAACACCAAACCCGTATATACTCTATTTTATCTGAACCCATTTCTAGGCTGGTTCACAGTTGTTCCATATAATTAGTACCGTGAGTCCTTAAACCACAAACTTGGTAACCTGACATTTGAAAAGACTTAAAGACTATATGCTTTCAATACACCTCCTAAATAGTATTTAGAGGTCAAGTTAGATTGGTGTTGACTGCAGACAAAGACACTAGATGACATGACCTGCCTATATATCGCTGTTCTATTTATGGTATGCTACGTCACGTTGGAGTCGATAAGGACAGCGCGTTTAACTCTGGGAAAGATTTAACACCACAAGTAATACGGGACAAATCTGCACAGGCATTCTTTAAGATTAACAAGATTTAAATTTTATATCTTTATCAGAAAATAATCAATACCGTGGAAATGGGTGCTGCAAATTCAGGAGATATTCAGTATGCAGAGAAACCACATTGCCCAATCTGCCTGGATAAATTTAAAACACCCAGACAGCTACCTTGCCTACACTCGTTTTGTCAAGGTTGCCTGGAGGATTATATTTCATCTAAAGCTGTAAAGGGAAAGGAACTGAAACAGTTTGAATGTCCAACATGCAGAACCGTGGTTCCCATTCCCAGGAAAGGTAAAATTTCACGAATGAGGGCTTCTCTCTTTCCAATCAATTCAATTTTACAATCTATAGGAGGCAAAGATAAAGAAGAAGTGGATAGACCTTGTGACTGTTGTCTGTCTGATGGCGTCTCCGTTACAGCTAATGGATTTTGTGTGGTATGTGAGGAGGCAATATGTGCATCTTGTGTAAAGTTTCACCAAAAACAAAAGGCAACAAAAGTCCATTCCATCGTAACCATAGAGGAACTGACAAAGAACCCGAACAACGTACTCAGATTTGACAAGGGTTTTCGCTGTCAAGAACACGAGGAAGAAGATTTAAAATTTTATTGCAGAGACCACATGATTGCTTGCTGTGCAAGTTGCTGTATCGTTCATCACAGAACCTGCGGCAAAGTTTTAGACTTGACGAAAGATGCTAACAATCTTCTACTGGAAGTTAAACCGCTCCAGGTCCTTGAAGAGATGAAAAAACATGAAAATCACCTGATAAACTTCGAAAAAAGAAATGATTCAAATATCATTAATCTTGAATCACAAGTACAAGAAATGACCTGCAAAATTAATGAGATTAGGAAAACACTAAATGACATTCTTGATGATTTAGAACGCAAGGTCAAATCGGAAGGAAATCAACTGTTCAAACAAGAAGTAATTCGAAAACAAGAGCAAAATCATGAATGCCAGGCCCTGCTAAATGCGTTGAGAAACTCACATGTGACTTTGGAGACAGTCATCAAACACGGAAGCGACACTCAGGTATATTTATTTACATAAGTATGTTACATACAAAAGTTATCTTCTCGTGACGACTAATGAGCAAGCTTTGTAGTGATCAACTGCAAATCTTTAGATTTACTTAATAGATATGCGACTGCTTTAATATAGTCACAGACAATGATTCTTTCGGTTTTTAGTACTTATCTAGGAACCACTCCAGCAGTGGTCAAAGTTAAAGTATTAGATAATGACGGGATGACGCTAAAAGAAACATATACTTTAAAAATGAAATAATTATGACAGCGAATATTATGATTATTGTTATTATTATTAGTAGTAGAAGTTCTACAAGTAGTCGCAGTAGTAGTATTAATCAACAGCCATGTTGGTCATTTCGTCATTTTTTTTTTTTTTCATTTTTTTTTTAAATTTTTTTTTCTCCGTTTGTCTAGATAACAAAAGTGCCATTGTTCCAGAAGAGAATTACCCGTCCGTAGGAAACGAACGGAGGATTTCTCACGAATCACGAGAAGGTGTAGATTTTTCTTAAAGAAACAAACAATGATTCCAAAATGTTAACGGTTTAATTTTTAAAGTCACGGATTGTTGACGTCGCCGTTTCATGAACTGTATGGTTATGAGTTAGTTGTAATCCCCCAATGTCGAGTTGCCTCCCTTCGGACGTCATATTGCTGAATTTATTGTGCTTTCATCCCCCTTCCCCAAAGCCGGATCAATATGTGTGACTATAACCCAGTATATCAATTGTCGGTTAAGGTATGTAACATACACAGGGATTGAGAATATTGTAAAATATATTTTAGCTTGGGGTCAGTTTTTATAGATAGCTAAAATATGTAATAAATAATAAATAAAATTCACAGAGAACATTTGTATACCGATAAATTATTTATGAAAACGACACATCTCAAAGACATTAAATCTGATGTTTTATTTCGTACTACAGCAGACTTCCTTTTAAAAAAAAAAACAAAAAAAACAAAACAACACTACCTACGACGCAAATCTTAAAAGCGCACAACATTCCGTCCTTTTCTGAATAACATGCCACTGTGGTATGCCCGAAGAAAACTATAAGAGAGGGTAGAATTAATTTTCGACCTCAGCCAATTTGCACTTTTCCTACATAACTGCTTTTCTCCCTCGCATTTTGTTATTCGAGTTTTCCAATTTAGAATATTGTATCCGGGTTATAATTCTTAGAATAGATATTTTACATAAGTAGAAAACTGGCGGCCCCAAGGAAAGATAAACAAACAAAGATTCCGTCGCTCCGTAAAGTTATTAATGACGATAATCATACCAAAATGTTAACGGTTTAATTTTTGAAGTCACGCGTCATTGGCGTCTCCGTTTCTTCCATTGTATCTTTAGGATACAGTTGTAATCCCACCGATGTCGAGCTGCCTCCCTTTGGATATTATACTGGTGAATTTATTTTCCTTTCATTCCCAAGAAAGGCGGTATCAAGCTGTGTGACTATTACAGTTTCAACACAGATCCCCAGTATATCAGATATAGGTTATGTGTCATATCCAGGGATTGAGAATATTTTAAAATATATTTTCAGCTTGGGGTGAATTTTTGTAGATAGTCAAAATATGTAATAAATCATAAATAAAATGAATGGAAACATTTTTATACTTTTAATTATGCTGGAAACAACATACGCAGAGGAATTTAAAAATGGTGTTTTATCTCGAAAAACATTATCTATGACACAATCCTAAAAGCATACAAAATTCCGTCCTTTTCTGAATAACATACCGCTGTGGTAAACCCGGGTCATAATTTTCAGAGTAGATATTTTACATAACAGAGGTGGAGTTCTTCGTACTCACTCTTTCTTTCGTATGTCGCATTTAGAGCATTCATGCGGTAAATTTGTGGTAAATTTGCAGGTGAGCTACTATGTCAATAGTTTCATTAAGGGCTATTGGTAAAGCACAATTCAGTACCGGTGATTGGGGGATGGTGCTCTGATTGTGAAGAAATGGCTAAACATTATGATAATAGTGATATCTCATTTCTTTCAGTTAAGTATCCTGTAACATTAGCAGTGAGTGTGTGAAAGAATAACTGATAATAGAAACAATTCCATACCTGTTTGTCCACAGACTTTGATGCAGTATACAGCAATATGGAGTCTGTGTGCAGTAAAAAAGAAATGTCACTGACACTTATGAATAATCCATTTAGTGGCAAGAAGTGGATTTTATATAAAGCTTGGAGAAATTGAACATGAGCTGTTTTTCTGCACATTCTGTTTGCAAATAAAATGGATTTTTGTCAGTCCTGCACAACCTTGACAATAGTTACTAAAAAAGGTAGGGAGCCCAGTACTGGCCATAAGCAGCATTTTATGATGAAGACAATGACACAATCGTACATGTATTTTGGTAATAATAATAATGACACAATTTTCAGTCCTAAATATTATGATGATCCCCAAAATGAACAGTATGGAATATTTTCATATTGTCCGCTCACGTGTCTTTCTGTACATACACGTGGCTTATTCGACACACCGTAGAATCCACTGTAGAAAGCACATGTATACATGTCATATTCACCGTCACTAAGCATCTATTCCCATTGACAAACGAGATATCAGCAGTGGAAAGAGGCTCTAAAAATAATTGCAGGGGAGTCTATCAAGAACACGGATCTTCCGTTGATTGATGTTGGTGAATTCTACCAAAACATGTTCGCCACTGTCATCGATATCAGGTCAACGGAAAGTCACACGTTCCACGGATCAGGAAGGCGCGTCGAAAACGCAAACGAAGGTGTACCGCTGCAAATTAAAGAAAAACGACCCAGGCGGCAGGCATGTTAGACATATACTTATACATCATCATGGACTCGCAGCTCAAAATACAAAATGATCAGCTGGTGGCAGCCATCTACTAGCCTCGGAGCAGACCCCGCACCCCCCACTGCCCTTCGGGTAACCTGCACGAGATCTTTGATAGCTTACAGTCACTCTGCGCCATGATCATCAATTGCGGTGGCTGCGGGAAGCTTGTGTTTGCCTGCAAACTACTGGAATCGGCTTTTAAGGACCACTTCGATTGCATTGTCATCATCTGCCCTACAATACGCCTCAACAAGGTCGGACATTGTCCCCCAGCAAAAAAGACGCGGAAATATTTCTGGTCATCCCTGAGGGCCATGATCTGGATGCCCTGCTTTGTGCGCTCTCCAAAATGTTCGAGGAAACAAACCACTCTATTCTGCTCGAAGATAGTGTCTTTCTTTCTGGCGTCAGGTATAAGGAAACGGTCCTTACTAAGCTCGCCTATGTCAGCCTCCATGCTGCATCAGTGTGTGGGTTATAACACAAAAGTACAATGTCGTTGGCTGTGATTTCGGCGAACAGGCCTCGTGTATAGTCCTGTTTTGCTGCAAAAACGAAGACCCATTTAGGGACTGGCTGAGAGAAAACGATATCATTGATGCCTCGTGCAAAGTGAAGACCTGTGAGTTTCTTAGCCCACCAGCGTTCTACTAGTTTGTTTCCGCCTGCAGAAACGGCTATAACCATCACAGCGCTGAGCATTTGGACACAGGACATGCAAATTAAATAGGCTAATATCATCACAGCCGTCTAATGGCCGCTGCCGTTGGTATGATGGTGAGCGGGTCAGTCGTTAACGCCTCTGCATTCTCTCAGCTAAGGTGACTCTCTCCAGTTTAGTACTTTGCATAGGGTTAGATCTTTAAAGAAAAAGAATTACCCAGGTTTTCCTCGCTGGCTGTCCTGGCTATTAAAAAAATACCTTGTATATCTTAGGTGTTGTTAAAAGAACTTTGAATTCCCTTTATTTTGGTGTATGATTGATGGGTGAAATTTGGGTTATAGAGTATACAGCTTGGTCTTACATAAGATGTGCACCTCTCAAAAAACTGCTAGCTCCGCGTGGTCATTTTCACTTCCTGGACTTCAAAAGTAAATACTAAAAAAATAGAGCCTATAACTTTTTATACTTTTTATATATTTTGTAATTCATTCATAGTACTTTCAGAGGCTGGTATTGTCTGCTCTGGCAAAATTCGTTTCCCTATTTTAATAACTGCTGAAAATAGTGCACTTTTGACTAATTCAGGCTGACTTTGGAGTGGCCATTTTGTCTGCTGTGTGCTTAGATCATGTCCAGTTTCCACAAGTACAATATGTAAAGAAATTTCAGCCACAGTACATGAAAGTAACATAGAGGTATGCCAACATTCTCTCCATTGTGCATGTTGCAAATGCAAAATACTTCATCTTACACCTGTCACTCTCTCAGAAGCATGTATTATCTGTAGAGCGCTCCCTAAATAAGAAAAGGAGCCGGCGAAGAACGAGCCCACCACGGCCAGCAAAGGAATAATTACAAGCTGCGCAGGCTGAGTTCCAACCTTTCGATTACCTCAATGAAAGAAAGCAAGATGAACTGCATGCTAAATAGACTTCCTGGAAGTCTAGGAAGCCAAATGAGAGCTCTACCAGCTGACAGATTGGAAAAACGGCAACGAACCCATTTTTTCTGACGTTTACACGCTCTCTGCTAGAGCAGCAAAAATACGAAATGATGTTTGTCGTCGGAGGGCTCGTAGACGTGGGCTACGTGGCCTATAAATAGTTCTAACCTAACAAGTGCAGTCATTTCTTGCGCCCACAAATTGGAGCGGCAGCTGCTCGTTAAGAGACCAATAGCCAACATAACGGCCGTGAAAACGCGATGGATACTAAGTTCGCGGCAATATACTACAGTTCTCAAGGTTACTGAACATAACAGCTATAAAAAAAAGCTGGCAGAGTCTCACAAGATGTTGCCAGGGCGTGACTCAAGAAGCGGGCCATGTGGCAGATATACCTACCAGCACAACGCAACATTCCTCGGCCGATTTTCCAGCCCATAAAGTGGTGAACCAGGCCGTCCTCTTGTTTTTGCCGCACGACAAGGTTTGGCGATACACGTTAAACGATACACTCGTTACAAGGAGGCCAAGCCCTTGCCCACAAAGGAGATTTTCAAAGTCGCCGACGCTTTGGCACGTATTTATAAGCGGGTGCCGCTAAAGTGGACCAAACTGCTGCAGGTGAACCTTGGTTGGGTGTTTATGGGTGCCGTGTCGCGACTCTTTACCAAGTGCGGCGTGCAGGTGAGGCGAGGCAAAGCTGGCGTCCAATGTGCGCAAAGAATTGTGGAGAGGTTTAATTGTACCTTAGCTGATAAACTGTTTAGGCACCAATACGCCTAGGAGACGTTGTTTTCAGCGGGAACAGCGGAAAGTGAGACTGCAAATCGTAGCACTGAATGGGTTCGACGGCTGCCTGCAGTTGTGGCGGACTCAAACTACGAGATAACACGGTTCATAGGTAAACGTACCTGTTGATGCCATTCGCGAAACTGCGGTTCGCGCTGCGCCTGCAGTGTGTGTTATGCTGCCCATTGGCCTGGAAGAGAAACGCCTGCCCGCAAATACCTTGGTGTGTTACCTATATTTACCGTGAGACATGGAAAAGGCCAACGTCGTGACACCGACCCTGTGTGGTCCATAAAGGTCTACATATTAGATTGTGCGGTTGCGAAGACTCATTCGCCTGTATTATATTGTCAGCTTAGCACCAACGGTGCAGAGCCTAGGCGCGCATTTGTTCTTGAAGAGATGCAGGTTGTTCCCCTGACATATAATTACAAAGCGGCGCATCCCCTCTTTTGCAGTTTCAGTCCAAAGAGGTCAAACTCGCATTACCTTTCGAGTTTCCCTGGGCGTTGTCTAGATGGTCCTCACTAAACTGCTGCGTGTCTATTGCATCGCATGGCCAGAACATTTCGATATTGCAGGCAGTAAAGCGGTTGTTTCGCTGTTCACTAAGGTAGATCACGTCGTCGACCACAGGCCTGGTCATGCTGCTTATATGCAAGAAGCTTCTTTTGGATAGCCTTCCGGATTTCCTGCTCGGCAATCGCCCGCTTAACATCTGATCCCATAGCCGGTGGCACAACGACAAGCTCTAGCTGAGACGGATAAACCACTCGGGACCCAGCCAATACGCGAGATTGGACTATTGAAAGTGGTCGTACACAATCCATACCTTCCGTGAATTTTCGATGGTAAGCCCCTGTGAGCTGTGCAAAGTGATGGCGTAACCAAGGCGCCAGTCTGGGCCCTTTATGGCCTCCTTGGCGGCTGTAATGGTCACGTCCACGATGTTGATCAGCAGAACCACCCGCTGCTGATTCGTGCCTAGAACTGTAACAAGGATATTTTGGCGCCGGCTGTCCTTTGGGCGGTACAGGAGTGGTGCTGGCGTGCCTGGAATGTGGTTTTCGTGACGCTCCAATAACAGTTGCTGAGACCTGTCCTGCGCTGCTTTCCGATTAATGTCCAGCGTATCAGCAGGTCTCCACTGCTCCAGAACGGAACTCAAGCTGCGGTGGATGGGAAAGCCCTTGCATATCTCCTTGCATTGAACCCTGTGAGATCTAAGGCGCATCCTCTTTCGTATGTTTTGGGGTGCTCGAACGGAAGAATCTGTTGTTGGTTTGTGCGCGGACATTCCGGTCACTCATCTCTTTTGCGAACCAGTGGGTCGGGGTGATGACAAGCGGGTTCAGCCCCGGATGAGGGCGGTGGAGTGTGCCGTCTTTCCGGAATCCGGCTACCGTTGAAGTAGGAAAGGTGATGCGTCACCACTGGGTCAATGGCACTTGGGACTTTCGAGTCCTGCACTTCCGTCCGGCTGGCCCAGTACTCGGCCTTGGGCATGTAGGAAGTGCTGTCAATGAGGGCAAGGATCTTTCCTCCTTGACTCGCCACTGCGCCCAACTGCAGCCGCTCTTCTCACTGTTGAAGTCGTTTAACTCACCTTCGAGGACCGGGCAGTCGAAGCAGATGGGATCCTCTGCGTAGCAGGCTTCGACGCCCTCCAGCCGGGCCATGTGCATGAGTTTGATGTAGATGGAGTCGTATCTAACCAGCACAGCCCTTGTGAGGAACATTTGGAACATACTGGTGAGGCTGTTGCTCACGGATCCCAGCATGGACGCCCGGAGGTGTATGTACTGCGGCTGCGAGACGTCGTAATATGTAATGTCCTACCCCAGCAGAGTCTTGATATAACCAACAACCGAGTTGTCTCGCGGCAGGTGCGCTCAAGAAAGTCCAGCTCGCCATGGTCAGTAACCACCCTGCGCGTCATGCGCTTGCAGTCGTTTGCACTACCAGCTTTAAATTTGCTGATAATAATGCGTCCCATATCCTTGTACTCTGGCAGCCAGCCTTTAGTCTGCTTCTTGTAGGAGACGATGGCCTTGGCCATCTCAAGGTGCTTGAGTACGCCCGCGTCGACCATACGCCGCAGCAGCGCAATCGGAACCCAGCTATGGTCGTTGCGATAGGGCTAGTTTTCTCCGGGGGCCAATGAAAGGACCAATAGTGCAGGTTGCTCGTGCCTGGCTCCTGCATTTCGTAGAGGCCGTATGCCATTGCTGCCACCGGATAAGCGCTTTCATAGTATAGTCTGTCAATGCCGTTGACAAACCCAGGACTTGTTTCACGCGTGAATGTGACCATCCCCTCGCTCCTACGCGCTTCTGCCATCAACGGGTCAAAGTTGTCCACCACAGCCCACTCGTCCGCGTTGCGGTCTTTGGTGATAAATTTAAAGCGGATGGAAAATTCTCTGCGTGCGTGGACAGCCGCGAGGATGGTTCATCTGGCTCTTTAGGATAAGGCGACCGCCTCGGAATATGTACCCAGGTATGTTCACGAGATCCCCTAGCCAAAAATGGGTAATCCTCTTCGGCGCTAAACGTGTTGTAGACGTGCTCTGCCCCGTCGACCTCAACCTCTTGTTTAGCTTCGCGGAAGCTACTATACCAACTGCAGGCCAAGTTTCTGGGATTAGGCGCAGGGTGCGGTGCTACCTTGTCAAGGTCAGATGGGTCTTTGGGCGCACCGGGCTCAATGGTTAAAATCCTGACCCCCCCCCCCTTTCTCTCTCTCTCTCTCTCTCTCTCTCTCTCTCTCTCTCTCTCTCTCTCTCTCTCTCTCTCTCTCTCTCTCTCTCTCTGTTGCACGGGCGCCCTTAGGCAAGTCGTTTCAGGAGCTGCTACAGTACTTCGCAACTACTGGTGTAAGGGGCTCAAATCCCCGTTAATGTCGCTCTGTTTTTCCCAGCAGCAGTCACCCGCACATATTGTGGGTCCTCATCTTCTCGGTATATTTTTCGCTGTTGGGCCATATTGTAAAACTCGCAGTCTGGGCAGGATTCGCGTTGGGATCTCCGCCGGCCGGGCGAAGTTCGCTTTGGACTATCCTTTGATCCCTTTTGGATGCCTGATTGGTGCAATACAACATTTTAAGGCTTCTTAAGCGTTTTGGACCAGCCCTGGTCGGCGAACGGTCCCCCATTTGAGTCGGCGGAGGGGATGGGGGGGCTCGCTAAACGGGAACAAACATCTCCGTGGAGCTCCACTCCCCCGTCTCAAAACCGGTGATCCGATGGCCCCCCTCCCCCTGGTACTACATGTAAACAGGAATAATAGAACCCCTTATATGCATTAATATGGGATGGGGAAATCCCACGAGCGGGTCAGAATATGTGGACTAAAAAAAGGCTTTGCACGCATCAACTCATCAGATGGATTATTGTGCTTTCATTCCTACTGTGAAATAGTACTGGTAAAATAAAGATGGCGTATAATTGGCATGGATATAGCTTTAGAACACACACACACACACATTCTCTCTCTCTCTCTCTCTCTCTCTCTCTCTCTCTCTCTCTCTCTCTCTCTCTCTCTCTCTCTCTCTCTCTCTGTTGGTCGGTTTGACTGTCAGTTTTACCATCATAGGTCCAGAGCGAGACAGAGAGAGAGAGAGAGAGAGAGAGAGAGAGAGAGAGAGAGAGTTTGCTTGCTGTTGTTGGCAATTTTAAACCTTACATGAGGAGCTAAGTACCTTTCCCAAGAACACAGATTGCCTGTACGGGCATCGAACCCGCGAACCTTGGATTGTGCATCCGACTCTCTACCAACTGAGTTACAGCGGCTTCCCTAAGAGAGAGAGAGAGAGAGAGAGAGAGAGAGAGAGAGAGAGAGAGAGAGAGAGAGAGAGAGGTAAAACTGATAGGCTGACTGTCCAACCAACACAGAGACAGAGAGTCGCCTTCAGTCATTTAAATATTTTTAAAAAATGATGTTTCAGACCCTTGTTATATGTAAAAAAGCAAATAAAGAACAAAACATGAAAAAGGTTAGTGGTCTACTATTTAATCTTCTGGCGGGGGGCGGATAGAGACTGAGATTTTATTTTGATCCGGGATATTTGTTCCTCTTTTACCTCAAAATAATTAATTTTTCCACTAATATAATGGATTTAATAGGTCCTTTTTCTATAAATCAGAGTAGGAACATTTTTTAAGCTATATGGGGGCCGGATATTTTTCAAACCAAAATCCCCCCCCCCCTCCCCGTCCCAAAAGTGAAATGAAAATGAAATGGTCGGTTCCTTACAGCAGGCATGAGCTACCTAATCAATCAATTTATAGTACGGCCCTTTCGTCTCGACAGCCTTTTGCAACTTTTTATCATTGATACTGTGTAACACTGTAGAACAATTCCACAGATCGTGTGCACATAGTACTAGAAGAACTTTAGCGCTTGTTAGGTACTTGGTGCAAGTTCAAGGTTTTCATCCAGCTCAATGTCTTTCTTTCTTTCTCTGTCTCTCTCAATCCACAGATTTCCACGTATGTGTGTGCCTTATGAGAGACAGACAGACATATAGAACAGTGAATGCAGAGGGAATGTCAATGAAATTGTGTGTAATGTTTTATTTACTGAGAAACCGGGGATTATGAATATTCTTCCTCGTTTTTTTCTTATTATATTCATGCTTAATAAGTGGAAATTTATCACTGATCTTGCGAGTATAGAAGCAATACTCCGCAGTTGAAACTATAGCAATATCCGTATTCATATTCATACACCAAAGACGAATCACAATTGGACATACCAGCAGTATTAGTATATGAAATTACTTTATATCAACACTTCAAAAACCATGTTATTTTATATGTATGTGTTATAAATTTGAAGAGGATATCTACTTTTCTTTAGTGGTTATAAGGAAATACTTCACGATTGAAGTGAAAATATTGTATTCTCACGAGTAGTGAAGTGAAATATTTCCTCATATCTACTAAATAAAAAAGAAAAGAAAACTTAGATTAGATTTTCTTTTTATTGTATATTTTTAAAGCAAAAACGTCGATTTGCATGGATTTTTTTTTTTCTCCATTCTGTACCAGTACGATTAATGGCTGCATTACTATATCAATATCTAGAAGTTCCGAAATTTTACAATAATTTTAGGACAGTGACACGCCAAGGCTCGCACAAGTTGGAAATTGTTCAACTTGTTTCATAAATTCAATACTGAATCATTACTCATTTGAGATCCTCTATTAATCACATACATATGACAGAATATACATAATTACAGAATTTGAAAAGTATGTTTCTTTAGCTTGAAGGCAAAATATATAAATTGAGCTGTTTTTCTAATTATCTCATCCGATTTATTACAAAGTAAATTACAAAATATTTCATAAGATGGGTATTCGTAATGGTACTTTGGGAGAAACTTAAATCTTAATTCTGAGTATTTTTGGTATTTTAATAAATAATGGAATTCATCTTCAATTTTACCACTGTCACATACAAAACATAATATGCGTGGTCTATCAAAATCTTTTTGTCTGCCTATAACTATATTAATAGGAAGTTCTCCTAACCTAAAAAGAGTGTACAACCGTCTTATTTCGTTATTTTCAACAACATATAAGTATTTTTCCCATTCTATGATGACTTTTATAATTACTTTCATTGTTTAAAGGTATTGATCCATTTACTTCTACATGCCACGCTTGCAAGTTACAATGCATTAACCGTTGTCTAAATTGCACAATAAATAATTAACACCGCCAATATCCTGTGATATCGCCACAATTACAAAGTAGGCATATTAAACAATTTATACCAATATTTTATTCATCTAATATATATATATATATATATATATATATATATATATATATATATATATATATATATATATATATTATAAAGTTCAATTTAGCAACCGATATTCATCAGTCCCCGATTTTCCCATCGTTTTCAGATATGATCATGATTGTGATGAGAGTTAAAATCGCTACTTAAACAATTTTATTACTTTATTTAATAAAGAGTTTTACCATTAAAACCGTTTGACGTAGAATGTAACAGATATAGGATAATGTATGGATGACACTGAATATCAAATAGAAACAGATCATGTAATTTCAGTCACTGTCAATTTATATGATTCATGTGGAAAACTAATTTTAAGAAAAGTTAATACTTGACGCCTACTTTTTGTTGTATTTGAGTTCGATTTTAAACATTTTTTATGGCGATCCTTCATTGATTGCATAAATGTATCCCCTATAGTCTTGACATATTTCAAAATATTTTCATCCTGAATGGAGAGAGAGAGAGAGAAGAAGAAAAATGCAATAGGCATAAATATGGAAGAACAAGTTTGAATAATGTAGATAATAAGGGGAGATATATTTCCTAAAAGTAAGCAGTTCTAAAAGTAAAATCGCCACTGTGGCGATAAAAGTGGTATCGCCGCTGTGGCGATTTCAATTTTCTCCGACTGATACATACACAAAACTACATACGTGTTTTGTTTCGAGTCAGCGGAAAGAACGAGTTTGATATGGAGTAGGAATACGTCGAGGCCGTTAAGCACGATTGCGGTTTTGTATTTATTACATACCCACTCTTTAACACTTTCTAAATATTTTAGCTTTACAGAGTGAATGAAATTCAAAACGAATTGGAATTATAAAAGTTCGATTCATTTTGTCTAACAATATCTACGCGCGGACGTGAGAGCATCTACTTAGTTTTAATCTGGTTGTGTGACATTGAAATACAGATCGAACCACTGTATCTAACGCCAGATCAACCATGTAAGATTAAATGGGTATGTAATATATTTCAAAATCTCAATATAACATATATACATTTGATTTTTGTGTTATTAACATTAATATACCATATAATAATTTGTGTATAAAACACATCATAACTTCATGCAAAAGAAGGCGTTACGACCGAGGCATCCGAATATATATCAGAGTCATTTATGCGGTTTGGACAAATAAAATCAATATATTTCGTCTTGCGATCAATAGAATTGTAAGTTTGTGCTCATTTCAAATGAACTTTATGAAACTCTTCCAATAATTTGAAGTCTCGCAAAGGATAGAAATTATGCGACTAGTTTCATAAATTTCATTTGAAATGAGCACTCACGTAAGACCCCTTTCACTCCTCTCCCTATTTCACTCTTTCAGTGTCTGTCTGTCTGTCCGTCTGTCTTTGTTTCTTTCTCTCTCTCTCTCTGTTTCTTTCCCCCCGCCTCTCTCTCTCTCTCTCTCAAAATATATATATATATATATATATATATATATATATATATATATATATATATATATATATATATTTAACTGCGGGAGATTATGTCACTATGTTGCAAAATTCTAGTATTCTTATTTCTTTTCTTTAACAGATAAGTCGAACATTAAATTTCGATAGGGACTATACGTTCAATTAATTCTGATCATGCAAGCACGTCTCATTGTTTACACTTGAATTTAAGTGTTCAATTAATTCAATTATTTAACACAAGCACGTCTCATTGTTTACACTTGAATTTAAGTGTTTAAGTATTTGTTTATTCATTCTTTTCTTTTAATCACATTCGTTGAGTGGAACAAATTTCCTTGTAAAATAGATTTAGGCTTTCATTCTATTATCAAAGTACGAAAATACAATATCACGTAAATTATTTTCTTTACGCCTACAGGCAAGACAGAATTGTATGAACACATCGTTTGTACGTTGAAACATTTGTAATGCTGCATATCTCTCAAATATTTTCTTTCGTTAGAGACAGATCCAGAGGGCTTAGTGATAATGAAGAAAAGTATCTTTTTTCTATGCTCTCTCTCTCTCTCTCTCTCTCTCTCTCTCTCTCTCTCTCTCTCTCTCTCTCTCTCTCTCTCTCTGGATGTTGATGTATGATACCTTTGGCCTATTTAAACGTTTGGGATAGAGAACTAGAATATATTTCATTCTGATTTATTCCTATAATCAAGGAAATTCAATTATATTTTTTAAAAGACGTGAAGAAACAAATTTCGGAAAGATTCTATTGAGTTTATTTTCCATATACATACGTATATCTTTTTTTATATATTTCTCATGGCCAACAGAATGATATCGCATGTGAAGTTATGCTACGAACAGATTAAAGAGAAGTTTGAAGAGACGGAGACTGTCACATTAAACCTTGAAGTTGATGCACAAATCCAGTGCGTCTTGGCCCAGAGGTCTGGGTGATGTCCACAAATCCAGTGCGTCTTGGCCCAGAGCTCTGGGTGATGTCCACAAATCCAGTGCGTCTTGGCCCAGAGGTCTGGGTGATATCCACAAATCCAGTGCGTCTTGGCCCAGAGCTCTGGGTGATGTCCACAAATCCAGTGCGTCTTGGCCCAGAGGTCTGGGTGATGTCCACAAATCCAGTGCGTCTTGGCCCAGAGCTCTGGGTGATGTCCACAAATCCAGTGCGTCTTGGCCCAGAGGTCTGATATCGGTGATGTGCATAAAGGAACGTGAAAGTTTTCTGATATCAAGAGCAGAAAAGCCATTGAAGGATTGTCAGATTGAGATGGTGAAAGTTGTAAATATTAAAATGCCTGATGATAAGGATCCCCATTATGCAGGGGTTACATATTTACAAGGGGATCAAGTGATGCTGGCAGACCGTAGCAACAATAGAGTTATTCTGGTGAATTCCTCGTACCAATACATCGCTAGCTTTGCACTACCACGCGAACCATGGGACATCTGTTTAGTGGATCAGGAGGTGCCCGTCGCTTTACCACATCAGAAAACACTTCAATTCCTGTCTGTAACAAGCGGGCCCATCAAACCTACCAGGAAGATTCAGACCAGATATGACTGTACGAGTGTCGCTCCAGCCGGGAAAGCAAAGATAATTGTATCTGGTGACTGTCATGATAAAGGTCAACACTATTGGTGTCTGATCAATAGTACAGGAGAGGAGGAGATGTGTCATCTGTTTGACTGTCAGTGTGACCCTTCAATTATTTATGTCGCTCTCAGTTCATCCTGTACATGGGTCTACATCACTGTGTCCATGGCCAATTCCCTGTATTGTTTTGACATGGATGGTAGGAGGATGTATATCTACAATCCTTACAGTCTCAAGTCTCCTATAGGTGCTGCTACAGACAGGGATGATAATGTGTATGTGGTGGGATGGTGGTCTCGTAACATCCACCAGCTGACATCAGACGGTACACCAATTAGAATAATTACAGAGGGTATTCAAGAGTTTCCATGTGCCATTTGTTTCAACAACAGCCTGGACAGGTTTCTTATAACTAACGAATTTGGTTCAGATTCTAGAAATATTTACGTATTTGGATTGAAGTAATAGTTAAGCCAATTGTGATCCTCATACACAATACTTGGTAGATGGAGACTTATATTATGCTGACATTCGAATCATTTAGTTGCATATGACTGAGGGGACATTTCACAAGACCAAGACAAAATCAGATACATTTCTTTAATGTTATAGGTTAGGAGATTTACACAGAACACAATGATGAAGTGCGTATATACATATTACCAATGGTTAGGGGATGTAGTGTGTATATCTATAGTACGCATACTTAGGAGATGTACAAAGTATGAATTATATATAGATAATACATTGTGAAAGCTTCGAAGATATGATACTGTTATACATAACTTGCTAGATGAATTTAACATACTTTACTCGCACAGGAAGTCAACTTTCCAGCCTAGCCATACTCGACAGGAAGTCTACTTTCCAGCCTATCTATAAATTATTATGTGAATAACCCATACGAGAGCTTGTTGAAGATGCTTTACATGCATGAAAACTGCTGACGTGTTTATTATATCTCTCACTTATGTCGCATTTTGAGCGAAATATTCGATGAATAACCTTGGATTTTAATAAACTTTGATAAACCCCAGTTATTCCTGTGTATACATCACTAATTACAGAGCTAAATGAATCTAACTGCGTGTGTGGTGGCTCCATTGGTTAAAATAACCATTCAAAAACATCGTGAAACATAGGATTGAAATAAAAAATATATGCGTGCAGAACTTGTAGTATGGGTTTTATTTCTATGTCCACCTCAGTTTTCTTTTCTTTTTCTCCTTCTCCTTATAATTTTGATATTGATGGGCAGATCAATTAACAAAAGTTATTAAATATTAGTGATGCACTGCTGACAAATTGACAATTATTAATATTCAATAGATTACCTGAATTTTTTTCTTAATATGTCATTATAATTAATGTATTTCCACGTGCCGAAACTTTATATGTATGTATGTATGTATGTATGCATGCATGCATGCATGCATGCATGCATGCATGCATGTATGTATGTATGTATGTATGTATGTATGTATGTATGTATGTATGTATGTATGTATGTATGTATGTATGTATGTATGTATGTATGTATGTATGTATGTATGCATGCATGCATGTATGCATGTATGTAGGTAGGTAGGTAAGTAGTTTGAGATGGATGGTTGGATGGATGAATGAATGTATCAGATACAAATATTTCCAGTAGACCAGATCTCTTATCGTTGCCTCAGGGCCGGATTAAGACCTTTAGAGGCCCTAAGCACTGAAATAATTAGGTGCCTCTCCCCCCTATGTAATTCCCCCCCCCCCCCCCGCCGTAATTGCGGTTTTTTTTTTTGGTTTTCTTTTTTGGTGCCCCTGCTTTGCTGGTGCCCTAAGCACGTGCTTAGTCTGCCTATTGGGTAATCCAGCACTGCCCTGCCTATCCATATTTTATCAGAAAGGACACATGACCAGCTCTATCTTGTCACCGAGACTCCACAAGGATGAAGCAGAATTTAAAACTTGTAATGTTTAAATGAAATTTCTACGTTGTGCATTAAACATGAAAAAGCGAACAAGGGTACGTTTCTGAGATTTTCTGTATAGTGCACGGTTTTGATGGGTTTTGATTTTCACAATTTAAAACGTTTATAACTTTACAACAAATATGAGAACTGATGATGGAACCTAACATTTTATCAAAAAATATGCAGGGTTCATCTGAAATTTTTCTCGTCTGGACTGAATCACAGAATTATCTGTTCAATCTCTCTAAGTTCTTAATGAAATATTTCTGATCGAGGGTAAGCAAACAAGTTTTGCAGCCAATCCGGAATAAGCTATGATCTTTTGGTAATATATATATATATATATATATATATATATATATATATATATATATATATATATATATATATATATATATAGAGAGAGAGAGAGAGAGAGAGAGAGAGAGAGAGAGAGAGAGACAGACAGACAGACAGACAGGCAGACTGATAGATATTGAGTAACTTTGACAGTTTTTTCTACATATCCTGGAATTCAAATAATCTCCCTCCCTCTCTCTCTCTCTCTCTCTCTCTCTCTCTCTCTCTCTCTCTCTCTCTCTCTCTCTCTCAAAGAAATGAATGTACATTAGATGTTCGGCAATTGCAATACCAGTCATGTAGTTGTTGGACAATGAAGTTGACGAATCCAATTATTTGCAATTTTTCTAACTCCATAGTGAAAGCATGTTGACCAGTGTATCCGATTTACCGCACCTCGCGAACACACACACACACACATTCAAACACACACACAGATTCTTATGTTACCCTCTCGGATCTCGGACATGTTTTGCGCATACACTCTTGTACAACTATTCCACTTATTTTAAAAGTGAAGGCATCTTTTCTAAGCTTAGCATAAAAATAAAAGCTCACAAAATTATAAATAGAGCATTCTTAGCAGAAAAAGGCCGGAGAATAAAACCAGAGGATTGAATTATATCTGTTAAAAATTAATGCTTGCGTGGCGTGTAGAACATGTCTCCTCTAACAGCTCACTGCATTTCATTAGAATTCTTCCACTTTTCTTCTATGTTTCCATAAATAAATATAAGGTACATTCTACGATAATCATAATTTTCAAGTGAGTAAAAGTTACATGTGAGGTGCTTTCCGTACGGTATGTAATGATCAAATATGCGTAATAATCCAAAGAGTTGAAATCTCAGTGTGTTTTTCCATCACTATTATACCGTACCCTTTCATCCTCGCATCGCAGCATCATATCTTCTATCTCATATAAATTTCGGGACTTGGCCTTTTGAATATTCGCGATGTAGAGCTGTAGCGAAGAGGCGATGTTTTTCTTATAAATATTAAAGTATACCATACTAGTGTCATGTCTGCGAGATGAAGTACAATTTTTCATGCAGATTGATTGTGAATTCTTAAATTACTGCCCATTCTGTCCATACCTAGAACTACATGTCTTGAACAGCTTATATTTGTCAAACGTCAAATATAAATTTCGAAATTTTCCGTTTTAATATATATATATATATATATATATATATATATATATATATATATATATATATATATATATATATATATATATATATATATCTTCAATCTCTGCAAACTTCAGCGTATTCCGAGCGTAATTTAAGAGTATTCCAGACGTAGTCATTGTATCGTAGCATTATGAATATTCCCGGTGACATTTTGTTTCTTTCTTTTGGTGTTTCACAGACAGGAACACAAGCAGATTCATTAGTGCCGAATCAATCGGAATAAAGTGGCTTGCAGAAGGACAATTCTCGGTTGTGGGTTCCTAACTGAACACGTGGCTTAATGCTCATCAAGATGAAGTTTGGTCCTTTTTCTCCTTTTAGCTTTATACTTTTTAGAAACGTTTAGCCCACACAACACTATAGACACTATAGCCCAATAGTTTTGATATACACGTTGTGGCTTGTGCAATGAACTCGAGACTTTGTGCCTATGGTATACAAGAATTTAACTAGAATTCAGGGCTCGAAATTAGCGGTAGTCCGCTAGCCCGAGGCTAGTAGATTTCCTGTTGGACTAGTAACTTTCATAATGTTAATAGTCCGATGGGCTAGTAAGTTTCGGTTATCAACAGTCAGCGTTTGTTTACGCCTTTCCCTAATAAAGACTTGA
Organism: Margaritifera margaritifera; assembly: GCA_029931535.1. Taxonomy (NCBI): domain Eukaryota; kingdom Metazoa; phylum Mollusca; class Bivalvia; order Unionida; family Margaritiferidae; genus Margaritifera; species Margaritifera margaritifera. Next base: position 407,289 of record JAQPZY010001318.1, read on the forward strand.
CTTCAGCAGATGTTCTGTAGAATCAAGGCAGTGACCATTGTAAACACAGTCATACAATATTAGCATCAGAAGATGAAGTCAATTTCTGCCCCGGAAAGGTGCGTTTCTATAACAAGAAGCCATCCGATTTTGCGCATTTCTTTTAACAGCGCCAATTATGGTCTCGTCATTAACAGCGGAAGTTTGGTAATTGATCCTAATTAATCTGATAACGTATGAAATGAAAAATGACGTGGAAATAGTCAAATGTTAGTTGTTAAGAGATTTTTATTTACAACAAATTAATGGCATTCTACAACTTTTTATGCTGAAAGTTAATCAGATTTAAGATCTCTCCCCTCAACCATAAATAAAACAATGTTGTTTCTTCTGTTTCTTTTGGATCATCTGATTGCAACGCACGCTGTTCTAGAGGGGCTGAACTTCACTATATTAGACATGGATAGTGAAGAGATCGTACTTATGTTTTACTTATTTCTTTTTCTCTTCATTTTTCTATTGCATATTATATATAATATATATAAAATTGAGATTAACCTGTTTTAAAGCATCTCTTTCTCTCTCTCTCTCTCTCTCATCATAATGTTCGGTAAGAGTTTACGTTTTCCCAGATTGCCAAGCTTTCTGCAGTTAGCGACCTTATCGTTCACACCAAGCCATAAAGATGTGTCTTCCATGAAAGATTTTTTTAATGATTCTGATAATGTTTAGAAGAAATTTTCACCAAAGTTAACATTTTAAAAGTAATGCTAGAATGCTTATTAATTATAACCAAATTTAACTTTTTCAATGCATGACATCATGACATTTTTAGGAAATATTCAGAAAATATTAAAATTTGACCATTTATGAATCTACACTTACATAAATTTGGAAAAGTTCATATAAGTAAGAAAATTAATACGGAATCTGTATTAGACATAGCGTCATGAAGCAAAAAGCACGAACGAATATTCCCACCACTGGGCGCGAACTCCCGACCTCGTGTTCCAAAGTCAAGTACGTGTGCATTTGCTTGTGTGTGCGTGCTGGTATCACACTTTATCCACTTGACCACAGTAACAAACTACAAAGCGGTATACCACACACAGAAACATGACAAAAACTATTCAAAGAAATTAGTTTGCATGTTTGTTTGTTTACTTTTTTTTTTTTTTTTTTTTTTTGTCTTCGTAGCCAAACGCTCCAACAGTCACAAACCGGAAACTGCATATTTTACATTTGCATCGAAATAATTATAAGAATTAGATCAATGTTACGATTACGTTATTGACACATCATTTCCATATAACTACTTTTTTCTGTGATGATAAAAATAGTTTTTATATTTTTCCCTTACAAGATGAACAAATAATTTAATCCACGTGGAGATATCCAAGCAGAATGCCGTACATTTGTTGGGAATTAAAATCTCTGAGCATCTAAGATTTGAAAATTTTCCACCTTATTATTAATTTCAACAATACATTGAGGTTCGATTAATTAGGAACAATTACCAAACTTCTGCTGTTAATGATGAGACCATAATTGGAGCTGTTAAGTACAACGTGCAGAGTCAGATGGCTTCGTTTGATAGGAAAGCACCTTTTCCAAGCTGAAACTAACATCATCTTCTGATGCTAATATTTTATAACAGTGTTTACAATAGCCACTACTTTGATCCTGCAGAACATCCGCTGAAGTCAAGTCTTTATTAGGAAGAGGCCATTTAATTTTAAAGGGGGGGGGGGCAGAGGCACATGCTTTGAAATATGTTTCTTGCTCTGATTTTGTTTTATAAAGGACACTGTGCCATTCCTCTTCTTACTTTAAATAATCCGCGTCAGCTATACTATAACATCTCGTATTTCAAAACGAGGCACAATTCCCTCCTTTCAAGACAGGCAAAATGTGGCGTTTTATAGAAGGTGTTCAGTCACCGGAAAAAAGCAAAAGTTGAATGAAAATGACATAAAAGAGAGGAATAATTCTTATGATAGGGAAAAGCGAAATCGAACGTTTCAGAAGACATGGACAAAAGACAGGGAATGGCTCAATAATGATGAGGAGAAGAACGTTATGGGGTGTAATTGGTGTACGGAATTTGCAAAAACAAACACAGAGAAAACATCCAGTGTTGTTGCGGGTTGTTCGAACTTTAATATTGAATCGGTAAACGCACATGAAAGCTGTCGGCAACACAAAAAGCAAGATTTATACTTCTGTACTTCTGCATTTCATATGATAATGCTATTTATGAAATAAAATTGTTATTAATCTCAATACGAGTGTGTGACATTGTTTTGTGGACAGGACTAGTAAAGATTTGACAGGACTAGTAAATTTCTCAGTATACTAGTCCTTCTGGCTACAAAGAAATTTGTGTTAAATTCGAGCCCTGGAATTTATCATTTCATCAAATTTCTACTACAAAATATGTAAGTACTTTTACAACCTGTTATACGTAGATCTGACATGCGAAGAATTTTTTCGGGGGGGGGGGGGAGGAGTAGACAATATTCTATAAGAACAAGAAAATAAAAAAATAGATCAAAAAGTTTGATGGTATTCAAAAGTATATTCGAATTACAAGAGACATGAATTCAAGTAGATTAATGACAAAATACACTAAAATATCAAGGGTCACTATAGAAACAACTTATAGCATTGTTTTATATAGAGGACATTTTCTTTTTCTACGTTAATATCGTCCACCCTGCTAACTTCGTGGGCATCCTTGAATCGTGCGCCATATTTCTCGCGACCTCACGTGCTTGTTTTGAGATCCTGACGTCATCAACTGGGTCACTAGCGTACGTTGACAATGACAGTAAGTGCCGATTAAGAAATATTCGAAGAAATGAAATTTAAATACGAACTACAATTCAAATTGAAAAAACTCAACTAAAATGGCCAATTTTACTAATACCATATTTGCCTCAAGTTTGTGGCCCTGGGGTGAGTGTTAGCTGTTCAAGCCAGGGCCGCTGTTCACATGTTGGTTTTCTTTTCCTTTTTATTAGTAGGAAATCCACGACAGAGATTTCTCAAACGACAAAGGGAATGAAAAAACTTCATTTCTATAACATGCATTTCTTATATCATGTTAGAAAAAATAAATAAAATGGAAGAGTATGCAGTATGAAATTCTTTATTGGATTATTGAAATGTAAGTGAAAAAAATCTTTGTTGTGACATAGCCTGAAGAAAAAAAATCTGTTCAAAGTTCAGCGTATCTTTGTTGTGACATAGCCTGAAGAAAAAAAATCTGTTCAAAGTTCAGCATATCTTTAAATAGGATCATTATATCGAAATAGCTTAAAAACAAAATAATTAAAAAATGAATCCTATTTAAAAAAAGATTTTTTACTTTTGGCATCATTTTTGATATATTTTATTGCAGTCAATATGCGTATAAAAGCAATGAAATATATTAGAAATGCAACTAGTTAAAATACAGAGACATTATAAACTATCTGTTTCCACGCGTTGGCCTATTTGTCACATTCCAATCTTACGTCACGTGGCCTTTATTTCAGGGGCACGAACCATAGATGAACTTCGGGAAGTAGGCAAATTTTTACACGCTCAGAAAAACGTCAGCTCGCAAAGGATTTAGAGAGTTTATAAACATTTGTCAGCGATGAATAAATTAAGTAGATATAGCTGAACACTTTCTATGGTTATATGAATAGATTCTCACAATATTATAACGAACGCGTTAAAATTAATGTTATGGGCACGAAATATGATGAATCTGGGATACCGGATATATTTCATTGTGTGGTACCAAAAAAAACAACAAAACAAAACCTGATATTTTAACGAGTGGCGAAACCACAAGTTAAAATATATCGTTTTTAGTACCGCAAGATGAAATATATCCGGTATTTACGAAGGAAAAGAAAATTTTCTTTTCATTATATACCAAATTTGCTCCAGAAACGAAGCTTAGAAGATTAAACTCATTCTTCAGCACAACACCATACACGCCCTTGTCGTAAATTCACCTCACTTGCAGAGGCTGATCATATAAATATAAGTAACTTAAGAGATCGGTAGGATTGGAATGATCTGATCTGTTGTAGTAAATTACATTTTTGAGATATTGTAAACTATTTGATCATATCTGACCGCAAGGCAAGTCCGATTCAGTAAGGCATCACAGCGAGTTTATCATTGTTGTCAATGAAGTCAGGGGAAAAACTTCATGGAGACGCAAACGGCGTGGAGTCAAATTTCTTCAGCAAAAATTTATTTTCATGTCTGAAATGTAATGCAGTTTCTATTTATTTGTTCTAGCTCACAAAGTGCTCATTTTTGTTGCTGCAGGTTTTAGTTCTGTAGGCGAACACAATCAAGCGTCGCGTGGCATGATGGGAAATCTTATATTTTCAAAAGGATATATTTTTCACGACTGAAAATATAGGAATGAAAAAAAATAATAATTATTTCACCAATAAGTTTCTGTATTTCACACTTAAGTATATAATAAAGGACGGTATTTCTGCAAAAGCACGCTGAGTATAATGTGTCTTTTTCGATGAAATTAATAAAGGTAGTAAAGACTGTTCATATGGTCTACTTGGTGCTTATTGGCTTATTGGTATCATGTAGCATTTTCATTAGAGAGGGTTGATGTTGGCATATAAATACTGTAAATATAAGAAAAGTGGCATAAGTCGTAGGCCTAAATCAAGGAAAATGTATTAAATGTATTTTATGAAAGTTATTTAGGAATTTGGAAGAATTACAGTGTATGAAATTCAATAAACCCGAAAATCTCTATTTGACCGTCTCGCAGGGTAAACAATAATTTCATAAATTAGACAATATCTTTAGTAAATTGCACTAAAAACATTCTAAGAACAGCTTTGATATTCTTTACAGATCTGGTCTACCTCCGAAAAGTTATGACAGTAAGACATGTATGTTTTTAAAGATGCAATTTCGTGAAATTTAAGGTAAATTTTTGCATACCTCAACAACAAAGAGTCTAAGTTCTAGCAATTTTGAAAAACACAGTGTATTTATGGCATGTAATGGATGTTTTCAGAGAGCAGAGTGCTTTTAGTGCTCAGTGGGCTACAGCGTTCCTGGAAAGTGGAAAGAGAAAAGAAGAAAAAAGGCAAAACCTACCGTTGATAAAAAAAACACCTGCTGTGTTATCGTATTCTAAATTATTTTTCCACTGTGGATGTGTTGTTATACATTCACCTACTCACGCGATACGTCCGTGGTTATCCTGTTCAATTGGCCTTAGGCAACGTCTGTTCTATGACACGCTATTGCAGGATTTATGTTTATGTCTGAAAAATCATGCCGAAATCAACGAAATGCGTGAAAATCGTGAAACATATTTTATATCCATACATAATGTCTTCATTAAATCCCTTATATATTTATAAAATTCATCCTTTTTTAAATGGAGGGGAGAACTTGCCGCAAAATGTACAGTTCTAGAATAGACCCTACTTATCATCATCGCAAGCCACGAGAAAAAATTCTCTAAGAGCGTAACGGAGTTTCGCGGTCGTTTGCGACGATGCTGCTTAGACCAATAGAATAGGTGAAAAAAGTACATTTGTATACTATATGTTGAGGTGTCCCTATTCGTAGAAGACAATCTGCTATGCTCTAAGTCGACCAATCAGTTTATAACCCTAGCCACACTCATCTGAAGAAGATAGAAGAAGAGAACCACGAAATAATGTCAAAGATGAGTGTAAATTAGTATGTATTTTATGCGAATTGTCTGGTTACATTCCCAGATAATTTATAAATATTGTATTCAAAGGCATAAACGTGGCAAGCTAAGCTATCTGCTTGCCTTTATTTGGAAAGGGTTCATTTTTTACTACCGATAATAGGTTCCTAATGTTTTCATTTTTGAAGAAAATACCTTCAACAATACCCTTATAGCAATATTTAAGAGTATAATATGGTAAGAAGAAAACAAGGTTCTAAACTTGATGACTGTATCGTGGATAAAGACCAAGTTTTCACCTCAGGTAACTGATGGTTCACTTCTAACTACCGAGATGTAAACACTCGACTTTTAAGCAGTTTTGGATGAGAAAGAGCTATGGACAGATGCATGGACAGACAAACAAATCAACAGAAACTGTGAAGTTAAATATATCTACCGTAGTAATAGATAATCTTTTAACTTTTGCCGGCAAAGTTGACAGTCATTTATGCTGTGTAACTTACATATTTTGCCTGTAAAGAAAGCAATGATCAGCTGAAATGCAGATAGCCTCTCAGCACCAGCAGAGTATATATGTATGTATCTATTACAAAATTCCCATTGCTCTAAGATAATCATAGTATAAATATCAGCATAGAGTAACTATGGTGACTTGCCATTGTAAATCCTCAAGCTTAGTTGATCTATGATGTTATGAGAGTTTTGCCAAAAATGGGGTGTGCGATTATTAAAGTATGTGTGGGTATACCGTCAAATACAGTATATTGTTTCAACACCTCTACTCTCATTCTCTTGAATTGTCAGTTATGCAGGGATCGCCAACAAAACTCTGTTAGATAATAAAGGTGTTTTTCCTGTTGTGACTGTAAATATAAATCTTTATCAAACTATACCAGAAAATGTTACTGTATTTGACTGTAATTGAAATTTGTATACACTAATCTTTTGACTGCCCCCCCCCCCCCCCCCCCCCCCCCCCACGCATTCCCAAGAAATGGGATCAAAGTAATGACCCCTTTTCCAAATGATTACCATTTGGACATGAACAGTACCACATTCAGTGAATTCCAATCAAGGGAATAAGGGAGACACAGACAGACAGACAAATGGTTAGTATATCAATATCATCGATGCAAAAGTGTGCAGATAATAATTCTTTGTTTTAAGAGTGTAACTCAATTATTGATCACCAGAGGGGTGTTTATTATTCCCACACTTCAGCACTGGGAACAATGTGATGTTCTCGGTATGTCCAGCTATCTTTAGTACATCTCCTCCAAACTGCTGGATGAAAATTCATGAAACACGGGAGTTATCATGAATATGTGGTAACCATGAGCAAGAGGTGTATCATATTCTTGGATCCCTCCCCTGCCACAACTATATTGACTAAAACTTTCTTCATGCAGTTATAAAAGGAAGACACATAATATATGCAGTGGAAACATTGAAAATGTTGTTACTTGCACGGATTAGAGATATTAATGAAATTCCACAAAATTTCAGATTTGTTCTTTATATCAAATTTAGGACAAGAAGCAAGAAATTTAGCTTGCCCAGCACAATTTTGAACCTGTTACAACATAACAGAGAATGGATACTTCCATACCTGTTTTGGATTATGGCCACTGGAATTTTATGAAAATCTCTACTACACTGTACAGGCAAATAGCAAAATTTTTAAATCAGCGCTGGGAACATTGGTTAACACTCTATCGGTCCACCTGTTCATTTCAACATCACCTATGACCTGCTGGATGAAAATTCATGAAATATGGTAGTTATCATGAATATGTGGTAACCATGGGCAAGAGGTGAACTATTCTTAATTCCCTCCCCTAGAGGGTTTCAAATCTAAAATTAATGGTGATACTTTCAAATGAATTGACAGAAGTTGTTTTGCTTGTACCGGTAGTCATTGAAGGCACTTAGTATTTGCAGTGGAAAATTCAAAATTGTGTTACTTGCCTGGAAAAGAGATTTTCATGGAATTCCACAAAATTTCAAATTTGTCCTGTATATTTCATATAAAATCAAGGATTAAATAGGTCATCTCCTTTCACTAGTCTCCAGTAACCATTGTAAACATTATTATGCAGTAAATAAATAAAGACTCAAGAGATCTTGACCTCTTTTCAAACTGAAGATTATTTTGCAATCTTTAGTCTTTACTTTTTAACTTTTAATCATTTTAAAAAGTGAAAATTGAACTTTTAGTTGGCACAATATGGCCAGTGTTGTGGTGCAATGCTGCGACCCACTTACCTAACTACATGCCTACCTACCCACCCACCAACATACCTATCTATATCCCGTGACAGAGCATAAAATACATCAAGGAATAAAAAGGATCAATCTTTTCTATCATATCAAATTTGCGGTAATGGGTTTATATAAATAGATTAATGTTATTTTTTTATTCATTTGTTAAAATCATTGTTCTTAAAATCTGGGTGGAAAGCTATTATAATTGTCTACCACTAGAAGCCAGATATTACTGGGTGAGAGTCACAGGCTTTGAGTAACCCCAGAGAGACAGCCAGCAGTACATAGTCAGGAATGGTGCTGGCTTTAAAAAAGTTGTCGCCAAAAAAATCGCAAATCTCAATATTTTGTCGCCAATTTTCAAAAAGTGTCGCCAAGCAAGGAGTATTTTTCCATGTCTATTAATGTAGTAGGCAATGAAAATTGAAAAAGATGGAGTATTTATTACTTTATTGACAGCAAACAATACAATACCACAATATTACAGAATAAATCATTGCATGACTGTTTTGAATGCTTATTTATAATATTTTGCTCTATTAAAATGTTTTTTTCAAAAAAATAATAAATCGAATGTCACATGAGTATATGTCGTGATTTTACGGCGGCCCACTTGCTGAATGCAGTTTCAAAGTCGAAGTCTCCTTCACATTCATACGTGCCGATTCTCATTAGATTCTCTCTCTTTGATGTACTTAACTTAAGACAAATTGTGTTGTTCCATTTAGTGTACTTCACCTATGCAAATTAGCCTAATGGACTCTCCCTCAGCAGTGCTCAAAGAATTTGACATGACACGTCACCCTAGCTATTGTGAGCCAATTCAATAAATCTCAGAAAGGTGTCTGTTTATCTCTGACCGCCTTACCTTTTAATTGTCTTTAAACAGTTGTATAAACTGACTGACTTTTTATCATATTAAATGATACACTGTATCCAGTTTATTACAGACTCAGTATTTGTAAATTTCTTGTGTCGGCTGAACAATAGAATCTTAAACTGCCTGTCTTAGCTAGACGAGAACCGTGTATATTTCAGTGTCATAGGGTCACAGGGGTGTGATTGATACATCCTGTTGTGTGCCTCAAAGCCTTATTATGTACATATTTCAATATAGTTTTCTAAAGTTTCTAAAGACTACCGTTCAAGACTAGTTTTCTTTATAATATTTTCTTCTTTTTTTTTTTTTTTTTTTTTGCCCACACTGACACACGGATAATCAGCACACGGAAAATCGAGAGTATGCTCTGATGTGTATACGATTTATTGAAAATAGTTTACCTCTTATAGTGCAAGAAAGCTTTATACATGAACACATTTGCGAATAATCAATTTATGTACGAGAATAAACGGTAACCTTGGAAATATTCAATTGGGATGGACCTAATGGTTTGAATGTAAAATTCGTGAAGATTGTCCGAAAAGTATGAAACGCACCCCACCCCACCCCCACCCCCATTTACACACAAAATCCAGCTCCCGTTTTGCAATTATCTAATTTATTTTCTATTATATCTCAGCCACGGACGCCGCTGCAGTTATCATTATGCACAAAATTCCCATAACAAATAGCTATAATTATAATACTGCACAAGTGGTGGTACACACAGGTTCGCAAGTTAGTGTTGTTGAATGCTTCAGGTAGCAAATCACTTGTATATTGTGTTGTATTTGTTCTGCTTGACGGTCAGGATGGTGTATTACTAAAGGTTTAATATAGTTTGCAGTGTGTAAAGTTTTTCTATGAGGGAGTGGTGTTGTATAGTTCAAGTTGAATCCAATCTGTTGTTGCATTTGCTCAATGACATGACTTGGTGGTGTGCACAGGTTCTCAGGAAGGCACAAGACTTCCATTACAAATAGCTGCAGTTGTTATACTGCAAAAGACCTCAATAGAAATAGCTGCAGTCCTTTGGCATCCTATGGTTTTAGTACTTTTATAATGTATCCTATGATTTAGCACTTTATGATGCATCCTATGGTTTAGTACTTTTATCATGTATCCGATGGTTTTAGTACTTTATGATGCATTCTATGGTTTTAGTACATTATGATGTATCCTATGGTTTTAGTACTGTATAATGCAGCCTATGGTTTTAGTACTGTTATCATGCATTCTATGGTTTTAGTACTTTATGATGCATCCTATGGTTTTAGTACTGTTATCATGCATTCTATGGTTCTAGTTATCATGCATTCTATGGTTTTAGTACATTATGATGTATCCTATGGTTTTAGTACTGTATAATGCAGCCTATGGTTTTAGTACTGTTATCATGCATTCTATGGTTTTAGTACTTTATGATGCATCCTATGGTTTTAGTACTGTTATCATGCATTCTATGGTTCTATGGTTTTAGTACATTATGATGTATCCTATGGTTTTAGTACTGTATAATGCAGCCTATGGTTTTAGTACTTTATGATGCATCCTATGGTTTTAGTACTTTATGATGCATCCTATGGTTTTAGTACTGTTATCATGCATCCTATGGTTTTAGTACTGTTATCATGCATCCTTTGGTTTTAGTACTTTATCATGCATCCTGTGTTTTGGTAGTTATCAGGCATCCTATGGCTTTAGTACTTTTATCATGCCATCCTCCAGATCTTGCGGGTTGATAAACTGGTTATTGAAATTATTAAACTTTTTGTCACTACTGTAACAGCATGGCAAGACATAGGTATCACAATCAGCATGGCAAGACATGGGTATCAAAATCAGCATGGCAAGACATGGGTATCATTGTAATGGCATGGCAAGACATAGGCATCACAATAGCTTGGCAAGACATAGGTATCACAATCAGCATGGCATGACATAGGTATCACAATAGCATGCCAGGATATAGGTATCACAATAGCATAGCAAGACATGAGCATCACAATCAGCATGGCAAGACATAGGTATCACAATCAGCATGGCAAGACATAGGTATCGTAATCAGCATGGCAGGACATGGGCATCACAATCAGCATGGCAAGACATGGGTATCATTGTAATGGCATGGCAAGACATAGGCATCACAATAGCATGACAAGACATAGGTATCACAATAGCATGGCAAGATAAGTATCATTATAATGTCATGGCAAGTCATAAGTATTACTTTTACGATGGTATCATCAATATCAACAAGATTGTCATAAACTTTAAGATTCATTAATACATTATTATGATCATAATCATAAATAAAGACGTTTGTTTTACCCAAAAATAGACATTTATTTTACCCACAATAGCTGCAGTTATAATGCTGCCTAAGATTCCTCTTACACATAGCTGCAGTTGTTATAATACTGCACAAGACTCCCATTACAAATAGTTACAGTTATAATACTGCACAAGACCTCCCATTACCAATACCTGCAGTTTTTGTAATACTGTACTCCAATTACAGATAGCTGCAGTGGTTATAATATTGCAGAAGACTCCAATAACAAATAGCTATAGCTGTTATAATCCTGCACAAGACTCCCTTACAAATAGCTGCACTTGTATTCTTATAATAATGCACAAGACTCCCATTACAAATAGCTGCATGGGCTATAATTCTGCAAGACTTTCATTACCTATAAGTGCTGTCGTTGTAATACTGCACAAAACCTGCTGTTACAAATAGCTGCATTTATTGTATTAGTGCACAAACTCCCATTACAATAGCTGCAGTTGTTATAATACTGTACAAGACTTCCATTATAAATAGTTGCAGTTGTTGTAAGACTGCACAAGACTTCCATTATAAATAGGTACAGTTGTTACAACACTGCACATGTCTCCCATTACAAATAGTTGCAGTTGTTATAGTACTGTACAAGACTTCCATTATAAATAGCTGCAGTTGTTGTAAGACTGCACAAGACTCCCATTGCAAATAGGTACAGTTGTTACAACACTGCACATGACTTCCATTACAAATAGTTGCAGTTGTTATAGTACTGTACAAGACTTCCATTATACATAGCTGCAGTTGTTGTAAGACTGCACAAATGTGTGCAGTTCTCTCCCTTCCATGGACAGGAAGTTGCATAGTTGGACAGGAATCATCATCATCGATTAGGAATAATCATCATCATCCATCATCATCATCATCATCATCATCATCCATTATCATCATCAGTCATCCATCAATCATCATCGTCATCATCATCCATCAATCATCATCCATCCATCTATCCATTATCATCATTCACCATTATCATTATCATCCATCAGCCATTAATCATCATCATCATTGCCGTCATCATCATCATCATCATCCTCCATCGATCATCATTATCATCATCATAATCCAATATCATCATCGTCATCATCCATCATCATCCATCCATCTATCCATCATCATCCATCCATCTATCCATTATCATCATCATCATCATCATCATTCATCATTATTATTATCAGCACAAGATAAAAGGGAAAATGTGTTGAATAGTTCAAGTTATATATAATTTGTTGTTGCATTTGTTGTATGACATAGTTTGGCGGTATGCACAGGTCCTATGCAAGGCACAAGACTCCCAATACTTACAGGTCCTGTTGTTGTAATACTGCACAAGACCTGCCATTACAAATGGCTGTAGTTGTTATAATACTGCAGTAAACTTGTATTCCAAATAGTTGCAGTGCTCATAATACTGTACAAGACTCCCATTACAAATATCTAGAGTTATAATATTGCACAAAACATCCCATGAAAAATGCCTGCGGTTAAAATACAGGACTAAACGTGTGTTAAAAGTAGCTGCAGTTATTAT